>JAOUQT010000013.1:2983178-3007241 GCA_025769995.1 Xyliphius kryptos | reverse complement strand
TACTGGTGCAATGTGCAATTAATGAAGATTGGCCACCAGGTTTGTCCAATTTAGCCATGAAACCTCCCACACTAAAACGACAGGTGTTTTAGTTTCATTGTCTAACCCCTGTATATAGTGCAACTACTTTATAGAAAATAAATGAACATTAAGCCGTTCAAAAAAATGTAAGTGTCTTCATTTGTCTTTACAAACTCAAAATAATCATAAAATAATCTCAAACGACACATATTTCTCTGGCTTTCAAGGAGAAATGCATATGTGCAACAAATGTATTCCCAATTAAATACGGTCCACCTGATTTACACCTGTTTCTTCACAGAATGACCTCACTCACTCCACACTGCTATTATTTTGAAGACACTTCTTTTAATTAATTATGCAAATCAAGAGTATGAATATCATGAATTCTGAGTCTGATGGTTTTCTAAGAATCTACTGCACCAACTGGTAAATTGTTGGTCATGCGGTACCATAATTAATATATTACCACACGATAAAAGCACTGATTATTCTGGTTAGTCATATTAGACTAATATTATTTTGAATACTACTCTAAATAATGTTCCGGGTAATAAATAAGAATTTCGGAGAATTAGAAAAATAGCTTGCTCTCATGTCAATGATGTTGGATTTTTTGTTAGGGAAAAAGTAATGTCTCTATCGCCTACAGCCTCAATATCCCAAAATCCCATAAGTCCAGAATCCCAGTTCCAGTGTTTCAGTGAAAAGTTTAATATCTCCATGCCTTACACTGTATTCTGATTGTCCACTATTTGTATACCACCTGGTCTCTAAATTTGTCTCCTGTCAAGTGATTTAAATTCTTTTCTTGCATTTATAAATATCTCATGATAAAACATTACAACATTTCAATGGCAGTAGTGCAGACAACTCACCTGTAAACAGCTAAAAATTGCAAACAGGTAGTGGAATAGCATGACATCACTGTTAACAGCCATGAGGCCCAACAGCCAGGTAGCACTGATGAGCAGCAAGAGCAGGAAGGCCATCCGTAGCGCAGGACTGGACACACACAAACGCACACACAATCACCTACTACTACTGTACAGTAATATATTACAAGCTATACATGAAGCCATTAATGTTAAGGGTAAGAGTGGGGTTAAATAAACTCACATGGCTCCAGATTTCTCTAAGCTTCTGCGCCTGCGTCCACATGATGCCTTGGCTGCCATCACAAAGATCACTATGTTCACCTGTGGTGCATTTCATGAAAAAAATAAATACTCAATTAAATGTAGCCTAATGCTTTTTCCTTCAAAATGTAACATGATATTTAATAATGTATATGTTATCCTAATACTCATAATTTATAATCAATGTACAGTATTGTCTACATGCTTTAAAAACCCTATTTAGAACATTTATACTGTGTCTGTGTCTGTCTGCTTTGCACTGACCAGCACAACAATGGCGATGGGCCCAGCAAAGCTCCAGATCAGTGTGTCATGAACAGAGAGCCAGCAAAAATCTGGGTTTCCGTAGCCCTGTGGATCTAATCCAACAGCTAAACCTGCAAACACACACACACAATGATTTATATAAACATTGCACAAGGGTACAATTGAAAAGGATACTTGTTTGGCCTCTGTTATGGGTGCGCTAAAGTTGTTTAGCTCTGTATTAGAATGTCTGCCAGTGGAGAAAGTGATGATGGATACAGAAAATTGATACAGGAAAAGCGAATAAGAGAAGGATTTATTCATTCATTTAATCAATTAATTTCTTCTGCTTAATCCAAACAGGCTCGAGGGCCAGCCGGAGCCAACTCTGGGCGCAAGTGCAGGAACAACCCTACACAGGGCGCCAATCTATTGTAGGGCACACGCACACACATTCACACACTAAGCGCCACTTTAGAGACACCAATAAACCTAGCGTTTCTTTGGAACGTTGGAGGTAACCGGCACACGCAGAGAAAACCCATTTAAAAAAACGGTAAGAACATGGAAACTCGACACAGAAATTTCTGGTTCTTCTTGCTGTGAGGCGACAGTACTACCCACTGCGCCTCTGTGCTGCCTGAGAAAGATTCCAGATGGGAAAAAGAATAGACATGGGAAATTATTGAAAAAGGTAACAAGCATGACCACATTTTCCAAAGATGTACACCAGTTTAATTACCTGTCTTGTACATATACACATTTCAAGGGGGTAAGAATTTGTGCAGAACCATTTACTTACATAGAGGAAATCTGTCCTGTAGTAATTTAGCTAAAAAATGTATCTACAATGCACAAGCAAACAGATACAAAATTTAAGGAACTACAAACCTAAAGATTCTTAGTAAAATTGTGCTTTAGTGAAAATATTCAGTGTGTCTTAGCAAATATTCTTCAAGAAACTGGAAGTATATTGGAAAAATAAAGACAATTTTTCTAACATATATTCTACAGGTGATTGATATAACTTGTGCATATGCAAATATGTGTGTGTGTATGTAAACCTTACCTGTGATAATAGCTGGGATACCCCACCCAATGGCGTAGTAAAAGCGCATGTGGCCATGGTTGATGTTGCGCATCTCAGTGAGCATGCGGTAAATGTGCAGACCTTCCACAAACATCCAGGCAAATGTGCACATGTAGAAGAAGTGCAGAAAGATTGCAATGACCGTACACACAAACTGGACACAGCACCGAGAGAGAGGAACATAAAGAAAAAGAGAAAGAGAGATGAGAAATTACATCAGAAGAGGCAGATCGGGGCATCTGAAATGTAGTAAATAAATGTGTTGCTGAAAAATATGGGAGCTGTGAGATTTGAATGGTCAAATCCATTTAAATTTTTCATTCAGCAAAATAGTGAACTATCATAGTTCAATGAACTATGAACTACTTCTGAGAGCCTGCCCATCTCTTCCAACATCAGTGTGTGACCTCACAAATGCGCTTCTGGAAGAATGGTCAAAAATTGCCATAAAGACACTCCTAAACCTTGTGGATAACCTTCCCAGATGAGTTTGAGCTGTTTTAGCTGCAAAGGTTGGACCGACGTCATATTGAACCCTATGGATCAGCTCATATGAGTTAAGGCAGGTGAGCAAATACGTTTGGAAATAAAGTGTATCAAACTGCATCTGTCATAAAATGCACTATGCATTACTGCAAATGACAGGAGAATGTGTGTAGTGTGTTAATGTTGTAGATTTCTGTAAGCCGGCAGTAAATGTGTAGACCCTCCACAATCATCCAGGCAAATGTGCACGTGCTGAATAGCAGCAGGACTGCAATTACATTACAGTAATGTGAGTAGTGGAAGGTACAGTGAATAAGTAGTGTTTGTGCGTGAGCTATTGTTTAACCTGTTGGAATAGAGTTCACACACACTCTCCACATTTTTGTTCACAAGCTTGATGTTTTTTTGCACTATGGGTCATGGGACGGCATGGTGGTGCCATGGGTAGCGCTGGCGCCTCACAGCAAAAAAAATACCCTGTGGTGCTAGTTAGGCACAGAATTTCCTGGAGCCCAGACCAGCATTAAGCAAGTATGAGAATGAAAATAAGTATGAAAGTGAGGTTACTGATCTGTTTAACCCTGCGTACACTGACTGAGACCCTTCATGGCGAATGAAAAATTCAACAAAATAACGCGATGGGCAATTTTTACCAGACCCTAAAAAAGTCCTAACTTGAATTTGATACTTAAGCCAGCATTATGCTCTTGACAAATCGAGAACTATACGTGGGAAGTATGATTATACAGCGTGTGTATAAAATATATTATAAGTAGCTTTACTAGCAGACTTGCCTCTATACTAATACCAACCAAGAACTCCTTAAAATATGGTACAAAAGGGTGCTATAGCACAAATAATAAAAACAGGGCATTCCTGTTCAAAGTATTATCTGGCAAACTTGACAGCATCTCACCTATGGTTCTTCTGAATCTTTTCATGGTGCCTAAGCTCCCCCCAATTTACAGACTGCCTGAGGCAAACGACTCAAACACTATCGCTCTGATACTTTAATCTAGCCTGCCTTCCAGGTACAAACAACATGAACGGTGGAGCAGTGTGTGGGTGGGTAAGTGTGTGCATGTGTGTACGTGTTTAAAAATGTATAATTACAGGGATTGCATCCCAACCAATGAAATGGTTCGCTCTTTATTCGCTTGTGAATCACCCGAGTCAAAACAGACCCTTTTCTCCTCACCGGCTATTCCCAGCCATTTGTCAGAAGCTATCAACTTGGCCCAACCCCTCACTGCATACAGCTCCTAATTAAAGACTTGCGGGATGGAATTATTTGACAGTCAGGAACAAGCCTCTTGCTCCTCCAAGCAAAAATGTATGCAGAGCAAAGGTATTCACCTCATAGTCAATCATAGTCAATAGGACAACAGCCACATTTTCCACAGAATATATTGCATAAATACACACCCAGATCCTCTCTTTTCATGTCATTTGTAAAACAGCAGTTTTTTTTCAAAAGTTTACAGTTAAGGGCCTTACCGGGTTGTCTGTCTGGTTAATGCCAATGAGAAAGACGAGCTCTGAGAAGAACAGCGCTGCCACGAGGTTCTTGTGGATGCTGTGCAGGTTGGAGTGAAGTTTCCGCAGAATGGCCAGAAGAATGAAGGTGATCAGCAAAGCAAGCAAAGAGGCAGACACTGTGGCATATGTGACTATCTTCAGAGGCAAAACATCACCGTGCTGTGTAGAAGACAGAAAGTTAAGGTGGTGCTCAATTACAGAAAGAAACAACGAACCAAAAGTTTAGTCGATGGCGTTAAAAAATAAAAAACATAAAAAAGACTTCCATTTGTTTATCAGTAGTAACTCTAGATTTCAGAAAATAGTCTCCTCCTAAAGTCCAAAAACATGCATTAGGCTAATTTGTGTCTCGAAACCGGCTGTTAATTGTGATTATATGAAGTGACACAACATTTTAAGGAGTTTAGCTGACACGAAATTGGGAGGCTAAGTCAATCCCACGAAGTCTCTCTCTGCAGCCAACCACTGCAAAGCGATGGTCCATTTTAACATTTTTTACAATTCCATTTTATAAAAATTCCCTTATTGCTCGTTGCTAATCACTGTTTTCTTGCCTGTATAAACACTTATAAGTATTTTTTATGGGAAATGTGGGACAATAAGAGGCAAGATATGAGGAGTGTTTACACTTGAGTATGTACTGTATATTCTGTAGTGTTCCCCCATTAAAGATGATATAGTGGATTTTTTACATGTATTACTTTTATAAATAACATGGTATATACTGTACATATACGTCATTGCTCTAGAAAAATGTTTTTTAGAAAGATACTCTTGAGTATCTTGATCATGTTTGGATGTTCCTACTGTCAGTCATTTTTATAGACGCTCTTGTTGGTGGGCTTTTATGAACATCAGTTGGGGTTCTTTATTGGTATTTTTTTCCCTTAATTTAATTGGGTTCAGTTCTTACCCATTCGACTTTGTACACTGACACCCATCAGGAGGTTGTAGGTGTCATACGTGTCCTTCAGGTGCCACAAGTTTCAGCACATTTGTTATAGCTGCTGCTCATGAAATACAGGGAGCGGTGCGGGTAGCACAACTCCTGTATGCATGAGTTTACATACAACCAAGATCAACGAATGTTGCTCACCTTATGAACGCTATACCCGTGCAAAACTAATGAGCATTTAAATGTTGATCTCATCTTACTGGTAAAAACCTGATATCGGTGCATCTATGCGAACACTAGGAGAACATGCAAACTCCACACAAAAATTAGAGCCTTTATGCTGTGAGGTGACAGCGCTACCCACTACGCCACCTTGTTGCCTCTAATCTTAAAAAAAACACTAGTATTACCTAAAGCACTTCATATAATCACAATTAATGTCAAAGGAAGTCACACAGGATACAACTTATGTTAATGGTAGAATAACAATAAACTAGCTCATAATGAAAAACCTACCTCTCTTTTGGAGATGTCCATCATGACGGCGAAGCTGGTCATATGATTGCACTGACAGCTGATATGAGTTTTGTTTCTAAAGGTGAGCTCACAGCCCTTAGAGGACCAAGCTCCTGTCCCTTCAATTCTACAGCACACAAAAACATGTACACACAAGTTCGGAATGGGTTGGTATACTGTAGAGTAATCTCAAATGCACTGTTTTAAACCGAACTATTATATTCACCTACAAAATGTCAATTAAAAGTTACAAACTGCTGATTAGGAATTCTTTAATTTGCCTAAATAGTTGGTGATCGATATTTCACACCACCTATCGGAAACAAAGTGTGGATGGGGTGCATAGGTGAAACTGAAAGAAACTCACACAATGGAATGGTTCCAGAATACACACACGGGCTTCGACCTCTCCTCAGTTTCCAGCAGAGTGAAGTCGAGTGTGATAGGCTGCTCCAGAGGCATGGACAAGGGTTGGCCTTCACTGTGCACTGTAGTGCTTACAATAGGTGTGTTGATGATGGGCCGATTGGGAACCCTGCAAAGAACAAGAGAAATGCTGAGTCCTATAACAGATCTGCTCAGTTTCAGGCTATAGTCTAAACAGTAGCTAGGATCAGTAGGAACAACTGAAGCAAACCAGCTGTCCTAAATATTTGGATTTGCCCCCCCCTTAATAACAGCCACTGACGTTTGTTATTATTATTATTATTATTTTGTGAAAGGCATGTTGTATTTAGGGATCAATTCTGAGAGTTTGCAGTTGTGATAAGGCTTGATTCTGATATGCCAGAATGTTACCTCTACTGAACACTGAACTCCACGTCCCTATTAAGATCCATTTTGCTGCTCCTGATTATGTGTTCGCACAGTATCTAATACATCCACAAGACTCAAGGAACAAGTATTACACGCTATGTCCTACCATCTGTTACTGTATGTCTAAGCCCAGGTACTAATGCTAACCTTTTCCAGCAGCTTTCTTGAACCCTCTTAGCTATCAAGGCATGCCCCTAGTGGACAGTGCAAATCAACAAGTTATATAAACATGGTAAAATTCAGAATACATTGTAAAATAATCTTTAATGCTCAGAACCTAAGTGTACATTTTGGGTAATACAATCTTTGCTAACTCGCACACATTTATGAAAAGCATGAGAAATACAGCAGCTTTTAGTATGTCTTTTGTCTTTATATTGGACTGTTATGTAATATGTTGCGCTCTATTTTTTTTGGAAAAGTAATGATTGGAAATCTAAAACAATTCTGTACTGATATATTGATGCAAAATTCCTAAAAACATCCATCTTTAACAATATATATATATATATATACACATACAGAAAACAGTGTGCACCATACAGTGTATGAACATTAAAAGACATGCATGTATACTGCCTAGGGTGGAACACCTGAATACAAATCAAAAAGAAAGCACTTCCCAATCTGACAGGTAACTTGACTGAGAGGAATTAATGATCTGTGGAGATTTTTATTTAAAAAATGGTTTGACTTGCTATGATTACTGGTAGGATGGTGGTGTACCTGAGGCTGCGGCGATCGGGGTCATAACGTTCAGGCAGCAGCTGTGCTAGTGTTCGGTACACGATAACAGCAGCCACAGGGAAATGAGGAGGGCCTTCGGCTTCCCTCTTGCTCCTTTGATTCTGAGTATAGTCTTCTTCAGCAGCCTGTGTCTGAGATGCTGGCTCATCTGTTGGAATGACTAAAGAGAAATATGAAGCAGACCAGTATTAGGTATAATAATTCTCCCTCGCTAAACTGGAAAAATTTATAAAACAAAATATTTAAATAGATAATTTTCACAAATCAAGTTTATTTTACTTTGCATTCCAGGAATTATTTTTCAAACTGCAGTCGTTTTGATTGAGTAAAAGTAATTGAAAAAATTCTGATGAATTATGACTCCACTTTAAATTTTTTTGTAAGAGCGGATAACTTTATTCCATTTAATTTTAAGACATATAATATTTATTTTATTTTTAAATTGTTTATTTTAAGTGTAACATTTAATGCTCAACATAAAATAAGTTAGTAAAGCACTTAAAATGACCATAAAACAGGCTATAATTGTTACGATTGTCAATAAACTTCTGCATTTCTCTACTTGCTACCGCCGTATGTAGACAATAAAACAGACTATTCAGTATATATTATTCAATATAAATTATTATTATCCCAATATGTTTTTTCCTAAAACAATACTTCCAGTTTACCTTGTTCATTTTTTAAACTGAATTGTTTTCCACAGAATCAACTCCTTTCAAAGAGCCATTATTCCCATCACTAAATTGCAAGCTGATTGGTTTAGAAGATTTATCAGGTAATTATATGTGAATCACTGTGGACTATAATGTTTGTAGATGACATTGTGATTTGTATTGAGAGCAGGAAACTTGGAGTGGTAGATGTAAAGGGGTTACAAAAATGCAGGAATCCAGATACTTGGGATCAACTGTAAAGGAAATGGGAAGTGGTAAAGAAGAGAGTACAGGCAGGATGGAGTGGATGGAGAAAAGTGTCATGAGTGATGTGTGACAAAAGGTTTGCAGCAAAAGTGCATGGAAACGTCTATAAGAGAGTACTGAAGCCAGCCGTGTTGTATGGTTTGTAGACAGTGGCACTGATTAAGAGACAGGAAGCAGAGCTGGAGGTGGCAGAGCTTAAGATGATGAGGCTCTCTTTGGGAGTGACCAGGATGGACAGAATTAGGAATGAGAACATCAGAGAGACTGTACAAGTTGGAATATTTGGATACAAAGTTAGAGAGGGCAGATTGAGATGGTTTGGACCTGTGCAGCGGAGGGACAGTGGATATATGGGTAGGAGGTTGTTAGAGTCAAGCTTACAGGTAAACATGCAGGTACTTGGTGTGAAAGAAAAAGAGTGATGTGGAAAATATTGACTTGCTGTGCCAACCTATGATAAAGCAAGAAGTCGAAAAAAGAAGAAGAAAATGAATTAACCTAATGCTTATGTCTTTGGAATGCGGGAGGAAACCACAGCACCCAGAAAAAAACCCGCGCAAACATAGGAAGAGCATGCAAACTCCATACAGAAATTTCGTGAGTTGAGTTTAAACCCTGGTCCTACTTGCTATGAGGTGACTGCACTACCACATGCGCGACTATGCTGCCCGGATTTTAAAAATATTTAAATAAATTTGAAAATATTAAAATACCACAATGATTATTACAATGAGTATCATTTAGTGATAGCAGTAATTAATAAATTAATAATAAACAATATACAAGTTACACCTGAGTGTTTACCCTTGTTTTGGGTGGATTTAACAGTAAACTCTGGAAAAATGACTGATGACTTTAGGTCTTGGGGATAGTCCTCTTTAATCTTTTGGAAAGGAGGCATCTTGACATCATCTGGAGTGGAAAAGTCCAGATAATCCACAGCCATAACTTTAGGAGTAAAGAAATACAATCATTATTAAACAAATATAAACATGCTGTATTTAAGATGAACAAACATCTGCCCGCTGACACAACAACAACAACTAACAAGGCTACAAAAACTAAAAATGGCAGCTAAAAGGGAAAGAGATCGGTATAATTAACTGTCCACAAAGTGTTATTTATGACTCACTCATATTGTCTGTTACGATGATGAAGGGTTTCAGGTAGGTCTTTCTCATGTTGCGAGCCACAGTGATGGTGTAATCTTCAAAATTACTGAGCAGGTGTGCTGTCCCACCCTCTGCCCTTTGGATCTGATCCCAGTGCTCCTTATTGGTGGGGTCCAAAATGGCACTGCCTGCCTTTACAAGATTCTGTATGAATCCATACATAAAGAATAAGGTGTGAGAAAAAAAAATGTTTGAAAAGTCACAGTGACTAAAAGACTCGCTTAGTTCAAGTGAAATCATGGCATGCTGTATGAAGCTGTATGTATTTTATATGTTTATTCTGTATTTAGAATGTAAATGCAAATTAGATTCGAATAATATGTCTAGGAATGAAGTTTATTTAAATTCATAGATTTCAAAATAATAAAGTACTATAAAATGTTTAATGCTAAGCAATTTACTGCTGATGAGCACGGTATTAATCATAATTCTGCAAACGCTAGTAGGCTAAATGTGCAAACTTACTAGCACAAAACAACTACCCTGTTTAGCAACATAACTCTCTGCTCTCTTTAAATTCCAAATGCACTGACATATACTGACTGAACCATGTCATAGCCTCCACAAAGGAACAGGTCAAACGGTATATGTAAATTTTCAACCCCCAGCTTGTAGAAGCATATAACCATTAGCTGCATATGTGGCATACTAGTACCAGTAATGTACTAGTAATGTACTTGCTTGGAGGTCTTAAATTGCTAAGTTTCATCATCAAGTAGTACAGAGTACTTTTAATGCAGCAACAAAGGAAACTTTATTTCACTGAGTAGCTAATGATAAGTTTAACCTCATTAAAGCTGCTGTCACGCATAGCTGCCAGGTCAAAGCCCTGCTGATGGATCTCGTATTGCAGAACCCGGGAAATCAACTGGAAGGCTGTTTTCACGTCATTGCCATAGAAAGATTCCGTCTGGCTGGTAGCATTATGGAGCATGAGAGTGATGTCTTGAGACTTTTGTCCATCCATTCTGGACTCGTTGCGACTTATCTCATCATTCTGGAAAACAAGAAGGGACAGAAGACGATATTTCACCTATATACATTACTTCACAGTAAAATTATCTCCTAGAGGGACTGAGAAAATGTGCAGGTGAAGATAAACTAGTAAAAGAAATCTTACTCGCTTTAATTCATCTTTGTTGCATTGTTGTGCTGAGGATCTGATTAAATAGTGTAGATGACGGATCACATGCGATGCATTTTATGCATTTAGATGTCTAACAAGTGTTAAATAAATGAAAATTGTACCAGTTTCTTTAATTGGAAGAAGGTGATGGAGGTGCAGTTGAAGAGCTCAGGAGGCAGCCAGCCTTTCTCGTCGTTGCAGTGTCTCACAGCGGTTCCTAGATTAAACATGCAGATCACAGAAAACCATTCAATTACTGTACCTAATGAAACATACACAATCATGTCATTCTAAGAATATTTGAACCAACAGTAACCACAAGTCTGCAAAAAAAAAAAACCTGGATGATCGGGTCATTGCTTTTCTAGTACATAACTACTAGTTATACTTGTGTAGTCTCAATCACAAGAAAAAAATGATTTCTATAGAGATAATTCCCTGCTTCTGTTTGGCTTTTCTTATAATATAGCATGTTTAGCCGATGGATTTCTTTAAATGCTTTGTTGGCCAGGTGGGTGCAAAGATTCAGATGAAAAGGCTAAGCATGAAAACAGCACAAAGGAAAAGGAAAAGCAGAGGGACAAAAATCCACAGCAACCAGTTCATCAATCCAAGAATCTGAGCAGAATGTGTTGCAAAACATGGGGCTGCTATGGCCTAATGCCTCTGGACCAAACATCGTTTGTTCGATCCTTACTCTAGGCAAGTCGCAGCTGAAGTACAGTTGAGCAAAGCACCCAAGCACATTGCACTGGGTGCTCCAAGTGAACCCGTCATCAATAAAGCATCAATTATTATTATTATTATTATTGATAATTTCAATACTATAAAAATAAAAACACAAACGCTAGGCAATTTATAAAGATATATTACAAAAAACCCTTGCGCAAAACCCTTCTGTAAATTTAAGTGGTATTAAAGCTGGTGAGTAATTTGTTATCATGGTAATTTGATAAATACATTTACGGTTATAATTATCTTTAACCACACTTAAATTAATTTATATTGCATGTGCTTTTATTAGACGTAAATTATAATCCGAATAGCTTCACATTCACTCTATATGCTTATTACACTAGCGCAGAGCATGACACTGAAAACCCTCCAATGCATCATCATCAAAAATTCTCAATAAGATGTCTTTTGTAAATTCAGCACATACCAGAAACACGTACATTTCTTTATGATTATACTTATATGTAAAAACATGCATTTGTTCTAATTATGTATCCTTTGGGAATTTGGAACTTTTCCACAACAGACTTTCGGTATTGTTCTTTCAAAGGATTATAAGTAAATTAAGTACTAATAATTTAAACAGTGGAATTTGTTCTGACATCCCATGTATATATATATATATGTGCTTGTCATAAATCTGTCAGCATAGGTGTGTGTGTCTGAGTTTAAGTGGATTCTGATTTCTAACACCAAGGTTTTTGTAGCACTCACCAAAAGATCCCTTGGGACAGTTCATTGCAACTGGACGGCCAAAACTTGTTCTTGGCCACCAGATTCCAGCATCAAAAGCCTTTGGGCAGCCATCATAAACAACTGCAATGGCAGCACAGAAAAAAGCAGAGACAGAGTGAACATTTTTCATTTTCATAAATGCAGACCGGCACATCCCCCCTTCATTTAGTTAATTGCTTATTATTGTGGAGGTAATTTTACATTTGAACTAGGGTGTTATTATGCGGACAATCAGTGGTAATGCTACATGTTTTGACAACAGTAATAAGTGTATATACAGATAATAGATACTAAATTATAGACATGTGTTTCTTATTTTCATTTGTTGCTGCTAAAAAGATATGAAAAGAGCCATGATGAAAGTACGCACCCTCACAGCCAGTGTTGGTCACTTCTGCAAAGGGGTTATCACAACGGTTGCATTGCCGCCCAATTACCCCTGCCTTGCATGGACACTGGCCGGTCTGCGGGTCACAGGTTCGGGAGCTAGCACCAGGAAAGAAGCAGTCACATGGGAAACAAGTGTCGCTGTCTTTGGGACGGTAGTAGTTATCCTGCGAAGAAACAGTCGAAATGGAAATGAATCCTTACTCACTCACAAGCATAACTGTTACAGCAGAAAGCTAGTGTAATGTTCAATAACTGAACTCCTATTTGCATGTGCTGAAATGAGTCTACCTTGCAGCGACACTCTCCAGTAGTCTTGTTGCAGTCTGGGTTAAAGCCTTTGGTGATGTCACAGTTACACGGGCCACACACAGGGCTTCCCCACCAGCCTTTGGGACATGGTTTCTCCGCTCTGATAGGAGTAGAGTTGTGCATTAAACTCATTAATATATGACCTCGATCTATATATGCATAATTAGATTAAATATAAAGTATGTTAAACAGAACCTGATACATTGACTGCTTTTCACTAGTGTCTATGTCTATGTGCCTCAGAAACAACCATTTTCACCAGGATTAAATACTTACAAGCACACCTTACCACTCCAGACTAGCACATTATAATTAGTAACACAGTTACTAATCATACAACAGTATGTAACACTCATACAACAGTATGTAACATTCATAAATGTATTTATTAAATACCATGTTAGCATTGCATTGCTATGCTGATGGCAGATTTATCAATAATGTACTGAAATGTGACAGAAGCCAATTGACTTTGACTGTCAGAATGCAGAACTTTAACTAGGGCTACATAAATGTGTTTCAGTTATTTGTTTATTACTGGTTTGCTGGGTCATAATGCACTGACTAAGCAAAAATACACAGCACATAGGTAAAATTGTGCCAAATACTGTACAAAACTGTACAAAATTATACTTATAATTTCTTTAGTGTATAACCTTTATTTAATGATAAGTTAGATGTCTGCACACTAACCACATGAGTGCAAATCTATTAGTAGAGATCTCATTCAAAACTCAGTCTAGCTCTGAACACAAACCAGACATTACACTGGGTTTTAGATTTAACTGAATACTTAAAAAAGCTGCATTAGTCATGTCATACTTTAGAAAGTAAATCCATCTGACAACAGAGTTTTGATCCGCTTGGAACAGTTTATACTGTCATTAAATAAATCAACACAGAGTGTGCCTGGTTTATTCTAACATCCTCAGACCCACTGCTTTAACTCAAGCTGGCACCAGGACCAAACCCACACACAGACAAAAGCTCATAAATTTCCAATCTGCCTGTGCTTAAGTTTAGGACCATTCCAGCCGATCCTAATATGGAAGGGAAAACTCCATAGTTTTCATTCTGACGTGGTTACTGGGTCAGGATCCTATTTTGTTATAGGAGACACTGGGAATTAACTTTGTGTAGCAGTCAACTACTTTTTCGAATCTAACACCATTAACCTTAATAAAATTTATTCTTGAGTGTTAATGACATGAAATATATGGGGACTATTGGGCAGACCTTTTAAGGATATTACTGGGTTTGTTATTCAAGGCACAAATATGTATAGTTCACTGCTTAAAAAAGTAAGAAAGGTAAATCCTTCAAACATAAAAGACTTCTCAATAAAATGGCCAAACAAATAAATACATTCATTCATTCATTCATTCATTCATTCATTTTCTTCCGCTTAATACAAACAGGGTCAAGGTGCACACCTGGGCACAATGTCAAACAACTTTATACAATCCATTGTAGGGCACACACAAGCAATCATACACATTCACACACTAAGGGCCACATTAGAGACACCAATTATTCTAGCATGTGGGAGGAAACCGGACCACACCGAGAAAATCCATGCGCGCATCGGGAAACATGCAAACTCCACACAGATATTTATGTGTCGTAGCACACAGCGATTGAATTGGGGTCCTTCCTTATGTGAGGCGACAGCACTATCCACTTCGCCACCGTGCCGCACAAATAAAACTATTACCTCATACAATATTAAAGAATCCATTTTAGCAACTGGTTTTGCATTGGAGTTGATGTGGCAAATCATCTGTCTCTATGGAGAAAAACAAAGCACTTTCATGCGCATTTATAAAGACCCACAGAATCCAGGCAACTGCTGTAAAAATGGATTGTTAACTCCCTTCCGACCCCTTAGGGGTACAAATAATTAATACCTTGACTGTATGTCTGGGAGTTGTGATTCTTAAAAATCTGAAAGTATAGCGGACAATAGAGTAGCTTGTACGGGCGTGTTTTACTGTATGGTGCTGTGTGGTGTAAAGACAGGACAATGGCACAGAGGATCATTAACGTACAGACACATTCAAACATTTTCAGAACGATCATGCTTTTCAGTCTGAATGCAAATATCCAGTATGTCATGTGATCCACCCTTGAAATGTATGTAGCCAATTTTAATGAAGGATAAACCTACATGCACATTTATAAAATGCACCTTAGAGTTATCAGCTATGCATTTTTGCAAGCGCCAACAAGAACCCAGTGACTGGAATTTGGAATTTGCTAAACTGTGTGACTGTAGCTTGATTAAACAAATTAATTTGTGTATGCACTGGCAGCTGCTGAAAGTTTCACACTAGAAGTGGCTGTGCAGGTTTGATAACCAGAAATGTGAGTCAGTGTGAGGTCAAAGAGTGGAGGAAAGATTTATCCCATTGTTCTTACTTGTTCTCACAGTATTGGCCATAGTAGTTCTGACCGCACTCGCATGTGTAGCCATGTGAGGAGCTGGGCTTCTGCATGCAGGTGGACGCGTGCTCACACGGGTTTAGCACGCAGGCGTGTACGCAGTCTTTCCCAAAAAAGCCTGGAGATATACAGACAGAGAGCAGACATTCTCCTTTACTGAGAAGATAAAATTGATCTAAAAATATCTGAATTCTAAAGTTTTCAGTGATCTGTCTAATAGAGGATTTACACTGCTTCTTAAAAAATAACCAACAACTTGTACAGTTGGTTTTCTGAACTCCCACATTCTCTCTTACATAACAGGGCTTTTGCTTTATGAAATTTAACTGTGTTCACTGACAGTGGTTTGTCCTGAAGTGTTCCTGAGCCCATGTGGTAATAATATCTGTTACAGAATGGCGGCGGTTTGAAATGCAATGCCGACTGAGGGATCGGAGGTAAGAGGCATTCAATGTTGGTTTTCGGCCATGCCGCTTACTTGCAGGGATTTCTCCAGATTCTCTAAATGTTTTGATGATGTTATAGACAAGAAAATACATATATTCAATATCTTGTCTTTGTAGTGTACTCTGTTGCATATTGGTTGAAAAAGATTAGCAAAAACTATGTTTTAATATATGCCTTATACTTGTACGATGCCTCGACTTCATTGGAATTGGAGATGTACATTTTTAAACTAAAAATGAAGAAAAAATATATAATCAGCTGTTCAGAAAATAGCGGTGTCTGCATATTCATTTATAAACTGGAATATTTACAGTATAAACTATAATTATGCTTGCACCTCCAAGTTTTACAGTATTCACTGTGTACTGTGTCCTAAATTACGTGTTTACGGGTCGTCTGTGGCCATTAGACCCAATAATAAACTTGTTCTCATTTGTCCATAGAATGTTGCACCGCTTCTCTTTGAGCTGATGGTTGCAGTACCCAGAAGTAACTGAATGCCTTCTTTGATATTCCTGGAGCTAACAATTGGATGCTTCATTGCCATTCTTGTTATTCCATAATACAGTATATGTAGATGCAGTATTTCTTTTCTTTTTTGAAATATACTTTTTTACAATGTCTGGAATAACCCTTTTGGAGCGCAGCCAAAGCTAAATGGATAGAGGGCTGCAGACCAAAAGATCACTGGTTCGAACCCCACTCTAGGCAAATAATGCCGAAGTGCCATTGAGCAAGGCATCAAACCGCAACTGCTTTCTGTGCGCCTCAATGGGGCAGCACACTCATCCGGGTGTTAACACTTGGGTGGGTTAAATGCAGAGTACAGTTTCCCTACGGGGATCAATAAAGTAAGCAATATCAAAAAAAATAAAATACTCACTGAGCAAGGGCTAAAACAAGCAGGTACAAAATTTGCTGCCTGCATTCTTTAACTAAGGACCATAATTTGGACCGGTTTCATTCTAAAAGGTATGACCTCACTATTTGAACTCAATACTGCTATTAATGTGAACAGATAATTACACCCAGCAAGCAGCTTACATGTCATGACATTTACTTCTGTTACTTGCCCATTATGCGGCTAGACCTAGTTGAATTCTTTTCACATGTAATATATGTATATTTGCAAATGTTGTACTTTGGAACAGTATTTAAGGAAAAAAACACCAAATATGACTCACTATTGTATCATGTATCGTGTTTTCTTTTACAAACAATCATATACATTATTTCTGATGGCATCTTTGTGTTTCAGAATGTCTTTCCATGTGACGTTTTCACAGTACAGAACAGTAATTAGGTTCCGACTATTTGAGCGTCTTAATAAATCTCATAATAAAGACAGTTACAACCAAACTGGCTTAAAGTTAGCAGTAAAAACCCAGCATCTACAAATTGATCTGTTAGGTAATAAGTTATCTTGCTATCTTCATTTGACTTTAATGCATGAAAACATTATAAATATAGTACTGTAGGTGTGTTTGTTCATCTCACCTGGGTCACACACACAGGTGTGAGCGCTCCACTCATCCATACAGTGGCTGTTCTCTGGGCAGATGTTGGAGTCGCAGGCGTCGGCTAAATCACAGCCCTCCTCTACCCGGATCTTCAAACCTTGCTGCATGTTTATGTTACCTGTATTAGATGAAGTCTCTCCCATCCTCACACCCTGTAACAAAAACAGATACCGTAAAATGTTTACATGCTACACTTACTGTTCCTAATAAAAGAATACAAACAAAAGGCAGCTTGTTTCACAATGTAACAGCCATGGATAAAAGTATCTTTTCTACATGTACCTGTATGCAGCCCTGAAAGCCATGCAGGACGTTGTTGTTTTCACCCTGAAGACCCCCGATGTACAAACTCCTTATCTTCAATCCAGGAAGTTCATTCCCTATTTCCACTGACCTCTGCAGAACATCAAAGTACATGCAATTTTCATTTAATCACAGTAATCACATTAAATACTATCAATACCTGCCCTACTGAAATATTTAATTATAGCCAAAATATGAAGAAGGATTACATATTTTCATTAATCCTACAGGACATCTTCACAGTACTCCAAAAAAGTAGATACACATACATATAATATTGTGCTTGCATCTAAAGAAAACAAGAGGGGGGCGAAACTTGAGCATTATCAAATATAAAGGGGCCAAACTGTGAAATAAATAGATAGAGGGCATCTGCTAAATACTGCAAATGTAAATGTAAATGACATTTTGGCACTATCCATAACTGGCATCCATGAGTTCACGTATGCACAAGTGAACCGATAATGTTTTCCTCCAATTGTGTTACACTGCTCTGCAATTCTGCATGATCAGCAGTTTGAAAGCACATTTGGCTAGTTTCAAGTGTCTCTCAAGAAGCAGATGTTAGCCTTTACCCTTCCTGGATGGTAGCTGATGTATGACACATGAGCTAGCTGGTGCATGGTATTTGGCAGGTAACCAAATTTGGGTGAAAAATGGAAAATCAATTGGTGCATACACATGTATACTTATAAATATTATAAATGTTACTACTGTATATTGTGATCACAAAACAATCTCCCTTAAGGCTTTGCATCACTGCCTAATGTGCGTCACTTTCAAATATGCTTCAATAGTCATTATTCATTAAAGAAGCAAAGCATTTACATTTTTTGTTAAAACACAATGCATCAAGTAATACCCTGTAACATTAATTTGTTGTCTAGTCGATCATGTACCTTAAACATGTCATAATCCAGAGACACTTGGGCCATGTACTTTGTGTCTTTGCCTTCTTTGCTGCTTGTGATCTCCACAAGAAGGTGGTGCCACTCTCCATCATTTACTCTGACCTCAGGGAACTCGAGCAGTGCCACACGCTGCTCTGCCAGCAGCACATCCATCTGAACGTGCCTATTCACCAGCTACATGTAAACATAACCAGAGAAACAGCATAAAAATCGTCTCTTAAACTGGAAAAAGGTTTGAAATATATGTTTATAAAATATGTTTACTGGCTTTGATTTGGTCCATATTTTTGATTAATTACAGAACTAAGATATCAGGAAACAGACTTCACAAGGTGGCAAGCATCCTCGATATGCAAGTCAAACCATGCCCTCAGTAACAAAACGCTATTTTGATTATAGCCACTTGCGACCAAACGTGACCAGCCACTGTGTAACCTTCAGCTGGATGATGGTTAACGATTTACGCTGCAACAATTGTTTACGTCACTCTCCTTAATAGCTGGTAAATGTCGCCTTCTGCAATGTACTGGATATATCAGCACATATTATGAATGCCAACTTTGATGTAAAGACCAACTGGGGGGACTTTAGTAGTAATAATATGCCACCTTCCAACTATTCCTAATATTGTGACTGTTCAGTGTAAGATCATCAAAACTAGATAAACTAGCCATACATACATGCATTGATCCAGGTCAACAAATGTAAACAATGTAAATGACCAGAGCATGTAAATGTAAATGACCAACTCACTTGCAGGTTGATTTGAGAAGAAAAGCCAGCGTTCGCCTGCATCAATATGGCAGTGGTGCTGCTTTGTCTAGTGCGG
The DNA here is from genome assembly GCA_025769995.1 of Xyliphius kryptos. NCBI lineage: Eukaryota > Metazoa > Chordata > Actinopteri > Siluriformes > Aspredinidae > Xyliphius > Xyliphius kryptos. Next base: position 2,987,904 of record JAOUQT010000013.1, on the reverse strand, counting down.
AACATCAAGCCGATGTACCAGGGCACAGTTACGGTGATATCATGATCACTCCACGACACCATGGCTTGTCCATCATAGTACTGAGGTGAAGGCATCACTGTAAAAAAGAGACAGGTTTTGAAAAATTAATCATGTCTGTATATAAGATGTTTTCCATCCCAGAAACAACAATAACGCATTATCTGCACATACATATGCATCTGCCTCAAGATACTATATGAACACTAATCAGACTCAGACTAATCAGAATCACAACCCAATGTTGACACCATGACAGTTCCGAAGACTTTCGACTCACCCGCTCCACAGGGAAGTTTTTTTTTTCTAGTGACACACATTTTTACACACATATCATTTTGTCAGCACATCCATCTCAGATTTCCTAACTCTCTTTTGGGGCATACTTCTCCATCTTAAGATTCTCTCTTGCCTCAAGAGAAGGTTGTAGTTACAAGCGCGAGTATGCGGCTATGTAAATGTTCAAATATTTCTTGAAATGCCCTTTTTGTTTAAAGTTACTTAAAATGAGTTAGCTGGCATTCATGCTCTTTATATTCTGGAAACTTAATTCACTTAAAACCCCAATTCTAAAAAAGTTGGGACAAAGTACAAGTTGTAAATTAAAATAGATTTGCAATGATGTGGAAGTTTTATATTTCCATATTTTATTCAGGTTTAAATTTTGTGACAACACATCTCAAAAAGGACAAAAAGGACATCTCACAAGGACATGTTTACCACTGTGAGAGATCCTCTTTTCTCTTTACAACAGTCTGTAAACAAATGAGGTCTGAGGAGACAAGTTAGGATAGAAATGTTAACCCATTCTTTTCTAATGAAGGATTATAGTTTCTCAACTGTCTTAGGTCTTTTTATAATATATTTCATTTTATGATGTGCCAAATGTTTTCTATGGGTGAAAGTTCAGTACCCGGACCCTTCTTCTTTGCAGCCATGATGCTGTAATTGATGCAGTGTGTGGTTTCCATAGTCATGTTAAAAAATACAAGTTCCTCCCTGAAAGAGACGTCATCTGGATGGGAGCACATGTTGCTCTACAACCTGGATATACCTTTCAGCATTGATGGTGTTCTTCTAGATGTGTAAACTGCCCATGCCATACACACTAATGCAACCGCATGCCATGAGAGATGCAGGCTTCTGAACTGAGCCTGATAACAACTTGGGTCATCCTTCTTCTCTTTAGTACGAATGACACAACGTCCCTGATGTCCATAAAGAATTCAAACTTTTGACTCATCTGACCACAGAACAGTTTTCCACTTTGCCACAGTCCATTTTTTGCCACAAGACGTCTGCGCACTGGATCTTGTTTAGATACGGCTTCTTCTTTGAACTATAGAGATTTAGCTGGCAACGGCGGATGGCATAGTGAATTGTGTTCACAGATAATGTTCTCTGGAAATATTCCTCAGCCTATTTTGTGATTTCCAATACAGAAGTATGTGATACAGTGCCATCTAAGTGCCCAAAGATCACAGGCACCCGGTATGGTTTTCCAGCCTTGAACATTACATTACATAATTAGAATTCTTCCAGATTCTCTGAATCTTTTGATGATATTATGCTCTGCAGTGGATGATATGTTTAAACTCTTTGCATTTATAAGATGTGTTTCTGTCACGAATATTCAAATGAGCCATTATTGAGAAAATGACCCACTATTACATATTTGTGAATGGCAAAGGTTTAGGTTTGCTCAGCTAAGTTCAGATTTCTCTAATGCGTTACATCACAAGTTATACAAGCATGTTTATATGCATATTCAATTATGGATGATATTTTTATGCATTTTCATTAAAATTTTAAAAGATTTATAATCTATAGAAACTTTCTATACATTTGAAAAAATGTGGTTTATAATGTACAGATACTGTATCTGCTTAGGTCAATAACATATAGTCCCAAAGAGTCTCAAACAGTTGCAGTTTGTATGCCATGTTTTGGATACTATATCTACACTCTAGCACGAAAGCAGAGCAGCTTAATAAAAGCCACCAGGAAACCGTTCCACTTACACTGCTATCATTAAACTACATTGTTCTGTAACTAACACAAACCACAACTTAGTGTGCTATTGTATGCATTCATCTTATTACCTTGATCACTAGCAGGCATGCTTATTACTGTTTTATACAGAGCTTATGGCTTTTAGATGAGACCAACGGGAGTGCAAGTGTACCTGAAAAAGGACAATATTCCACATGCTTGCACCCTGAATCTTACTGCATGACAACAAATCTCCTGCTCAACATTCAGACCAATCTATCATTAAACCTGTTTCAGCTCACAATTACACATGTCGACCAATCACTCATCACAGGATATACTTCACTATATTGTGCAGTTTGTAAAGGGAGTATCAAACATCCTAGGTTTTAAGTAGGAATTAGGAAACTCATGACTGCTACATTCCTAGCAAATCAGCACACATCCGACTTAATCATCCTCTACAATTTTCTCCCTCATTAAAACTGACAATCAGGTTACAAACAGATGGTGGCATTACAGTTTATGTTATAGTGTGAGTGTGAAAGTTAGACTGAAAGTTATCCTCTGGGGACTGAGAAGACAAGTTGCTCAAGTTGAGGGATAGAAAGGTTAACCCATTCCTGTCCGATGTGAAATTCTAGTTGCTCAACTGCCTTAGGTATTTTTTTGCCGTATCTTTCATTTTATGATGCGCCAAGTGTTTTCTACAGGTGAAAGTACCCAGACCCTTCTTCTACACAGCCATAATGATGTAATTGATGCAGTATGTGGTAAGGCATTGTCATGTTGTAAAATGCAAGGTCTTCCTTGCAAGAGACTTTGTCTGGATGAGAGCGTTGATTTAGCATTGATGGTTCCTTTCCGATATGTAAGCTGTCCATGCAACACACACACTAATGCAACCCTATACTATCAGAGACGCAGGCTTCTGAACTGAGCGCTGATACAACTTGGGTCGTCCTTCTCCTCTTTAGTAATAATGACACTGTGTCCCTGAAGTCGATAAAGTAAATGTCGGACCCATATTAACAAAGATTCTTTCAGACTGAATCTTTTGATGATATTATGCACTGTAGATGATGATATGTTCACACTCTTTGCAATTTTACACTGTCGAACTCCTTTCTAATATCGCTTGACTTTGGGTAATCATCTTCTCATTTTTACTTCTGAGAGCGACTTCAAGATGCTCTTTTTATAAGCAGTCATGTTAATGACCTATTGCCAATTGACCTAATGAGTTGGGCCTCTTATTGCCCCGTCTCAACTTTTTTGCAATGTGTTGCTGTCACAAAATTTCAAATGAGCCAAAATTTGGCATGAAAATTCAAAATGTCTCACTTTGGAATTTTATATATTGTCTATGTTCTATTGTGAATACAATATCAGGTTTGAGATTTGTAAAGTATTGCGCCCAACTTTTTTGGAATCGGGTTTGTGTAATATTTTTTTGTCTTATTTGTTTTATCTAAGGACTTGTAAGAAAATCTGATGATGTTGTACGCCATATACAGGGGTTAGACAATAAAACTGAAACACCTGGTTTTAGACCACATTAATTAATTAGTATGGTGTAGGGCCTCCTTTTGCGGCCGATACAGCGTCAAAGCTCCTCCAAAACCATGAAGCCATGACAGGTGTTTAAGTTTCATTATCTAACCTGTATCATTTTACCACTGTATTTACCTGTTTCTCAGACACAATACCCGTCCTTGTCTTTCATATCAGATAAATATTCAACATTCAGGCAGGTTTTCTCTGGCTGCACCGGGTTTTTCCCGCATTGCAAAGACATGCATGTTAGGTTAACTTGTGTATCTACAGTGGCCCTTTATAGTGGAAATGTGTGTATGCTCAATGGAGTGACACCCTGTTTAAGGTTTTTCCTGCTCTTGCGGCCAGAGTTGCAAAATAATTTAACTGACATAACATATTCAAAGTGCTGATAAGACGGTGTGACCAACCGATGTTCAACCGATGTTTTAACCGATGTGCTGATAATATTTGACTCCTCATAAGTGTGTGTCATAGAGGTGCATCGGCAGATTAAATAAGAACATTCAGTGCTTACATAAATGTTCATATGTTCAATAATGTGATCAGCTTCTTGCTTAGCATTAATTTATCATTTCTTTGCACTGCTTTCTACATTTCCTACACAGGGTTACTAATTTATAGCTGATGTAATAATGTGTAATAACTACAACCCCCGGGATGTTATTGGTCTGATAACTGATTATAATGATGATGAAAATTCTAATGCTGAATTATTGAGAGGTTTTTGATTGTACTATGTACCAGTTGATGTGAGTCCTCTCTGTGTTCTAATGGTAGGGCTCATGTTTTAGAGATTATTTTGCATTTGATGCTAATACAATTTTTTAACTATGAGATTCTCTACATGATGTTTTATGTAGATAATATCACAAGCAGGCAGGAAAATCCCATAAAGATATCAAGATTATATGGAGTTCTTCAGAACCTTATGACTGGTTATAGGTGTATGTTAAATACTTTTAAATATGATTTTAAACGTGATTGTTAATTTTGAAGGCAGTCATACAGGGGTTAGACAATGAAACTGAAAAATCTGGTTTTAGACCACAGTAATTTATTAGTATGGTGTAGAGCCTCCGTTTGCGGCCAATACAGCGTCAATTCATCTTGGGAATGACACATACAAGTCTTGCACAGTGGTCAGAGGGATTTTAAG
>JAOUQT010000013.1:2951457-2963915 GCA_025769995.1 Xyliphius kryptos | reverse complement strand
CGTGGCTGGGGTGCAACTATGCCTTGCTCTTAACCTCTAAAATGCATTAGGGGAATGACAAGGGAGAATGATAGCTTAGAATGTGCACAGCTACTGTGTGTGTGTGTGTAGGAAAGACAATAAAAGTGAACTGTACAGTGTAAAAAAGCCCATTGAGCCCAGTCATTTTTATTATTAGTGGAAAATAATAATAAATGCTGTAAGGCATCATACTAGATGTTTGCCCTAATATAAAATGATAGGATATACAGTATAACAAACATAATACATACTTATTTTATAATAATCTTACAAATAGAGGAAACCCTGAGCTTCCTAGGGATTCACACCATTATTAAGCGTATAACTGACAACAAAATACCCAATGGGACAACAAATGATGTGATCACTGGTAATTGTGGTAACATGGTTACTATTCAGTCCTAAATAGAGTGTTAATGATAAAAATGTAATAAACAAAAAGCAATTAACAGGACATTAAAGGCAAAAAAGAATAAGCGCCTCCTCTTATGAACAAAATGCTGTGAATAATTCAATAAAATTAAAAATCCGTATGAAATTCTATGAAAAATACACAGTTGGTAAAGTTGCCCTGCCTGATCTTCGTCATTATTTTGATGTTTATTGTATTATATTAATATGTGTTTTACAAGTTGCTCTGTTTTTTTTCACACACCTCTCACTGAAACCATGGAGAAACACACACACACACACACTGTTTTTCTCTCTACAAAACTGAACATGAAGTTTGCTGTGTGCTAATATCACCAGCTGTGATTTCTGATTACAAGTGTAACAGTCAAAATCTCCAGAGCAATTGTGTCGGATTCTCCAAGACACTCGGAAAAACTACTGTAGGGTACTATGAAAACATTTAAGTCACATGCAAACACATCGTGTAAAGCAATAATGCCTTCAAAAATAATGATAATAACTTTTTCCACATAAATAAAACACTATAACGCGTTACAGTAGACAGGGACTGAGGGACGTCCCTGCCTGGTGTGTTTGTATTAAACAATGTTCCAAGGTAGAATTTGTGAAATTTTATACGTAAATTATGAAGTTAGCTTTCCCAAGAATCTTGGAGAATCTGAGACAGTTCTACTGGAGATACAGACTATCACACTTCTTTTTGTGCAAAACTCGGCAGTCTTCATTATGTTTTTTTTCGTCTGAAACATGGTATGTTGTCCAATGTATTGCACACTTTACTAACATGCAACAATCCTCCATCATGTTTTGTTGGTAAATAAATATTTGTAAATATAAAATCATTGTGTACTGACTCTTTAATGATGTATTAAACATATAATAAATTTAGTACTAAAAATATAAAATAAAAATAAAAATAGAAAATAAAAATTAAAATAAAAATGCATACATTTAGGTTGTTATAGATCTGGGAAACATGCTAAATATATAAATATACACGTATACTGTAGATTGAGTAGGTGATATTATAAAAGTAGCAAACACACACGAACTATTACAAATCTTTAGGACATTTTGTTATATTCATTATAAGACTAAAACATTATTAAAGTGAAGAGTTGTACACATTGGAGCATAGTGAATGATGCCCAGCCACTGATAAAGCAAGCAATGCAGTGGAGCTTGAAAGTTTGTAAACCTTTTAAATTTACTATATTTCTGCATAAATATGAACATCATACATCATACTTGGTCATTTATTTATTCAGGAAAATTATTCAATATTACATACAGGTGATAGTAATAAAATTAGAATATCATAAAAAGTTGATTTATTTCCTTAATTCCATTCAAAAAGTGAAACTTGTATATTATACGCATTTATTACACACAGACTGATATATTTCAAGTGTTTTTTTCTTTTAATTTAATAATTTATAACTGACAATCAGGACTTGGTACCTGCACACAGTGCCAAAGCTACAAGTACCTGGTTTAACTTGGTATCTCTGTTCTTAACTGGCCAGCAAACTCACCTGACCTTAACGCTATAGAAAATCCATGGGGTATTGTAAAGAGGAAAATACGACATGCCAGACCCAACAATGCAGTACAACTGAAGGCCACTATCGAAGCAACACTGGCTTTCATAACACCTGAGCAGTGCTACAGACTGATCGACTTGATGCCACGCCACATTGCTGCAGTAATTCGGGCAAAAGGAGCCCAAACTAAGTATTGAGTGCTGTATATGATGATACGTTTCATGTTCATATTTTTCAGTTGGCCAACATTTCTAAAAATCCCCTATTTTATATTGGTCTAAAGTAATATTCTAATTTTCTGAGATACTGAAATAGTTTTTTTATTAGTTGTCAGTTCTAATCATCAAATCAAAAGAAATAAACACCTGAAATATACCAGTCTGTGTGTAACGAATGTGTATAATATACAAGTTCCATTTTTTGAATGAATAAATCTACTTTTTCATGATATTTTAATTTTATGACCAGCACCTGTATATGTGAGTGGCAAAGGAATGTGAACCTTTGCTTTCAGTATCAGGTATAACCGCCCTTGCAGAAATAAGAGCAACTAAATGTTAACTAAACTAAACTGTTAATCAGTACTGCATACTGTCTTGGAGCAATTTTAACCCATAGTTGTCTTGCTACATGACCCACCTACTCCTGAGATTAAGTTTATGGACAGATATCCTGGTATTTTCCTTTAGCATTCTCTGATCTAATTCATAACTCATTGTTCAATCAATGATGGCAGCAAAATATGCCTAAAGCATGATACTACCATCACCATGTTACACAGATGGAATAAGGTTCTTATGCTGGAATGCATTGTTTTCCTTTCTCTAAACATACAGTACTTTTTTACAAATGTGTAATATTATATTTTTTTAAGAAAATTTTTTTGTCTCATTTGCTTAAAAATCTACTTTTAGGACATAGGAATCTAAAAATGTTGTAGGTCATATTTATGCAGAAATATATACAATTCTGAAAGTTTCACAAACTTTCAAGCACCACTGTAATTATATTTTAATATGTTTTAATATGTTTAAAGTGAGTAGAGCAGTCCATAACAACACAAAGATCATAATAAAGGATTTAGTAATTTATTTAAAAAATTAACTTTTACTAGTATCAGTCAAGAAATTGACAAAATGTAGTTTAAAAACTATATAGTGAACTAATATGTGATTTTAATTAAAGCAATTTTGTGATATTTTGAATGATTTCAGACAAGGAGCTCACTTTCATTTCAAACATAGTGACCCTAAATAGCTGGTGTTTCTGTTACTACATGACCTCTGACCTTTAAGAGTCAGGACAGAGACCTCACTGAGGGGCACCATTATATATCTACCCTCTGACCCCATAAACCAGTCACAATTCAATAAATAAGTGCAATTTCTCTCCAGAACAAGACTAGAGCTTTTGCAGGTATCAAGATAAAGTTCTCTGTGTCTGAATGACAGGCAGTGGTGAGCTTTGCATAACTTTAAATAGGGTCTAAATGACCTTTAATGTTCAGGCATGTCCCAATGTCTTATCTACCCTGTGCTTGACAGTTTTATGTTGCCCTTCAGCCTGAATGTCCTAAAAAAGCAAACTGTCCTTAGGACTAGCAAAAAGGGTGTGTGTTGTTTGTGTGTGAATACCTTGTCTATGAGAGGTCATATGAGAGTTGCTAGAACGGCTATAGAAACACTAATAACCACTCTTTATAACTGTACTGAGATTAAAATCATCAAAATCCAAAGATGACAATAGATTTAAAAACAGAATTTGACACAATCTCACAACATGAGGATTTTTATAAGTACATTCTTCTGCGTTTATAATAACCATGTCTATAAAGGAAAGTTATTTATATTACATTAGGCATATACTGTATACAGGTGGTGAAGTTATTAGTGTTAAGAATTATATAGATATAGCTGTATCTATACATGCTACATACCTGCTACACCCTTTTCTGAAATGTTTCTCATAACTGGATTTAAACTAATTTAATTATTAGCAATAGAAATTGTACAAACAGTTCATTACAATTAAGACCAATTATTTATGGGAGCATCAACCAAGACACAACAGTGATAGAAGTAATGTTTACTGGTCTACTCAGAGCAAGAGAGAAGCTTTCACATGGACATGGTTTATATACATTTAATATTTATAACATAATGATCACTATTTATAACATAATTCTTAACGCACCAAGAGTTTAGAAACCAATCAACACACTATGGGTGTTAAACCAGTTCCACCTACACCAATACCAGTCGGTATTGGAACAAGTACTTCAGCTACTTCAAACATGTGTCTTTGCCAGCGACTGGAACAGGAAAGCACTGTATTGTCTCTATTTTTTTTTTATGTCTTACTTCTAGCCCGTAATTTAATTTTCCTATTCAATGCTACGTTTCTAGCAGAACACTCAGCTAGAAACATAAATCTAACCATGAACTAACAAGTACATGAACAAACTAATAACATCTGGATTGCACCAGAATGCATTCTGTACATTTTAATTCACAAGAGTCAAAAGAAAAACATAAACAACTAGGGCTTGTGCTTTAAGAATGCAGGGTACCGGTCTATGTAATGTGAAACAATGATAACTTCAGTGTTCTATATCCTAGGCTCAGGCAAGACTCAAAATAGATTAAAGGAAACCTGTGGCCTTTGTAATAGAAAAGTAGTATTCTAAAGATTTTAAAGCCTCTATAAAAAATAGTCTCATGTTTGCATGCCAAAATTTTGTGTTCAAATTTGGCAAATATAGAGAAATAATAATAACAGAAAGCACCAACTGAGTGGCAAGCAACTATGTTTTCGACTCATTCTTACATTATTTGGCTTTTTGGACAAACATTTGTCCTTTATCAAGACTCAAAACAACTAACCGTTTAATATCAGTTTTACACAAACCACAACACTGCCTTCCAACATTATGAATACCTTCTTCTAATGCTTAAGTTTAGCATTCCATATATGTGCATTCGATAATTACTTGCCAGACAGAGCACATGGTCCTCTCCAACATTGTTAGTCTGTCATCTCTCATGTCTCTGATGCGCTCCCTATCCAACAGTTAACATTTGCTCGATAACAATCTCCAGGCAGAGTTATTCCTGTGCCATGTTGTATGCATGTTTTAAACAACATATACATGATGACACTCACCAAATCTTAAGATAAAGGTTATAAATTAAGCTTGTTAGGTTCTCTAACACAATGCTCTGGGGCCTTCAAGTGGCAAATACACACATTTAGATCACATATAATCCCCAGAGTTTTGAGTATGTCACTAACTGGAGGGTACAAAATTACTGCAGAGCCCATTTTTATTAGAAACAAAAATGAAAGACACTAACTAGTCAAAAACCTTCCGATTAAGCTGATTTGTAACATTGGTGTAATACCAGACCCAGATCTCATTTTAAACCAATTTAAAATTTAAATCCCCATACTTGTTACCAGTAGGATTCAAAATAGATTTTATTGAGTTTATTTAAATCATATAGTGCTGTAAGCTCAGCATATTTATCTTATATGCAGCAGAGATATGACTCGAGTAGACCTCTCGGCTCACTAGAAACTAGTCAGTAGGTCCTGCCTAAGGTAAAGACTAAATACGGAGATGCAGTGATGATATATTTTGGCATTGTTAAATTAACTAATTTACAATCAATACTTAAAACCCAGGCGTTTAGCTGTTAGTATTTTTTTGCTGGAATAAACTGTAACGGATTGCTGTGTGTGTATGTGAGTGTACAGTTGTGTTCAAAATAATATCAGTGTGTTTAAAACAACTGAGAAAAAATGTGTAATTCTCATAATATAATTTATTTATTTTTATATACACAAAGGCATTGGGGGCTAGTGCTTTTCATTAAACTGACAACGAAGAAAGAATATGATCAGCTGTTCAAAAAATAGCAGTGCAAGCATATTTATTTATAAAATTAAATATTTACAGCATAAACTGAAATGTATTTACAGATTTAGTTTTTCTGTTAATCACTGGTCTAATATTTACTTATATAACCTTATATAACCTTATATAATCTGCTTGGGCTGAACACTTTATGATATTAAACTTGTTGGTCAGGAACCAGGATGTTGCTGGCTTTCTCGTGGGTGGGTCATAATCGTTCAGCAATGGTACTTTAATGGGATTCATGCAAACAGTTTATGAGCATGTAGGTGTATTCTGATGGTTGCAGTACTCACAGGTCACTGAGCAGACCACTGGATGCTTCTTTACCATTCTTGTTATTCTATGATCTATGCAGATGGTACTATTTGTATTTTACAGTGTTTCTTTTTTGCCATTTTATATCATTTATGATCATTTTATTTGAGCAATCAATTATTTTCTGCACTTCTTTATGTTTTCGCTCCAATCAATTGATTGATCAAAGTTTTTATACTTCGTTACAATGTTACAATGTCTGGAAGGAACATTTGTATTCACTGAGAAAGGGCTAAAACTAGCAGGTGCAATATTATATGCCCTCCTTCTGTTAATGTGGGCCATTATTAACACCTGTTTCTTCACAGAAGGAATGACCTCACTGTTTGAACTCCACACTGCTATTAATTTGAACAGGCCCCTTTTATTTAATGAGTCGATTACACCCAATTGCCAGCATTCATGCCATGACATTTGATTCTGTAGGTTGCCCATTATGCGGCTACACCTAGTCATGATTTTTCACATGTTGTATTATCTTTTATGGCAAAAACAGTAAATAAACACATTAGTAATGTTTGCCTGATATTATTTTAAACACAACTTCTAAACTTTAAGTTTATATGTAATATGCTCAATGTTTGCTCTTATGGCACAAGGTACATGTTAGAAATACCAGATCTTTATCTTTCATCATTAAACTGTGGCTTCAGAAGTTAACATGCACACATTCACACACACAAACACATATGCACTCTACACGCACACTAGCCATACAAGCACATTGCTCCTGCTCCAGACTCACTGGTGTAGAGTACGCAAAATGCAAGAACACACAAACAAGGTGATGTGCAAAATGTGAACATGAACAGGACAGAGATCCGCTTCTTACCTTGTTGTAGTAGTGGAGTTGAACAGAGTGCCACTGGCCATCACTAACACCACCGGGTATGAAGGGTGCCACAGTAGTTTTAGACTCTCCTAAAGCAAAAAAAATAGATGTTAGACAAAGCAATTGTTCCTAAATAAATTATACTGTTTAAAAAATGTTCTGGCATATCATACATTCTTTAATTCTTTCTTCCAGTTTAGTGTTAAGACAAAGTCTGAAGGCATGTTGTGGCAAGAAGACACAGCAGCAGGCTATCCATCACATATGCTAGTGGCAGGGATTTCTTTCTTATCAATAGACTTCATTCACTTGGGTATGGAACACCACCAACAGAGATTTACACTGGATTTAGAGGCATATTTACTAAAGGTAGTCACATTTTGGCAGGCATTCAAAAAAAGGTTAGTAAACAGCAACCAGTCATTTTGGCCTAGATTGCAAGCTTTCTCAACAAGAGCCTCGAAACACACTGAAAAGCTTCATTTTGCTTAAATTATCTGGAGTAATCACACGGTAAAAAAAAACACTCATTTCAGTTACATCATCTCTTCTCACATGGGATCAGAATAGGCATCATCAATGTAAAACTACTTAAGCCAAATTTAATTTGAAGACTAAAATGATTTGAAATTTGCTATGGTATGATACGGCATAATTTGGCTCCAGTAAAAGCATGTGTTTAAAATTATAGCCGTGTGTTTAAAACAACTAAGAAGCTAAATCCTCATAATAGCTTTTATTTCTATACACAAAGGCTCTGAGAAATTACAAATGAAAACATGAACAAAATATACATTTTTACACTTGACAATGACGATGATTTAGATGATTACTGAGATCATAAATGGTGAGCAGCCACTTATTTTCTCCATTTCCTTATATTTTTACCCCTCTCCAATCACCTTGCTGATCAAAGGTTTTTATAGTTAACTACCATGTCTTAAACGACCCATTTTACTCCTGAGCAAGGGCTAAAACCAGCAGGTACAACACAGAATGACCACACTATTTGAACTCCACACTGATATTAATTTGAACAGGCCCCTTTAACTAAATTATTTGATTCTGCTACACCCAGTCATTAATGTCCCGTCTTGTATTTTCTACTAGACGCATTACTGATGATAGACTGCTATTATTTTGTATCTACAGAAGTTTACAACTATAAGGTCTTTGGTAAAATATATGTACATACTTGTATACCTGTATGAGAAGGCAACAGGACATAATAAAACATGCATTTGAGTATAGAGTATATACATGTGTCTTTGTTTAAATATGTACAGTATATTCTGACAGGATAATATTTCCAGATTAATTAATTAAAGTCAGCTGAACTAAATATGATCGGTTCATAATTCATGTTTAAATACGACAACACAGTGTCTTGATGAGAAGTGCATGGTTACCATTCTAACAATTCCGTGAGTGCACTTATATTGATAATTAATACAAACTGATTGTTTTGAGTCTTCTTATAAGCGTGTGTTGTAGTGTTGCACATAGTCATTAATAGGTCATCTGACCAGAACATGTCTGCATGCTAAACCCGTATAAAGAACAAAATAAATGACATAAAATCCTTGGAATTGAAATTTCTCTGACAATCCATTTTAAAAATCACATACAGTGTTGCTTGAAAGTTTGTGAATTCTTCAAAATGTTTTATTTTTTTTGCATGGATTTGAACTAAAATGTCATTTTCTTCACCTACTTTAAGCACTTCTGTGAATTGACTTTGAAATTATTCGGATTCCATGGATTACACTTGGGGAAAAAAGCACAGAAACTCTATTCCAACTGGATATACTGTAATAGGTTATTTAGCAGCCTGTCAATCTGTGTGCTACTGTATTTCCCAAGGTTTATATAAAATAATACACCACCCAAGCATTCCTGTGTATAAACCAGGCTTTACCCTTTTCAACCCTTTCTCTCTTTTTTTACTATTAATAGAGCTAGAGTGAAGTCCCAGTCACACATGGATTCTCATTAAATCCCACATTCACCCATTAACCAATAGTTAGATATTAACCACATAATATACTCATTTGAGAGCAGGCAGTAATACACTCAATTGAGAGCACTAATGTTATATTGATGCTGAACAGTCGTATAAGAAATCCACCTGCTGAGAAGGTGAGCTGGATCTGCTCCTCAATAATCTCCACAGCGATGAAGTCGTGCTTCTCGTTAAAGCGGCCATTATAAAGAAGCAGGGCATTTCTTTCTCGTGTCGCAAACCTGGAAAAGTTCAACAAGGGAAGGAAATTAACAATATATAACATAATCCTCTGCATTTCTCATCTATCTTCAGGTTAATGTGCTAAGAGACAATAAACAAGATCCTGTGGACTGATTTATTCTTCAGAAAGAAGGAAAAACACAACGATAGAGGAACTGTAAATTATGTTTAAGTTAGAATAACAACAGGGAAGGGAAGCAAGTAGGAGAAATCAAGAGACTGTAAGACTAGTAATCTCGAGACAGGAAGTAGCTCCTCTGCCATGGGTGTGGAGAGGGCAGACGAGTCAGCGAGCAGCTAGGAAAAGAGGTGCACTGCAGGAAGACCCAGCCAACCAAGCAAAACACTGATAATGCTCTCTCAACATGGACCCCATCCTGTTATTAAACAGTGCAAGAGCGCCCACATATTTCCATTCCTCGACATGTATTACAGCCGACGTGTTACATAAACAGTCAAATTAATCAGTCGTTTGGCTTTAAAAGCAAAAGTTACTTTAAAAGTTATCAGAAGGAAATACTTACACATTAGACATTAGACACTTTAACTTAATCAACTATGAAGTTTAAATGTCAGATTACGAGGCATGATAATCTGCCATGATATAATTTCATTAAGATTTTTGCAAATACAAGTAAGAATGCATGCTCCCTTTTTAGCTGTTCAAAAGCCCTGAATGTTAAAAAAGCTCAAATTTGTTGCTGATCTGTGTCTGCACATTGGCATGACATGCCTGACACTCCAGTACGCCATTATATAAATCTCAAACTTTGATAATCCTCATGGCTTTCAGTACCTTCCTGTACTGTATTTAATATAGTTGTTATTTGCACTCACTGTCAAAATTGCACTGTATATGACAGTGAATAGTCACCAAAGTCAGTAAACACATGTTTAACTCTAAACTATAATAATAAAATAATATTTTTAATAATAATATCCATACAGTTTTTAAATACTGAAAATTCCTCTATTTAATTCAATTCAATTTTACTTATTTAGCACTTTTTACAATGGAACATCGTCACAAAGCAGCTTTATAGAAATTAAACATGGGATGCAATTATGATGTTTACACGAGTTACTTTTTATCACATTTCACCAAAACATGTTTTTAAAAGTTAAATTATTAAATTAAAACATTTCCATAACTCTTGTGTGTTTTTAATACATCATGGAATTCTATTCAGTTTTCTGTACATAACTTAGTGCATGAATAATAACACACCACAGTGTGCAACAGGTTCTAGAAGCAGACTAAGACTCCGTTTTTTTCATTTGTGCAACCTTGCTGATCCATAAATATAATTTTACAAGCTGAAAAAAGAGAGCAGGCATGTCAGCATGCAATAACTCTGAAAACATGGGCAGGACTGCATAGTTACCTTAAGGAGGGGCAAAACGTTTGAAGCACTTACATAAATGAGATGGTAAAATGGAACCTCTGCCTCAGGCCCCGGAAGGTAATAAAGGACTGTCCTGGGAAACTACGTGTGGTCATCTCACAATAGGGTTTCTCGTACTCGCCTGACGGACACTGGCATACGAAGCCACCCACCAGCAGGTCCACACACTTCCCTCCGTTCTTGCATACGCCTGGTATACAGCGACCTGAGCGGGTGTTCACCTCACAGTGCTCACCTGGGTGAAAGCAGAAACAGGTAGTTTCAGACAGATTGGCAATAAGGACAATGGACAATGCCTGTGTATAGTTATAAATGACTTAAGATGTCTATTCTAACCAAAGGAAGGACATGTTATTCAGGACAATGTTCAGTATCATCATACTTCGCTTTGAATATGAAGAAGTACTAAGTTGGCTTATTCTAGGCTGCTAAAAGCTGTCACTCACCTAAGATAAACTGTAACTAAATTATTTCTCACTCATATTGCAATCTTACTGCTATATAACAATAACATTCTAGATGCAGCTATACCACAGTTTTAATAACCTAGGTGCATAACTAAAAGGGCAGCCTTAACTAGAAAGTGCAGTACCTTCAGAAACTGCGATGTGTGTTGCCCTGGTGCATCCCTGGGTATAAATGAAGTCCTAAGCCCACGTGACAGTAATGTTAAATGCAGTTAGAGTTACGTCAATATCTCAAATCACGTGTCATTTTGATGAATCTATTGCTAGTGTAATCATAAGTTAATGGTAATATTTGTTTTACACGTTTTTATATATGAAAGTATAGCCAAAGCAGTTTTTCCCTCTCCTCCTACTGATGTGTGTGTGTGCGTGCCTTGTCTTTCTTTGTAACAGACTTCCTTGTGGGAAAATCCACAGTAATTAGACAAATGAGATGTTGTAGATTTAAAGGAGACAAGTATCTCTACTGATTTATAATTAAATGGTGTTTCTATATTAACTTTTAAAGTGCTTTATAAAGACGATTTCACTTTTAATTCAGGTGGAAATTAAGCTGAATAATGGCAATTGTGCACGCTCAACATTTGTGTATCTTACTCGGACAATACGTCGTCTACCACATTACCGAGATTTTGTATGAGAGGAGACCAAAAAATGGCAGAGATATGACAGTTAAAATAAAAGATAAAATCAAAAATGTTAGTATCGGTTTTGTGAAAGTTTAACATGGAGGTCTATGGGGATATTTAAGGAGGTGGGTCTAATCAAATGATCATACGTCATTATGGATTGTATCAGTTAATACAGCTTACAAGGGGGACCCATCTCTAAGATTTAAATGGGGTTACCACAGGATAGAATAATAATGTTATGAGACAATTTTGAAAAGGTTTGATTAATTAAACAGGTCTCCTTCCTAGAGTGTAGCTTTGATCTTATATTACACTGTGTGAAATTTTAAGAGTGCTACAGAGTAAACAAAGAGGAATTTGACCTGAAATGTCAGGCTGGAACCAAGTCTGATCATGTCAAAATTTGTAGCTCAAAAATTGACTGAGTTATGGCAGTTTGAAAATCTGTGCAATGTTAAGTCAATGGGAAAATTTGGGCACAAAAACAGGCATGGTGGTACCCGGTTATAGATTTCTCTTAAATGTTAACAAGAACACTCTTCCCAAACATTCCCGGTCATTTTAATATGTCACCCATGCCATTCCTAAAGAAAAAAAAAAGAAAATGAAAAGTGATACATTTTTGCCACTATGTTTTACACACAGCGGAACTGGTCCTCTGCA
>JAOUQT010000013.1:2926487-2931874 GCA_025769995.1 Xyliphius kryptos | reverse complement strand
AGAGAGATCACACACACAGTTAGCTAGTTTATCTTGCTTAATTTTTCAAGATTATTCTCGATAAAGCACAGTCCAGTTAAACAAATTAGACAAAAATATTATACTTCATCATTTATTTATTTTGGAAAATGACGCAATATTAACATTTGTGAGTGTCAATAATATGTGAACCTCCAGGATTAGTAGTTGATTTGAAGGTGAAATTATAGCCAGGTGTTTTCAATCAATGGGATAACAAGTGGGCACTCTGTTTTATTTATGGATCTATTAAAATCTGCACTTCACAAAATGTTTGTGAAAGTGTATCATGTCACAAATAAAGGAGATTTCTGAGGACCTCAGAAAAATAGTTATTGATGCTTATCATTGTGGAAAAAGTCACAAAACCATCTCTGAATTGGACTCCACCAATCCACTGTTAGACAGATTGTGTACAAATAAAGGAAATTTAAGACCATTGTCGTCCCCAGAAGTGGTTGAGTAACAAAGATTACTCCAAGGGCATGGGGTGTAAAAGTTGGCAAGGTCACAAAAGACCCCAGGGTAAATTCGAAGCAACTGCAGGTTTCTCACATTGGCTAATGTTAATATTCACGAGTCCACTATTAGTAGAACACTGAACAATGATGTGCATAAGAAGTATGCAAGGAGAAAGCCACTGCTCTCCAAAAGAGCATTGCTGCTCATCTAAAGCATAATAAAGATCACATGGACAAGCCAGAGTGCTGTTTGAATAATGTTTTATGGAGGGATGAGACCAAATTTAACTTTTTACTTTAAATGAAAAGCGTTATGTTTGGAGAAAGGAACACACTACATTCCAGCTTAAGAACCATATGCCATCTTTGTAACATGGTGGTAGTATCCTGGTTTGTGCCTGTTTTGCTTCATCTGGGTCAGGATGACTTGGCATCATTAATAGAACAATGAATTTTGAATTATTTCAGAGAATTCTAAAGGAAAATATCAGGACATCTGTCCATGAACTGAATCTCAAGATGTAGCAGGACAATAACCCTAAGCATTTATTTTTGCACCAGAGGTTACATCAGAAACTGAAAGCAAGGATTCACATACTTTTGCCACCTACAAATATATAATATTGGATCATTTTCCTCAATAAATAAATGTTCAATTATATTTCTGATTTGTTTAACAGGGTTCTCCCTACCTAATCTGACCTTATCTAATGTTTTATCTCATATTTATGCAGAAATATATTTTAAATGGTTTACAAACTTTCAAGCACCAATGTACATTCAGTTGTGCAGTTGTGAATGTGTCTGAACACAAACTGTCTGTTAGGGTGTGGAGATATGTGGAGGAAGAACACATATTGCAGATGCATACGGGTAAAATTAGGGAAACAACAGATCTTCATTGGAGCTGTCCTGGTATCCACTGTCTGTGCATCTGTGTGTGTATTAAATTAGCATACTCTCATCATACATGAGCAGCTTTTGCAATGATAGCTCTAGTATGGAACATGTCTGATCTCATTCCTGCCACTGCAAAACACACCAAGGACCCGTTACAAATGAAACATGCTAGAGGGAAATGTCTGGGCAATGTGCATAGATAAGTATGAGTGAGCAGAGGCAAGGCAAGAAGTACAGAACTGACACGCAATTATATGTATATATATATGTATATATATATATATATACATATATTGACTGTCATTCTGAATGTGTTTAAGTAAAATTAGCAAAAAAAAAGACTTTTAAAAAAAGACTTGCAAAACTAAAGTAAAATAATAGTGACAGTTAAGTATTTTTAATTGTATCATGATGAGTGCTACGAGGTTTTAAAACATCATCAACATCAAGTTTCAATTAATTCAGGAAACTTTTAAAATCATTGAAAATAGTAATTAGCTGGGACAGAAACAGAAGACAAGAGTGCATCCTAGAAACAACTTAAAAATGCCTTAATCAGATGCATGAGCGATTTTTCTTTTAATTATACTGCTTGTCGGATTTAAATGTAATGCTTTTTATTTCCTTTTTATTACTTTATTGCTAAACTGAATTATTGAATTTTAATTATTTTTAATACCCCAAGAAAACTATGCTTAATGTTTCACCTGTTAAGGTGCATGATGTTTACAGTTAATTAGCTTGGGTCTAATAATGTAACCCAACTATTGTTAAAAGCATAATATATTCCAATTTTTACGTAAAAATATAGATGGCAGCAACACTCTGACATTTTAGAGTCTAGAAGTGGGTTATGTAAAAAAAGAGCACTGGGTATACAGTGAGGGTTGCGTCAGAAAGAGCATAAAACATTTGCCAAATCAATGATGTGAGTTCTTCAGTGATGATTTGACCCGCTGTGGCAAACCCTATAAAATAATGAGCCACTTATGTTTTAACATATGTATGATTTATCTCTACTGTTATTCATTATAAATTGTATTTTTTGCAGTCTTTGCTACTGTAAATTTTTCTGCAATGCTGAAGATTAAAAAAAAAAGAAGTGTATACTTAATTTCGTCATTAATTTTTTAATGCTTTGCAATGTTATCCTTTTGCTTGCAGTTTTTAGCAAAGCTAAATTCATACAGACATATCTTGTAAAAATTACTATGATATGTGTCCTGATAAGTGCACATCTACATAGACATAAAAGTACTATAATGCCTAACCACAAATCTGAACCAGAACAAGTACCTGCTCGAATTAAGAACTGAAACCTATCCTAACAAGAAAAGGTCTCAATGACCACAAAACCAAAAAGAAAAAAGACTAGGAAACTGAATAGTAATGAAACCGCTGAAACCCTTTAAAGCAGCGCTCACACCTCATTGTCTTTCAAGCCATTAATTGCTTTGTGAGTTGAGACTGCATGAACGGTCAAGACACCTGTGAAGAGGGAGTCCTATAGCCTCAACTTTAACACTGATTCTGCCTATTGCCATTCAGAAGAGCTCTATTGACATGGAAAAGACCCTCTGACTCCCTCCCCCTGCTCCTTTGTCGAAGTGTTTGCACTGGAGAATAAATTCAACACACTTCCAGATAACACACTGAGTAATTAACACGACAAAATTTAAATGGAATGAGCTAAATTTTCTAAATGGTACTGAATCACACTTTATCTAAACCTTACGGAAGCAGATAAACAAAACAAGTCCCAGAGTGACCACAATGTTACAAAGAGACCTGGACTAAATTCTTCAAGTAGATGATTCAGGTTCAAGGCAAACCAAACAACATTTTGAATTCAGAATGCAGGAATCTGATCTTTTCACTAAATAAAATCAAAAAGTCACCACAAGTCGATCTAGGCTAGGACCCAGGTACTGTCTGTGTTTCTGCATTTGAAATAATTCAATGTATCCTGTTTTAAAACAATTGATTCTACAAGAGACAGTTATGTTAGAACTAGTGATTATACTGTATATTACCCATTAAAACACATATTTGACATTGGTCTAAACAATTCAAAACAAATTTGCTTGTGGAATCAGAATTTGGCCCAAACATCTTTATCCAGCTTCCAGAAATGGAAAGTAAAACCAGTCCTGTGTTTAATGTCATACAGTAGCAACAGGATTCGGTTATGTGAGAGTAAAAGCTCAGAGAGTTCACTTGAGCTGTCCGTACACAGTCATTAGCTTCGCTAACAAGCTACTTGGCATTAGCTTTCTTGGCTTAACTTAAAAAAAAGTTCTTCTACCTGATCTGATTACGCCTAAATGTTTGAGGGAATAAAGGAAAAGAAAACTCACATGAACACAACGACGTCCTGGACTTTAATCTCTAACTCATCCTAATAGAAATTAGATAGCTACCATTTTACCACAAAAATGTGGCAGCGGCACGTAGATCATTTTTCCGCATTACGTGGACTTTGCAAAAACAGAGAATGCCATTGTGTGTGCTGATTCAGTGGCTATTGTGAAACCAGACCTACTTTAGCATTACTGTAATTTGAGGCCTCAAATTAAATTCAGCGTGGTTGTTAACACCGTACGTTAGGGCTGCTGTTCTTCACGTCCCGTTGTGAAATGAGGGTACACGAACCACTGTACTGTCATGAGCAAATGTCTGCAACGCTGCATGATATATATAAGAGGATATCCTTCAAGAACGAATGACAGGAGCGTGCAAAAAAGCGGACAACTTTAAAAGACAGCTTAGATTCAATACGACTAAGCTTAGCCTTAAGGGTGAAAAAAACACCATTTGGATATGTAAGCCTTCAGAACCTTATTTGAAAAACAACTGACAATCAGGGCAAGATATATAAAGGTGCTTACATGCATACTACACACACAGAGATGACACCTTTCTACTTACCTCCTCCTTAATATTTACATACTTTGTACAGACATTTCAGCTCTCTAATAGTCCAAGCATTTACATGGGCAATGTAGAATTACTTTTATGCTAACTTTTATATCTACAGTAAACTTAAAAGACCAAGTAAAGAATGCCATTTTGAAAGCAGAAGCACACTCAAAAAGAAAGACGAACGGATTGGTCATTTTCATAAACTGAGCCATGTGCTCCCATTATCTGCTTGCAATGGTGTGCATCTAACAAGCATATTATATTACAGTAGTTGACCTCTGTGGAACACAATCACGGAAAAGAATAAAAAGAAAATGCATGAGAAACAGAGCAGGCTTTAAAAGAAAGAGAATCGGAGAATCTTAAGAAATAAATAGGTACAATCAGTACACTTCAATGTCCTGTATAAATGCATTTTATTTTGCGAGCATTTACCATAGCTCTTCTCAGCTTGTGCATGGTAAGCCTCTTGGGGTGGCACACAATGAGATTTTGTTACGAGTGCCAGAATGGGGCAAAAAAGAGTGAAGCAAAGTGTGTTGTGTTACACTGGAACAGGTTCTCCATTCCAACTTTCAACCACTGAAATCTTTCTCCCATACTGTGTCTGGCCTGTTAGACACAATCTAAGTTCATGAGCATAAAGGGTAACACATGAGATCTACTCTGAGGAAAGAGGTAAAACTGTAGTGATGTGTGTTCCAGGGAAAACACACAAACATTCACTACTCATTTACTTGATTCCAGATTACCAAAGAATGACACATAGCACTTTCCTCCTAAACCTCTAAAAACACCCATAATGTGTAATGCAGAAGAAACCAATGTGGAAGACTATTTTTACATTGAAACTTTAGTTTGTATTAATCTTTTGTTTCATTCTCTTTGTCAAAAGTATTATATTTCCATAAATACTGAGTAACATAGTTTAAATCCATTTATAGTCACATTTAATGTTTTGTAATGCTGTGGATGCATAGAAAACCAAACATAATAGCGAGAATACGCTGAGTATTTACATATAAAACTTGGCCATTTCTTATTAACAATGTAAAGAATTTACACATATAGATCTGTGTGCTCGTG
>JAOUQT010000013.1:2859150-2873984 GCA_025769995.1 Xyliphius kryptos | reverse complement strand
GGAGACAAAGTTAGAGAGGGCTGATTGAGATAGTTTGGACATGTGCAGAGTAGGGACAGTGGATATATTGGTAGGAGGATGTTAGAAAAGCCAGGCAGGAGGCAGAGAGAAAGACTAAAGAGGAGATATATAGATGTGGTCAATGTCAAAATTCAAAGGACAGAGTGAGACGGGTCACAAGGTGGCTTTACAATTAAATAAGAAAAACAAAAAAAAAAACATAAAAAAATAAATATGTATAACCATGTTTATAATCAAAATAATAAAAATAAATAATTTCAACCATGAAAGCAACATGTGCAAAAAAAAAACAATTAAATAGTAAAAGTACTTTATTTAACTATTATACTGTATTTTGTAAATCACAGCTCCTCACTAGCCACAGACCTCACCGCTCAGCACTATTTGCTGATTTTCTACCTTAAGTCTATGGCCATGTTCACAAATCATGCTTCTTAAAACAATGGTAGCTAATTTACCTTTCATTATTTTATCATACTTGGCCAGATAGCCAACACAATTTCAGATACTGGCATTACAAAGAACTTCCAGATTTTCTCAATGGAAGCATGGTTTTCCATTGTACTCAATGAAAATATTAACGAGACACTACAATAAAAATTTTGGCTATACCATTATATAAAAGACAAATAAGTCTTCATCTGATTTGACTAATTGCTGATGATTTTTTAACAATCAATTATTTTTATCAATGCTCTAAATTTACTCTTTCTAGCTCAACCCACACTTTTGGTAGGCTGTTCTAAAACTGACGTTCAATTTACAAGCCTTGTACCTTGGAGAACATAAGAGTTTTGACCATGACTGGTTCAGGACAGACAAGTTGATTCAATGTTACAAATAACACAAGCAGACCCTTTAATTACACTGCGTTTAGTAAGAATATTTATTCAAAAATCAATACTTTGATACAGAAATAGTCATTTAATCATATGGATTTACCAGACAATCAGTACTGCAATCATGCATTCTCTGATTAATCACTGATTAGCAAAAAAGTACAATGTTTTTCCCCATACATTAATACATTTCCATACATCTGTGCAAAGAGATTATACAACAAAAAGCAATTCTACACC
The DNA here is from genome assembly GCA_025769995.1 of Xyliphius kryptos. Classification (NCBI taxonomy): domain Eukaryota; kingdom Metazoa; phylum Chordata; class Actinopteri; order Siluriformes; family Aspredinidae; genus Xyliphius; species Xyliphius kryptos. Next base: position 2,872,884 of record JAOUQT010000013.1, on the reverse strand, counting down.
GACACAAAATATAGAACAATTCATATCTGAAGGCATTGCACAATTCCAAGAATTCGGTGATTAAGGCCATTTTTGTACAGATAGTCTGACATATTTAAAACATTGTTGTCCTCAAAAACACTCCATTAATAACAAAAAAAAAACTAATGCATCTCATTTAAAACTGTACATGCAAACATAGTGCACATTATATAAGTAGATATAACAAGCATAAAATATATTTGGATATTTTTTAGTAAACACGAGTTCATGTGAATGAAATCACATTTCTGATCAAACATGTCAGATTAGACCTTCGCCGCCACCACCACTCATGCACACTACACACACACACATACATACATTAATAGTGAACCAGAATTGGACTAAGGAGCACAAAAAAGGAGCTGCCAAGGAACACAAACTACAGCGGCTACTCCTGATGTCAGTGTTTGCAAATCATACCTACTCATATTCCCACCCACACACAAACAAACATGGGTGAGTCAAAAGTTATCGATACTCTGATTATATCGAAACCTTACTAAACAAGTGTGAGTAAACGGCTCGGAATCTAAACAAGTTAAAAAGTTATAGAAAAAAGTGAAAAAGTTAACCATCAGATGGAAAATTGATGCTTAGATTTTTTTGGGGTCATGAAGCCCAATAATCTAACAAAACAGAGAATTGCTGTGCTGTTGCATGACAACGCACGTCTGAACACAGATGTCCATGCTGTCAACACTCTTTTAAAGTGTTAATGCATCTTCGTTATATTCCTGATATTAGCTTATTGAACTATCACCTGTTTGGCCCTTGAACGAAGCACTAGGATGATGAAGAACATTGTCACGTGGATTAGAGTTCAGCCTAAAATATTTTTAATGAGGGAATATGAAAACTTATTTACAGATAGACGTGTATTGAAAGTCAGTGAGATTATATCAAACGATTGAGTATTTGTATTCGTTGAAATTTGATTAAAATAAAATCTACAACCAGAATGCAGCAAATGTTTTGACTCACCCTTGCACATAAACCAATCTCTAAATTATTAACTCCACGGCCTGCAGTTTGTCCAATATTTGTATCTATGAAGCCTTTGTAAAATACCCCTTTTTAAGACCTGTAGATCTACATTCACAGGGGCAGCTACATAAAAGATTATAGAAGGAGACATGTGACCCAACACACTCGGCTACACCAGCTACAGTACTCTATGACTACAGACCAAGAAAAATATAGCTAAATTTAGTTTTTTAAATGTTTTCATTAATAAAATTCCTTTGCTACATATAGTGCTGTTTACATGTATGCTTAATTGATAGAAAATAGCCTTTAAGTCTTGTCTTGTCTTGTGTGGAAAAATTAACCCTGAGCCTGCTTTTTTAAAAGAGACAAATATTGGTAAAAAATGACAAATCAATTCTTAATCATGGAAAAGTTCATTTCTTTCCATAATATCATTTAAAAAGTGAAACTTGTATTTTATACACATTCATGACACACAGAATAATATATTTTTACTGTTTATTTCTTTATGTGATCATTTATATCTGACAACTAATAAAAAACCCAAATTTAGTATCTCAGAAAATTAGAATATTGTGAAAGGTTCAATATTGAAGACACCTGTTGCCACACTCAGCTAATTAACACAAAACATCTGCAACTGCCATTAAATGGTCCCACAATCTAGCTCTGTAGTCTCCACAATCATGGGGAAGACCGCTGTCTTGACAGTTGTCCAAAAAACAACCACTGACACCTTGCACAAGCAGGTCATTGCTAAAGGGGATGGTTGTTCACAGAACTCTGTATCCAAGAATATTAACAGGCAAAGAGAGGGAAAATATGTAGTAGGAAAAAGTGTACAAGCAATTGGGATAACAGCGCCCTTGAGAGGATTGTGAAACAAAACCCTTTCAAAAATGTGGGGGAGATTCACAAAGACTAGACTGCAGCTGGAGACAGTGCTTCAGGAACCACCAAGAACAGACATATGCAAGACATGGGTTTCAGCTGTCGCATTCCTTGTGTCAATCAACTCTTGAACAAAAGACAGTGTCAAAAGGATCTGAAGACAAAAGGGACTGGACTGCTACTGATTGGTCCAAAGGTAAGTTCTCTGTCAAAAGTAAATGTAGCTTTTTCTTTAAAAATCAAGGTCCCAGAGTCTGGAGGAAGAGAGGAGAAGCACAGAATCCATGTTACTTGAAGTCTATTTTAAAGTTTATACCATCAGTGATAGTTTGGGGAGTCATGTCATCGGCTGGTGTTGGTCCACTGTGTTTTCTGAGGCCCAAGGTCAACGCAGCCTTCTACTAGGAAGTTTTATCACACCTCATGCTTCCTGCTGTTGACCAACCTTTGGGAGATGCTGATTTCATTTCCCAACAGGACTTGGTACCTGCACACAGTGCCAAAGCTACAAGTACCTGGTTCTTAATTGGCCTTAACACTATAGAAAATCTATGGGGTACTGTGAAGAAGATGCAATACTCCAGATCCAACAATGCAGTACAGCTGAAGGCCACTATCAGAGCAATCTTGGCTCTCGTAACACCTGAGCATTTCCACAGACTGAACAACTTCATGCCACACGGAATTACTGCAGTAATTCAGGCAAAAGGAGCCCCAAGTATTGAGTGCTGTACATGATGATACTTTTTATGTTCATACTTTTCAGTGGCCACCATTTGTAAAAATCCTTTTTTTGTATTGGTCAAAACTAATTTTCTAATTTTCTGAGATACTGACTTTGGGGTGTTTATTAGTTGTCAGTTATAATTATAGAATCAAAAGAAATAAACACTTATCAGTCTTATAAAAATATATCACTCTGTGTGTAAAGAATTTGTATAACTATTTCATGATATTTTAATTGTATGACCAACACCTGTATATTAAATCAAGGCTCATGTAAAGGACAATGAGGCTTGGAGATAATATTGTAAAAATACATATACAGTCACTGACCTGTATCCATGTTATATGCCCTCATTATGTACTGTATATATAGATTCCACTTAACTAAGTTACACATAACTTATTGTCACAGCTGCCACACTTTTAGCAATGAGCAGAACACTTGATATAATAATTTTCAGCCATATATTCACTCATTTTATTATCAGTCTAAGGTTGATTAATATACAGGAGGTGCAAAAGTAGGTGCACAGTTCTATGAGTTACACTATGTGAGTCACTGTTATTTCTTATTTATTACATCATATTATTTTAATATTTTGTCTTATTGTTTTGCATTCTTTTTTATTATTACATTTCAAATATTTTTCAATAATAAAAACTGGATACATACTTTTCACCCTCCTGTATATTGATATGGCTTTTGAAGTCATATTGATTTATTGATTATTACTTACTGAAAGGACTGGTTATGGAGAATACTTAATAAAAACTGGCAACTAATATTAATGACAATAATAAAATATTATCAAGGAGTTATTACATATATTTTAAATATTTGATTTACTTAAATACTTGATAATTGGATTTTTTTAATATACCAGAACATTTTACTTTTGTACTCTAGTATTTTTCTACAATGAAAATAATGGGAAACCCTATTTAGTCGAAACTCACATATGGTAGGGATTAGTCCACTTCTAGGCTGATAAAATCCTACTTAAAACATATCTTTGTAAAAACACGTTTGGAAAATTATGTCAGTCGTTGCTATACTATTTTTGGTAAGGAACATACGTTTATGTCCTTTCTGAGATTTCAGAGAATGTATGGTTATGCTTATATTTTTACTTGACAGCCATAGTTAGGGATGCACTAATGCCACTTTTTTGTCAGACAAAGTACAACATATGGATACTTGCCGATGCCTCAGTACCAATACCAGTATAATAACATATCTCTAAATATGATTTTGAGATTCCAGGCTGCTGGGAAATATGGTAAATATTATTAAGGTGATCGGTTCATCATTTCCCTTCTCTTCCCACCTCTCATGCTTCGCTTTGACTCGTTCTGTGTTCTGAGTTCTTTCGTGATTGTGCTTTTTTCAATTACCATGTATCAGATAAATTAACATGGTTATTTTTAATTTGCTGTGATCTTTTTGTCTTATTGTTCATAACCTACGCAGTGAATCGGGTGCAGTTGTATTAATTACTGTATGTAGTACAATTTTACAAGTACGAATTCATGTGTGCAGTATCAGACCGACCATGGAAACTGGTATCAGTGCATCCCTAGTCGTAGTAAGTTTCTTTCTATGTAAAAAAGTAATTTTCTCATTTTGGTTACTAAGCATGAAATTGTTATTTAATCACTAGATTAAATGTCTAAAGAATACGTTTAACTACAGAGTAATGTGATTAGCTCACATACAACACATTATGCTGAAAAGTCTGCACAATTAAAACTGTTTTCATAGAGAAGGTATACCTGGTTACTATGAACATATTTTATCAAATGTAATTTTATATCCATTGGATTTTAAGCTTATGCAGTAGAAAAGGTAGATCCACTCACGTGAAATATTTCTGTGTAATCTGGGAGGAACAAAAACTTTAGACTTATATCCTGTATGTACATTATGCAGGTGAAATTGTTATACTGTGCTTTTGATCCACACCTTAGGGCAACTCTAATTAAGATAAAATATAACAACATATTTTTAAACAACAATTCTGATTTACAAACCAATAACACATTAACTTTGTTTTGCTAAGTATTAACAAAACAGAAATGGAAGCAAACCATAAAATTCAGAGTTTTTGACAACTGGGCTCATAGTCTCAAATCCTATTTGAGATCAGCTGCTAAAGATCTCACACAACAGAACACACACACACATTCGTGCACATGCATACATCACACATGCGCCAGAGTGTGGAAAAGACAGAATATGAAAGAACAGGAAACAAAAAGAGATGACTTTGAATATGGCCTTCATGCATCTCAAAGTGGAGCTGGCGGTTACTCCATGCCGTGCAATGTAGTTAATATGATAATAAGAGACTTACATGCGTGGCAAAGACAACACGCAAATAGTTGTATTCCAAAGTTCATACTGAAAGTTTATGCTTATATAAAAGTATCCAACAGTAAGAAAATCATCAACATGTAAACACTGATTTAGTTCTTAGAGAGACAGAAAGAGAAAGAACGAGAGGGGGAAAGAGAAGTAGGGACAGGGAGAGAGAAGTAGAGAGAAAGGAATATACAGAAGTAGAAGGAAATGATCATTGTCCAAAGTTATTTACAACAGTCGAGTGATTTGTAGCCAGAGAAAGTGGAACCTCTGCCATTCTCCTGGTAAAGCATGCAGGTCCAACAAACAACTGTCACCTAACCCCATCTTTCCTTTTTCAGTCTAACTGTGAGCCCAAACAAATGATCAAGCTCAGTCCATTTTTGTGAGGCCACAATAGATAAGCCAGGCTTTGACAGAGATAAAGAGAGAGAAGGAGAGGGAGAGAGGTAAACTGAAGAAGAATGCATTTAATGGAAGCAAATCAGGCCTCACTGACCCAGTTTGGCCACAATGTCTTTATTTTTCCAGTGCCTATAGTGCAACGTGGGAGATAGAGAAGGGAATAAGTGCCCCTCCACATCATTGGGAAATTCAGAAAGACAGAGATGGATGAGAGAGGGTCAGATCTGCGTCTGTAGTGGCTGTCCAGGAGGTGTGTATGGAGGTGGTGCAGGTAAAGGTTTAATGCCTCGGGTCCTCATGTAGGACAGGAACTGGTCTGGGATCTCGGCCAGCACATCCTTTGCCAGCCGTGCCATGCTGAGGATGTGATTTCCTGTTCGGTCAATGTAATCCCGAAACGGGACAAACTGGAAGTGAACAGAGTAACAGATAATAAGATCTGTGTTTCAAAAGCAGATATTCCATATTATATAAAATATTAGGATGATAATATTGGTTCACAAAATAGTATCTGAAGCATAGTCACAGGAGAAGTGGACAAATGTGGATTTTTGGACAAACCTTTGTAGACACCTAAAACACACATATAGTATGTTCTTTTTAGGCATACCATTTTAGTTATATTACCCTTCATACTTCTGGGAATACTTTCCACTAGATTTTATCATGTGCATTTGTGTTCATTCATATAAGTCAGGCAATGATGTCAGATCAGGTGGCCTGGATTGTTAGTCTTCCACAGGTGCAATCTGTGTTAAAGTGAAATTGTAATTGTACAGCCTACAAATTTATTTCAGACATACATGTTTTTACACTGTTACAGTGTTACAACAAATGGTACACTGTTACAACCATTTATAGGCTCACATGGATCTCATGTCCAGTGTCTACAATTTTTTGGCCATAATAGCTCTTAAATATGTCTTAAATAAAAAAAACAATATGGCTGTAATAAAGAACCAGAATTTTATTGTACACGTTTGAATTTAAGCCTATTATTTGGACACATCTGGAATTTATCTCAAAGTTAAAAGTGACAGTGAGTGCAAAAAAGGGCCCTGATACTGTATATGGAGTATGGTTAAATTTTCAGAATGATTTTTTGCAGCTCTACAGGTGATTTCATCCATGAAGAGCATACAAGATATTACAGTGGCTAAGAGTAAACCTTCAGGAGATGATACAACAAAGAAACATTGTGCACATTAGTAGAGTGTATTGGCATCATGATCGTTTTGGGGACCATTTATTTTTTGCAGTTGAATTTTAGGTCTTTTTTATGTGTGCCTGTGCATTTGTAAGCACTAGTTGTAGTCAGATATTAACTTCAGTATCACTTTTTATAGTTTGCAATCACATGCAATATTACTCCCTTGTGTAATAGTGTCACCTAAAGTTTATTAACAGACAATGAAGTCCACTATCAAGTGTTCCACATAGTATACAAATGCCTTAATAAAAGTCTTATTTTTATCGAAAACAGAAGTAAAATAAGAGACAATGAGAAGACATACAAACTTAGAGACAACATCTATAGCTATACAAATGTTGCATTTGCATGGATTCTTTGACTTATAATCAAGGATGTCTGAGGGATAAATAAACCTGGCTATTTTTTAATATACAGTATATTTTTCACACTCAAACTTGATGCATTGCTTGCACAAGGTGAGAAAGTATATGGTAATTAACTGTATGTGAGAAGTTAATAAAGCTTATATATATATTTATAATGCAAGCTATAAAAAGTGATGCTGAAGTGAATATGTATCTTATCTTACCTTCTCTCATCTCATCTCATCTTATCTTATGAATGCATTATGTGTATTTAGACTTTCTAACAGATATATTGAATGCACATGTGTACTTTCTGTGTGATGGTACTTTTTCTCAAAAAGTTAATGACTAATGCTCCAATTTTCAACACTCTGGACCTGCCTCTGAGATTAGAACACCACATAAACAAGTCTAGTGACAAGAATGTGGCAAAATTTGTGCAGGGCTTGGCAAGAAACTTGCAATTCTGATTTAAAAACAGTAATTAAAGTAAATAAAAATTAAATGCAGCATTAAAGTAAAACAAAATATAAAGCACCTGCAAAATAATACTGCTAAAGCATCAGCTACACAATAGCGGTCAGGTTAAAAGCATCCTAAAATGAGAGCCAAATTACCTTAAGCATACCTTTTTACTTTTAGATGTAGAAACAAAGAAAAAAAGAGCTGCACCGTGTGAATGAGCGGAGAGACAGGAACAGATAAACTGGTGTATGAGTGTGAACATTTGCTCAGTTTGACACACTGATAGAATTAGTTATATTGTGAGGGATAAAAAAAAGGCCAGGGGTGGTATTAATTGCAGACACTGAACATAAAAAGAGAGATCAGATGAAGGAAGAGAAAAGACTCAGAGACAGATGGCTGTTTGAGTCTCCATCTGCTCTAATGAGATTGTGCATGCTGCAGTAAAACACTGACACTACAGAGGAAATCTTGTGCTTCTCCTAATGTCTTCTATCACACTAATGCACACATTATTGAAGGTGCAACAACAATAGCCTCTGGTACATTCTCATAATATATGAGAATATGAGAAAAAGACATTTCTACTAGACTGGAATATTACACTCTAACAGCAAACAATGGTTCGTGAAAAGATGTTTTTCTTACCCAGGGGAAACCAAACCCATAATATGCCGTGTGAATAATGGTAAAGCCAAATAAGATGAGGTTATACTAATGAGGGTTATATCGGCAAATGCTTTACCTTGTTTATTAATGCGAAAGAACCCTCAATTCTCTGCTTGTACTGAAGTAAACACTACCAAACAATATAAAAGTTTGACTCTGATGTAATTTGTTTTCTAAGAGTCAAAAGGTGTTTCTTAGGAAACAGACGCAGTACTACTTTAACCAATTCAACAGTTCCACTGGGAAATCAGTTACCATAAACCTTAACAGAGACTTCATTCACACCAGCCCACACACTGCATACGTTGACAGAGTTTATATACAGCGTTTCTCCCTCCAAAGGTGTTTGAAATTTTTTTTTTTTCTGTGTGCGAATTAAGTGCAAGTTCCACAGAGATCGCTACAGATCACATACTCCCACACCAAGCTATATGCTTTGAACTATATTTAAAGTCTTCAACTACCACAATACGAAGCTACTTATCTGAGGTAATACGAGAGACCGGTTCAAACACGAATGGTCTCTCTGTGTATTGTTGTTTTATGTATCAATAACAATAAAACATCTGCTTTTTAGACTAGTCTTAAAATTAGGTAATACAGTTGCATATAAACAAAACACAACAACTTTTTTATAATTCTTTAGGTATACAGAAGATTTCATGGTTGTCTCAGAATGAGGGACATCAAATTTATATTAAATAGCCTTTTACCCCTTTTCTGGCAGAAATAATTTATTCTGTAAAATAATCCTGATGTCTTTTCAATGTGACAATGAATGCTCTGGGTTGTAACTTACCCTCTTAATTACTATGGAAAGTATTTTTGTTATACTTCTCATGTTCCAACTTCTATAGGCCAGATATTTTTTATTGCCCTAATATAAAATCTAAAAAAATATTCAAAACATATGTACTTAATGAAATATACATATGTATAACATGTGCCAACACGTATCACACTGCAGAGAGAGAGAGAGAGAAAGAGAGAGAGAGAGAGAGAAGAACACATCGTACCTGCACAATGTCCCTTTCTGCATATCTGCCTCTAGATGAGATCCGGACTTCATCCCCATCCAACTCGATCATTGCTATATGCAAAAAAAATTACTTCACTAAGACACTTGACCAGTAAATGAAAGCGAAGAGAGAGAGAGAGAGAGAGAGAAAGAGAGGGAGAATTGAATAGCAATGTCATGTGGACAAAAGAGGGCAGAGAACACAATATCTTCAAAAGAAAATAGAAAAGATGAAATTGACAGCGTGTATTAAAATGTCATTGTTATGAGTATGTGTTAGTCCCGATTGACTCTTTATTTCGACATCTTCAGTACTCATAGTGTGTGAGGGCTGCTGTGTGATGCCAAGCTACCGAGTGTGCTCGTGTGTGTTGAAGAGAGAGTGAGTTGTCAGATTATATGGAATTTTCTTTCTCACAGCCGGTGCTCATACAGAGCTCATACAGTGACTCCACATTGAGAGAGCCACAATCATGCAGGAGGGAGCCGGCAAATTACATTCGGTTAAACACTGAAAATCAGCAGGGGAGTGAAAGAGCGAGAAAAAGAGAGAGAGAGAGAGAAAAAAGGGGAAATAGTAAGAAAGAACAAGGCAGACAATACAGATAAAAGAAGAAATCAGGGTTTCAGATAAAACATTTGATGCACTTCTTGCACTTGTAGCACTTGTCTAGGGGGCACTGTACAATTTGGAACTAAGCCATGCACTTACTGTATGTACACCCTTTTGAATTTTCTATATTTCTGCATAAATATGAACTAACAAGTCCTAAATGTAGATAAGAACCCAGTTAATATCATACTTGGTCAGTTATTCATTGAAGGCAGCACGGTGGTTTACTGGATAGGGCTATTGCCTCACTGCAAGAAGGACCTGGGTTCAATCACTGGGTTTCCTCCCGCATTTCAAAGACAAGCATGCTAAGTTACTTGGCATCTCTAAAGTGGCTGTTAGTGTGTAAATGTGTGCGAGACTGTAAGAGTGTGTGTCCTACAGTAGATTGGTACACTGTCTAGTGTTTTTCCTGCCTTTGCGCACAGAGTTGTGCACCAGCTGGCCCGCGGTCCCGTGTGGATTAAGCGGAGTAAAATTAATTACTGAATGTATTTATTGAGAAAAATAATCCAATGCTTGCTTTATTTAATTTCTTTCAAATGAATTTTAGGGCAAATGTCTTAAATCCAACATTTTTATTGACTGGTAGACTGTGGGACAGAAGAATTTCAGCAGGCATTTAATAGAGTATTTATATGTCCCTGTTCTTGAGGATGTGGTGCAGGTCAATTATGGTTGGTAGGACAAAGTAAACTGTCAATCCCATTAAGATGTAACTACAATTTCAAATTCACTATGTCATTTGAGGAAAAAAAGACAGGGTCCTACCGTCAAACTCTGCTGGTCCAACTCCAACAATAATAATTGACATGGGAAGACATGAAGCCTTAAATAGAAACACATGAGAAAACTATTAAGTTTAAGATAAAGAAAACCCATTGCTTTTCATTCAAGATATTATTTAAAGGTAAAAAAAATAGTAATAAACCTAATAAACAACTGACAGGCAGGTTGTCTGTGCTGGGTGGCTAGCATTAAGTATTGCTCTGGTTTGACTGTGACAGGTCATCTTTATAGATGAGAGCTAACAGTTAAGGGGTGAGGATCTGGCATTAAAAAGTAATAGAGTCCAGAGTTTAGGGGACACTTCTTATATGACAGGTATCAGTAGTGAAGAAAAAGGGAAAGACAGGATGAGTGCTATTGAAATGAAGGAGAGAGAATGTGTGTGTCATTAGACATGACTAATCTGAGGGAAATCTGCATATTGACACATGCCATCAGTTTAAATTATTGTCTTTCAAAAATGAAACGTTTATAAGCGTTCTGCTAATAAAACTATATTTCTATTCCTCATAAAACTCTGTCATAATGCCCAGTATCTCCTTTCTTTTCTTACAAACTGTTTGAATTTAAATCTTAAATGGAAAAATGTATTTTGTTAAGGTTATATATAGAACTGAGAGTGGCTTTGATTGTGCCATGCCTTGAATTCCACTTATTTAGAAATGAAATAGTCTCTAATAAGATGGCTAGAGCTTCAGGTAAGAGCTGAGGTGGTGGCATCGGCATTTATGTAAGCATAACGTGGTGTATGGAAGCTTTCTCTACTGAAACCCACTGATCTCCTAACATGGAGTTCCTGATTATTAAGTGCATACCCTTCTATATTCGTGAATCTTCAATCTTTTATCCATGTGAGTTCACTTGCAATATAGCTGCTGAGGTTTATGTCCCTCTGCATGTTAATGCTAAAGTAGATATAAAAGATCTTTGTGCTGCAATTAGAAAACTGCGAACTACACCTGGACACTGACTTCATACTGACTTTATAGTGGCTGGGGACTTTGATCACTGCAATCTAAAATCTGGACTTAAGTTTAAGTCCTGCTACACAAGGGGACCAAAAATCGTCTTGGATCGTCTTAATACCAATGTGGCTGATGCCTACAAAGCCCCACATGTCTGATCACATTTCTTTTTTTTCTGCTCCCCAAATACACACCAATTATCAAACCTTGTGAATCCAGGCCCATTATGACCTGAACGGAGGTCGCTGACTCCATTCTTCAGCATCAGTTCCAGAACACAGACTGTATTATGTTTGCCGCACAAGACATCAATGTATATACTAACTCTGTTTTGGAACACAACAACAGCTGTGTGGACAGAGTGACATCTCATAAAATAATACAAGAATTCCGCAATCAGAACTTCTAGATTTCACATTTCATACATTAGAATGCTAGTCATTGTCTTTAGTTCAACATTTAACATGATGAACCTCTCCAAGCTGATTGTTAATAAACTAGCAATCTGGGCATTGGCATACATATTTACAATTAGATCCTGGACATTTTGACTGACAGACCCCAGTCTCTTACAATAGACAATTATTTGTCATTCTCCAGAACCCTAAGCACCGGTGTACCACAGGGCTGTGTGCTGAGTCTTCTCTTCTACTTACAGTTCACCCATGACTGTGTTCCTTTTTTTGAATCTAACTCCATTACCAAGTTCACAGATAACACAACAGTAATAGGTCTATTCAAACTGAGACAACAACCTGGTGCTTAACATTCAGAAAAGGAAGGATATAATCATCCTGGACTTTAGGATAAGTAAGAGCTAGACACAGGACCCCATCTACATCAATAGCCGACATCAGTAAACACCTCTTCTTTGTCAAAAGTAAAAAAAAACACAACACTGTCTTTTCTTCCTATAGACATTTAAAAAAGCTCGTGTCCTAGAAAAATGTTGGACTTTTATGGCTGTACCACTGAAAGCATACTCTTAAACTGTATCTCTGTGTGTATGGCAACTGCTCCCCATTGGGCAATAAAGCACTCCAGTGGGTGGTGAAAACTGACAATATTTATCAAAAGCCCTAGCTTTGCAGGTAGAAAAAGATAATCAAAGTTATTACACATTCTAAATGTGGACTTTTCACCCTCCTCCAATCTGGTAGGTGTTTCAAGGAACCTCCAGATCCAAAACCAACAGGCTCGGGAAGAGCTTCTTCCCTGAGGCTGTTATCAAACTCTACACCATCATTTTACCTCAAATCATAGCACTATAACATACTATTTAAGAAAAATCTGTTTGTATCACTTTTTTGATACTCATTTTTGCATATTTGCATAGAAATTTTACTAATGGTAATTAATGTACATTATAACAAATAAAATATACTGTTCAAATGTATTATATCGTATATATACACCCAATACACATATGCGGGCCTTATCACTAATATATATATATATATATATTGCAAGAATTTGCATATTGCACTGTCTTAAGAATGTTGTTGATTTGGTGCAAGTGGGGTGCTTTTTTTCTTCAATGTAACAATGGAGTTTCAGTTTGTGCAGGGGTGTCAAACAGCAGATGGCTATGAAAATGTTGCAGCGGTCATCTGTGATGACTGAGGGCCTTCAATCTGTGTGATAATAACAATGCATCCTGAAAATAGCTTCCTCCAAGAGAAAACGACACTCTTTTTGGCCATCATGCGTGTTCCTCTGATCTATATCTGACTAAGAACATTTCGTTGCCATTAATTCCCAAAAGTTTACAAAAATGGACATCAGTTCTAGACAGTGGATAACCTTTGAGAAACGTTCCCACAAGCCTCCAGGAAACACTTGCATCAAGCATGTCTAAACAATTGTTTGAAGTGATCTACAGGAATGGTGGAGATACTCATTATTGAGTGCTTTTTTGACACTTTGATTTCTGTTTTGAGAGGGTTTTTGTGGTATTTTGAGCTATGGTCTTAAATCCCACCCGGCAACTCTGGGCACAAGGGCAGGAACAACCCTAGACATGGTGCCAATTCATCTTAGGGCATACACACACGCAAACAAGAAATTTAAAGACACCAATTAACCTATCATGCATGTCTTTGAAATGAGAGAGGAAACCAGAGTACCCATAGAAAACCCGGGCAAACACGGGGAGAACATGTGAACGCCACACAGAAATTTTCAGAGTGGTCCTACCAGGGGCTTGAACTCGAGATCTTTTTCTGAGAGGCTACTGACCCACCCTACTGTAAAATTGTCAATA
>JAOUQT010000013.1:2696695-2713071 GCA_025769995.1 Xyliphius kryptos | reverse complement strand
TATCTAACCCCTGTACTGTATACTGTGAGTGTGTGTGTGTATATATATATGTGTATATATATATATATATATATAATTTCACTAATATACTGTATAAATTACTCAAATGTTCCAACTTTAGAAAAAATATTTACCTGTATTCATTTAAACAGTACCCGTCATCAAGTTCCAAGCTGTTCCAAATCAAGTGCTGCTGAGCAACGGGGATACCTGTAATAAAAAAGTTTAATAATCTCTTGTGAAAACTAGTTACCAGTTATACTAAGATACTAGCTGAAAAGGAATAGGGTGGAGGACAAAATCTGGTTAATACCAAATATCAAACTTTTATAATGTAATGAACACAAGAATGGCCACTGATAAAAATATGCAGGAAAGCACACAATTATATAAATGTCCTTAAAATGGGAAAAACTGGAATCCCCTTTCCATCCATTTATCATCTTCCGCTTAATCCTCACAGAATCACGGGCCAAATAGTGCAACTCTGGGTGCAAACGCAGGGACAACCTATACTGGGCACCACTCCACCGTGGGGCGGGGACACGCGCACACACTTACACATTAAGGGCCACTTTAATATGCGTGAAAACCAGAGCACCCAGAGAAAACCATGTGAAGGCGGGAAAAACATGCAAACTGCACCCGGGGATCAAACCCTGGTCCTTCTTGCTGCGAGACGACTGTGCTAGGTGTCAAACTCATGGTGCGCAAGTTCTTACAAATGATTTTTATGGTTATTATACATTTTTTAGTACTGAAAATTGTATTACATGTACAATGACTGCATCTAGACAGTAGATGGCAGTGTCTCAATATCTGTTTTTGTTCTAGTAAAGTAATGGGGGTTTATTAAAATATATATATACGAATATACAAAATACATAGGAGAATATCAGATATGGTTATGCACTATTTCTATGTTTCTGATTTAAAAAAATAAACCGTTCATTCACTGAACAACCAATGGATTAGTAACACCTGGCCAATAAGTGGTTGCCCTAACTTTTGGATTAATTACAGCACACAGACTTCAGGGATTAGATTAAACAAGTAAACATCCTCGTCAGTTCCCTTTACTAATTCAAAGCTCGCATCTCAGATCAATTACACATGGCCAGCCACACTTAAAACAGGAACAGCTAACAAGTGCAGCTATTGCAGAAAGGCTGGCACCGCAGCTCAAATATCCGTTTATATATCTTCTAATATCTGTCTGCAAATTTACTCAAGTTTCTCCATTTATGCATAGTTGGGAAATGCTACCTCCTACTGTGCAGTGGACAAATGAACTATTAAAGAGCTAATTGTGATGTAACCACCATGTGGGACACTTTATAAGTGATAACATGGCACATGTCAGATCTTCTTAAAAGTAAAAAAAATTCTCTCTTACTTTTATGGTAAATACTGAGCAGAAACAACAGTTTTTCTTCAGCTTCCTGAAGCATTTACTATACAATTATACTTCCAATACCTTGCAGCTCGGCATAGTTATCATTGTTTTCAGTTATAAAAATATATAAAAGAACTGCGATTATAATGTCACCTGCAGATGTGCAGGAGACGCAACAGACAAAACCGCAAAGTGTTGACATTATGTAAACTTTGTGAATTTCATTTTTCATAAGGTATCCTGATGCTTTAAGAGAACAGG
This sequence comes from Xyliphius kryptos, assembly GCA_025769995.1. Taxonomy (NCBI): domain Eukaryota; kingdom Metazoa; phylum Chordata; class Actinopteri; order Siluriformes; family Aspredinidae; genus Xyliphius; species Xyliphius kryptos. The sequence continues at coordinate 2,711,414 of JAOUQT010000013.1, read as the reverse complement.
TTTGCTGCACTCAAGACAAGTGTGTAAAGCCTGGCATGTTACGTTTGATCAGGAACCATCAATCACAGATCACCCACTGTTTCTAATAACCAATCACTAATCAATGCAGTTTATCCCACTTAAACACATTGTTGTTCAATTTAAACTCTCTTCTTTCAAAAATTGACAAAATTTTTGTCCACCACTAAAGAAATGAAGGACTTTCAAGACCAGTGAACCCTGACTCCTGCACCATGACTAGTCATGCAGTTTAAACTATTACAAATATAAAAGAAAACAATGTCTATGTTTGCACAATTAAAAAAATATTTCATAACACTAATAAGCATAAGACATGAAACACAAACCTTCCAGTCTTTGAATCTTGGCTTTTACAGAAAGAACTGTCTCAAATGGGGAGACCCGCAGCTGGAAGCAGGACCCTGTCAGCGTCTCTATGAACAGCTCCATGGTATCAAATAAGAATAGTTTATAGTTGACAATACTGAGATTATCACCATTGAAATCTGGCAGCTCCCTTTGTTGGCCGTGTGTAGGGAGACAAGGATGCTCTTGAAGACACTAGGATAAAACCTGCCCACGGTAGAGGAATGAAGGATGTGATCTCACCACCATCAGTGGATACAGTCATCCTGGACTCAGGGCTATTCTGTGGAAAACACAAAACTCATCACTGTACAAAAAACACACTACAGCAACTTTGTTACATCTGAAATAAATGTTTGCATAGCAATGTGCGTCTGGTATCCTCTTACCACATACTCCTTAATATACAGCACTCTGTATCACAGTACAGCCTCGATTCTTAAAAAGCAAGTATTGGAATGGCTGAAAAATAAGTAAAAGCAAGAGAGATATCTGAACTGATATACAACAGGCGAGTACAGCTGACTTTTATACAGATGTATATGTTAGTGGTAGGATTCACATAGAGGCCATCTCGGAGACATGTGAGAAAACATGTTACACAGTCTGAAAGCACAATTTACCTTCTGGATACAGTATATGAGCCAACAAATGTCCATACATACTAGCTTTTTTGCACAGTAATATAATTTATTTTTATTTATTTATTTATATTGTTTAACGTCATCCTCAGCGGACACGGGTTCGATCCCCCGGGGTGGGGCGACCTGGGAATTTATGTGTGGAGTTTGCTTGTTCTCCCCGTGTTTGTGTGGGTTTTCTCCATGTGCTCCGGTTTCCTCCCACAGGCCAAAGACATGCATGTTAGGTAAATTGGAAATGCTAAATTGACATTCTAGGTGAATTGGAGATGTTAAACTGTCCGGTCCTAAGCCCGAAAGGATGAAGGGTGAAATAAAGAAAAACCTTATATACTGTATACAGTATTGCTAACTATAAAAATACAATTGAGTACTTTTGCCCACTGTATGTTATACATGAAACAATTTTGATTTCAGAACATGTCACAGTCTATTGGCAATCTTCGATGTTCGTTACGGTCCAAACAACATTTGGAATGAAGATGCAAGTCCAAGTTTCTCCTGAACTTCAAATCTACTTGTATTTAGCACAAAGTGTCAATACCACAGGTAGATCTTTTCATTGTGCATTGGCTTGATCATTTAATTTTAGTAAAAGTAATCATAATACTTCAGCATACAAAGATCATTTACATAATTTTGAATATACAGTCTATATCAATCACATTGTTTATTGTGTGTGTGTGTGTGTGTGTGTTTACATTTTAATACAGGCCTTTGTGGTTCATACAACAACATCACAGAAGATGACTTCACTACGAGCAGTGGTATTGTGGAAAACTCTGCTCAGCCTTTTGCTTTATCCTGGACATTAGGGGATTGCACACCCGACATTCCCCATGTATGCATCAACACTAACAATGGTATAGATGCTCTTTTATCATATAAATATGTTACAAGTAAAAATATTTTATCCCATTCCTACTTTTTTTATGATTTCTTTTTCACTAATAACATTTTCTTTTCGTGTCACAATTCTATGTAGAGAGATTTGCTGAAGAAAAGTGCAGCCAGCTCACCAACGCAAATGGCGTGTTTGCATTGTGCCATGACTATGTCCCTGTTATGACTTATTTTGATGTAAGAAACCATTTATAGCTGTATATTATTCACTGTTTCGCAGAAATTCTGGCAATTCTAAATTTAACATTTCAATCTACAGGCTTGTGTTCAAAGAACCTGTCAGGCTGCTTCTGCGTTAGAGGAGCATGCATGCGTTGGCCTGGGAAACTACGCTAAAGCTTGTGCAAGTCAGGGCATCATGATTGGTGACTGGAGAACAGAAACAGGCTGCAGTATGTACATGCTAATTGTTATAATACTACAGCATAAACTGCTAAACTACTGTATACTGACATGATATTGTCCAGCCAGGTTATTCTTGGTCTTCCTGAAAAATATTTTAAATATTTAGTTTGGCATTTATAAAACCATACATGACAAATAAAAACTTTGGTTTATTGTAATGTTTGACAAATATGGATGAGTGATAAATCTAATTAGCTTTAATGAAAACTACACGAATAACATAAGTGTTGTGACATAATGCATTGCCCACATACTCTATCGATTACATAGATGACTCTCTGCTACACAATTTCCCACTATATTATTAAATCTTACAAAACAATTTATTTATTTTATCGATTTATTTTATCCTGATTATTGATTATTTCCATCTTCTATGTGTTTCAGCTCAGCCATGTGACAGTAATCTGAGGTTTAATTATGCTATGCAGGCATGTAATCAAACATGTCGCTCTTTGTCCAGTCCTGACCCGACTTGCAACATGTCAGAAGACCCAGTGGAGGGCTGTGGATGCCCAACTGGAACCCACCTCAACATTCCACTCAAGTGTAGCCCTCGTGACCTTTGCTATTGCAGCTACCCAGGGGGAACCACACCTCCAGGGCCTGTGGTTATTGATAGACGACAATGGTATGCTTTCACATTGCTGGCAGAACAAATGATAGAAAAGATGTAATAGCCCTGTTAGATTCTTGTTGAATAACTAATTAACTTTATGTTAGAGTATAGAATGTACTCATGTATAAAAGTTGCTGTGTTTCTTTTTTGCAGTATGTGTGAAAATGGAAATCTCCAGTGTTCAGATATTTGTGGTAAGGTTTGGACATTTGTGATTATAGTCTTACAGTAATAAAAATGGATGTATTATTGTCACACATGCCACTTTAATATACTCCCACTCATATATAAATTTATCTAATTTAGCCATCATGGCTGGTAACAGAAATGCAAAAAAAACATCTAGGGAGCAACAGATATAAGATATAAGATCTATGCTGATAATTTACGTCAAAAGAAAGTATACAAACCGATTAAACTGAAAAGCATAGTATATGATCCACTATGCTTGCACACAGGGGAATTTTTTCTCTGCATTAAACTGATCCGTGCAGTGAAACACACTATAAAGTATACACACACTGGTAAAGTGAGCCCAGAGTGGTGCTCAGATAAATATCCTGCACCACGCCCGGTGAGTAACAAGGAGGGAGAAGCTCAAGGGAACTTCAGTCGTGACTTGTCGGTACTAGGAATCGAACCGGGGACCGTCCGGTTGCAAGGATGGTTTCTTACACAAAAGCTTACGACTGCCCACAGTTACGCAATAATTGCCTGTTGCGGAGTTATTGGTAGAATAGGACACCTGGCCTAGCCGCCTCAGAAGCATGTTAGCTTGTGGTACAATTAAAGCTTACAAACTGATTGGATAAAGTCATAGATAAGCAGAAGTACAGCTATTCCAATAAAAACAGTGCAATGCAATGAATTTTAATTTAGGTTGTTAACACTTTTCTCTTATAGACATCATACATAATTTCAAAATTGTTTGTACCTTATTCAATAGATTGTACACAAGGACAAATATGTGTTGATTGTGCAAAAACACCAGTGAACACACAACAAAGGACATGTGAAAGCTTCAGCAAGGCATCTGTGAGTACAATTGAATCCATGCAACATTTTTTAAATAATAAAAATAGAAACCTCGCATATAGTCGAATGAATTTCGAACATATTTTACCTGTAGATTGGAAGGCATCTATCTATCTATCTATCTATCTATCTATCTATCTATCTATCTATCTATCTAATAATAGAATTAATTTGACAATCTAAAGCATTTTAATGGAACAGTTACTGTATGTAAAAATAAATTAAATCATAAAGAGGACAGTTTTTACAGAACTGTAAAATAATTATTATTTTACACATGAACTTTACATCATGACTGAGAGACAAAAAAACATGACAAACTCTATAAATGTTTTTTTTCTGTTTATGTTTATAGAGTGCTGATAAAAACTGCATCAGTGGTTGTTACTGTCCAAATGGGATGTACGCAGATCATACTGGTAGCTGTGTGGCTCTGGAGAATTGTACATGTGAATTTAGCGGGATTGTTTTCGCATCTGGACAAAGTGTAGAGTCAAACTGTAAAACATGGTGAATAAAATGTCTTGTGACGTTTTGTATATATATATATTAGTATATATTCAATATAGGATATATACATTTACAGTATGTACACATCTATGTGTGTACACACATGGTAAGTAAAAATGTGAAAAATGTTCTCTTAGTACTTGCAGAGGAGGCCAGTGGGACTGTAAGGGTGATCCATGCCCAGGAGTGTGTGAAGTGTTTGGCAATGGACAATATAAGACCTTTGACTCTAAATGGTATCGTTTTGATGGCCACTGTCAGTACACATTAGTTGAGGTAAGTTGCTTTACAAATACAAACTATTTTTTTGGTGGTAAATATGAATTCTTTCTGGCTTCAATGACAAGAACATGCTATTGTTGATGTAATATAGCATGAAAGCTGACCTGTTGTAATTGTGTAAGTTTGTGTATGTGTTAGGATGCTGGCAGCAAAGGACTGTTTTCTATTATAGTGGAGAGTGTGCCTTGCTGTGATGAAGTGCTAACATGTTCACGCTCCATCACAATCCAACTGAAGGTACATAATTTATCCTGTTTGCAGTACTGGACAAACATTTGCTCACACTATAAAACTATGCGCTCATACTAATGTGAGTTATTTTCATCATACATCAAAATGCAATCAATTATAAAATACAAATATTATACATTATATACATGCATAAATCATGCTTTCAGTGTAAAATTCTGATGTTAAGCAATTTGGTTTGTTGCCTGTTCTTTACTATAATAATAATAATAACAATAATAATAATTATTGTTATTATTATTATTATTATTATTACAACTTTTATTATTCTTATTATTATAATAACTAGAATTGGTAGTTCTTTAAGGGATGTACCTGAGGGGGCTCTGCACTGATTCAACTGACACTCGGTTGCAGCGGCCTTGAAAAATACTATGCCTTCCCGTAGTAAATATTCGTAAGTGACGGCTCTAAGCCTGGCTCTATTGAGACTTCAACCAGGCTCAGCATCGCACCGTTTTATTTCTTTTGAAATTCTAAGAGAAAGTGATTACTCAAGTTTTTTCTGATTTTTATTTCCTTTTCTCTGTCTTTGCCTACTTTCCACTTTCTGGCTTTTTCCCTTTTTTGCGGAAATTGTCGTTTCTTGATGGAGCATGCTGCTACACTAAAAACATGTCCTTTATCTTTTATCTCTCGCTGTTCTAGCTGTGTAATTCTGCATGTATAATCTAAACATGCACTTTTCCTTCGTGATTAGGTGTCCTTCAACCCCAAATACCGGCATGTAATCCACCTATAGATTAGCTCAGTGGTTTAGCACACTTATTTGCTAATTCCTTTCCACTGTGAAGGCCCAGTCCTGTGTGGGTCACTGATTCAACTGTGTTAAATTTTATTTACCGTTTTTATTTCTATTATTATTTGTCTGGGGCTGCCTCAATCCGGTGGTCGCATTTGGGTTATCCTCTTGATCCTCTAACAAGTTCCTGCAGAATTAGACCCAAATTTGCGAGAGACATAAAATTTGTAGTTTTACTTTTGAAGGGTATCACTAGCATTTTTTCTGTGTTTTTTAAGTGAACTATGGTGTGTGTTACAGAGGAATTTACAGAGGAACGGCAGATATTTAATCAGAAAATAAACAGAATATGCCACACCTTGAACATTTGAATTTGTAATTTGAAAATTATTTAGGCTATTGTTTAACCAAAATATCTTCATGACAAGGACATCTCTCTGGTCGTTGGGGTGTAACATTATGCAGACTATGCAGAGTAAATAATGGCTGAATTCTCGCATTTTAAATAGCAAGAAAGTTTTAAAGACAAAGGATTTTACGAACTATCTTTTACTTGTGAGTGTATGGTGAGTTTACAGGACCTATTCTTGCTTGACTGAACAAAACTCTAAAAAAAAAATTTTTAAACATGTGATGCTTTACAGTTTTAGCGGAGACAAGTATCTCTATAACTCACTGCAGATACCCCTTATCTGTGTACAAGCACACTTCTTACCATTACCTGCACAATCTGGCATTCTTCCCTTGTTGATTGCTTGAAGACTAGTAGGACGAGAGAGTTACAGAAAAGTGGGTGTAATAACAATAAAACTAAAAAATATAATATTTTAGAGAACAGTATATTGTGCCTTGTGTAGCAATAAATAAAATAAAATAAAAAAAACATAAAATAAAAATTATTATATAGATAGATTTTGCAGGTACTAATATGTCATCTTCAAATTTTACAGTTTAACCTTCAATCTCTTGTGTTATTTCAAACATGGGCAGGGCATTAACAGTCTAAATAGCAGGTTGGATGACTGTGAAATCAAAGTAATATATTTCCAGCATAAAAAATGCTAATGCTTATGGATAAAATGAACTTAAACACACACTTGAAAATTCTATAAAAAAAGTATACAGTATATATAACATATAACTTACTTGAAGTGTACTTGAAGTCTGTCGCTGATCAACAAAATGTGTTGTCCTTGAACAGGATGAAAACCAGAATGAAGTGACTCTAATCCTGCGTGATATGACTGTAACTCAAAAGTTCCAGGAAAGGTTGAACTTCAATGCTCAGTTGCTGTACTCTGTCCACACCGTAGGTCTGTACATAATTATCTCTGCGACAGGCCTAGGCATCAATGTAATTTGGGACAAGCAAACCAGAGTCAAAATCGAGCTTCAGACCACCTGGAGTGTAAGCCACTTCTTATTTGTATTGCCACCTGTGCAGATTCTACACATGGTTAATTATTAATCGATTTGAATAATAATAAAATTTTAATTGATCTAAGATATAATATTCAACATTTAATAAAATGCAGTATATTGCCTTGTATTCATTTGCATGCCAAAAATGCTTAAAATTCTGAAACTTTCTTTTGAATTTCTATAAGAATTTGTGCATTTTGATTTAATAAATTCTTCCTCATATACTTCCTTGTGACACCTTAGTCTGTTCTGTTCACATTTCTTTCATGTGTGGATTGACAGGGTAAAGTGCGGGGCCTGTGTGGTGACTTTGACGGAAAGTTAATGAATGACTTGACAACGAGCAGCTCCACTGTAGTGTCCAGCATACTGGAGTTTGGGAACAGTTGGAAAACTGATGTGCCTCCTTGTTCAGATGTGACCCAAGAACTGTTTCCCTGTGAACGACACTCATACTGTGCTGCTTGGGCACAGAGGCGCTGCATGATTTTATACAGTGACACATTTAAAGACTGCCACCTAAAGGTTAGTTACTATTAAAGTGTATTTTTAGTTTTACAAACATTAGTTGTGTGTTACATACAGTGGCTTGCAAACGCATTCATACCCCTTGAATTTTTCCATACTTTTCACATTACAACCACAAACATAAATATAGAGAGATCCACAGCTCAGGTGGGGGAATCTGTCCACAGGACAACTATTAGTTGTGCAGTGCACAAATGTGGTCTTTATGAAAGAGTGGCAAGAAGAAAGACATTGTTAAAAGAAAACCATAAAAAGTCCCGTTTGCAGTTTGCTAGAAGACATGTTGGGGGCACAGCAAATATGTGGAACAAGGTGCTTAGGTCAGATGAGACCAAAATTGAACTGTTTGGCCAAAATCCAAAATGCTATGTGTGGCAGCGAATTAACACTGCAATCTGAAGACACCTTCCCCACTGTAAGATATGGTAGTAGCAGCATCATGCGTAGGGGCTGCTTCTCTTTAGCAGGGACAGGGAGGTTGGTCAGAGTTGATGGGAAGATGTATGGAGCCAAATGACCAGGTCTACAATCCAAATATACAAATATAAATCCAGGTCTACAGTCGAATGTTTTAAAACAAAACATATTCAAGTCCAGACCTAAAGTCAATCGAGAATATGTGGCAAGATCTGAAAACTGCTGTTCACAAACACTGTCTATGTAATCTGACTGAGCTTGAGCTGTTTTGCAAAGAAGAACTGGCAAAAATTTTAGTCACTAGATGTGCAAAGCTGGTGGAGATATACCCTAAAAGACTTGCACCTATAATTGCAGAAAAAAGTGGTCCCACCAAGTATTGACTCAGGGGGGCTGAATACTTTTGCACATCACACTTCAGTTTTTTATTGTAAAACATATTTTGAATTATGTATCATTTTCTTTCCACTTCACAAATGTATACCACTTGGTCTTTCACAATCAATACCTATGAAATATATTTATGTTTGGTTATAATGTGACAAAAACCCACTGTATGAGGAAGAACTTGCATACATTTTGGCTTATGCAAAATTGCAGGTTGATCCCACACCTTACTTCCAAGCCTGTATTCTGGAGTCATGTTCCTGTGATTTTGAGGGCAAGTTCCTGGGATTCTGTACAGCCGTGGCAGCATATGCTGATGCTTGCATGACCCAAAATGTCTGCATCAAATGGAGAACTCCAGACTTGTGCCGTAAGTGTATTGCAACATTAAAAAACATTTGATATTCTACCTATTGTCGTATTTAGGATAAATTATATAAAAAAGAGTTTTTTAACAGATTCTATGCAATTCCATATGTGTGTGAATCTAATAATTATAATAATTCCTTCGATTTATATTTCGCATTTCATGATGCTTTACATCATAAATAAATACATAAACCAATTCGGAAAGTTATGAAAAACTAAGTTAATTAAAGAGACGTGATATAAGTGTGAATATTAATGACCCATTCTCTACTAAAGTAAATATTGTAATATGATATAGGTCAATAAGAATCACTTTGGAATAAACCAAACTGTTTTTTTTTAATTATACGCTATTGCAACACATTATGCTCTGTAAATATACAGTACTATAGTTTAGTATTTCCAGATGCTCCAAATAGTAATCATAATCATTACTTTCTAGTGGATGTAAATAAACTAAAGTGTATCGCTTTAAGTGACAGAATCATAATCCACTGTGTGTGCTCTTTCTTACACAGCTGTATATTGTGACTTTTACAACAACGAGGGTCAGTACAGCTGGCATTATGAGGCATGTCCTCACCAAATTGATACCTGTGGAAAAAGCAATAAATTCTCTGGAGCGCTTGAAGGTTTTCTTTTTTTGTCTGCTTGCATCTTTACATTTTGTTAAAATTCATGCCATAATAATGATTCATGGACATTAATGAATAAATTCATTCAATGGATTAGATAGAGATACGCTTGATGGGGCAAATACTTATAAATATATATTACTGAATACTGAATCTGAATACTGAATACTGAAACTAATTATTTATTCATTAACATGCATATGGTTATAATGCCCATTTTAACCAAGGTTGTTACCCCCGGTGTCCTGCTCATATGCCATATTATGATGAGAACCGAAAAATGTGTTCCAATTTGGAGGCCTGCACCTGTTACTTCAATAACACTGTGGTTGAACCTGGTGCTACAGTGACTACACCCAATCAATGCTGGTTAGTTTGTGGTTTTTATTTTAAAAAGTGCATAATGTTTGGCCCTAATAACCCATTATTTTCTTTCTTTTGCCATAGTAAATGCATTGAGGGGAAGATGATTTGCGGTAAGTGGTAATAATTTGCACATATGTACAATGTCAGTTTTAATTATTGTTTTCCATATATTTTAATGCACTCATTTGAGTTGATATAGAAAAAAAACAAATAAATGTATTAATTTTCTAGTGTCAAGAGAGGAGTGTATAACCACAACCACAACTACAATTATAACTACAACACCAACAACCACAACTCCTAAAACCACAACTACAAAAACAGTAACTACAACCACAATTCCACACAACACAACTCGAGAAACCCCTTCTACAAGAATTACAACTAAAGAAACCAGAGGTAATAATAATAATAATAATATTAATGGACTTTTATTTAAGATGCCTTTCAAGATACCCAAGGCGCTTACAGAATATAATAGCACCAAGCAAACATTAAAACATCAATAATTAATAATAGCAATGTATTCAGGCTAAAATGCACATTCAAAGAGTTACATTTTTAAGAGCTTCTTAAAAGTGGGTGGTGATGCGCAAGTGCGGAGAAATAAAGGGACACAGTTCCACAGTTTCGGACCCAGGACATCAATAGACCAAAGAGCATAAGGGGAAACAATTTCAGAGATATAAGACTGTGCAACGCTTGAATGTATTTAAAAACAGCAATAAAATTAAAAATTTTATCCAGTCAGGTACAAGATGCCACCATGGAGGATATAAAACAGGCATGAAAATATTAGTCTGACCAATCTTATTAAGGGTGAATGATGTTGCAATGAGAATGGCTTCTGACTTATTGTTGTTCAGATTTTAAAAAATCCTGGACATCCACTTTTTAATGTCAGCAAGACAGTCTAGCAGAATGTCAGGGACAATACAGTCGGGGTCTGAGTACTGATGTAAATTTGTGTATTGTCTACAGAAACATCAACTCTACCTATAAAAACAACTCCACAAATCAAAACTACAACTCAAGAAATCAGATCAACTAAAGAAACCACAATTCCAGAAACCACAACTAAAGCCACAACTCGAGGGACCCCTTTTATAAAAATTACAACGAAAGAAACAAGAGGTACAGAAACATCAACTTTACCTATAAACACAACTCCACAAATCAAAACTACAACTCAAGAAATCCAAACAACTGAAGAAACCACAATTCCAGAAACCACAACTAAAGCCACAACTCGAGGGACCCCTTCTACAAAAATTACAACTAAAGAAACCAGAGGTACAGAAACCTCAACTCTACTTATAAAAACAACTCCACAAATCAAAACTACAGCTCAAGAAATCAGATCAACTAAAGAAACCACAATTCCAGAAACCACAACTGAAGCCACGACTCGAGGGACCCCTTCTACAAAAATTACGACTAAAGAAACCAGAGGTACAGAAACCTCAACTCTAACTATAAAAACAACTCCACAAATCAAAACTACAACTCAAGAAATCCGATCTACAAAAGTCAATACTAAAATAACCACAATTCCAGAAACTACAGTTAGAAGAATCACAACCCCAGAAACCGTCACTGAAACTTCACAATCCACAACTACAACTCCAAAAGCTACAACTACATCTACAACCACAAAAACAAGTAAAAGTGTGTATACAAAACAAACAACACATTTTTCCTTAAAAACTGGGTCCACTCCTTCTTACCATTCTCAACAAGTGATAAATACTACTATAACTACTGCTACCAAAGGTATGTACATGTAACATTATTTAATGTTTGTCTCCTTTACTGTGGTTAACAATGCTTTTTCAATTTCACTTAATATAAAGACAATATTTTTCTCACTACACTTTCTATTTCTACTAATTCTATTTATATTTGCCTACAACTACACCAGGAACCCAAAAAACCACACCACCGAAAACAACCCCAATTTCCGAATGCAAAGATTTACAGAAGAACATATCATGGTCAAACGGTGCTCAGTGGATAGAGGACTGCTTCAATCATACTTGTGTAATGGGTGTTATTCATAAACAAACAGTGATATGTCATACACCAGCCATGCCCGTGTGTTTGAGAGGAACTCCAAATCTGGTAAAAGATGAACAAGGATGTTGTGACACCTGGCATTGTGACTGTAAGTAAATGGCTACTTTTATTGATTTACAATCCTTACAAAACAGGAAATTCATTTAAAAAAATGTTCCGTTTAAGTATATTAAAACTTATTTTGCTCCTAGTTCAAATCTCAACACTGACAAAGGTCCCTAATCCTAAAGTTAAAAGATTGTATAAAATAAGATCATTGTAAGTTGTTCAGAACAAGAACGTTTACCAAATGCCGTAAATGAAAATGTACTATCACTGGATTAGGAACACCTGGCAGGTGGCTTATGATCACTGATAATGTGCCACCGATTGTTACATCACAATCGGCTCTCATATAAGGTTTTGGCCTGTCTACTGCACAGCAGAAGGCAACATTAACCATTTATCGGCAAACAAAGCAACAGCCAGAGGGGTGTGTTGAAATGGGATAGTTGAACAGGCATGGGTAGACTTGGTTATGGAGGATGTCCATCACCTTGTGGAGCCTTTTACCTGACGTCTGGCTCAAAATCTCTGACCAACCCATTATTAGTCAGGCGTTCCTAATCCAGTTTAATGTATAGCTTATAAATTAATAGTCTTCATTTTTATTTACTTAGTTGGTTATGAACCATTTTCTTTACTTCTCCATAAGAACCAGAAAATAAATGCTATGTATTGCATAACATTTTAAACACAGGCTATTGTAGTATTAGCCACTGAGTTTCAATACTACATATTTTTAGTTGTAAAAATAATGTTTACCATAAAGAATTAATGACTAAATAAAGTAATAATTGACTATTCTATTTCTGTAATAACAATGTAATAACAATATTTTATACTGTGACATGAGCTCTTGGAAAAGTACCTATAAATGAGTTATTATTATTATTATATTATTATTAATATACTTTGATTTATCTTAGGTGAATGCGATGTCTATGGTGATCCACATTATATTACATTCAGTGGAGCATCCTATGACTTCTTAGACAACTGTACATATACGCTGGTGAAGGAAACTACTTTAAGAAACAGTCTCAGCATCAGTGTTGACAATTATTATTGTGAACCAGAAGCTTCATGTGTCAAGGGCATCATTCTGAAGTATTATAACAACATAGCCAAACTTCAGGTGCTTCAGGATCCTTATGAAATGGTTGAAGTAAGTCTATATGAATGCACTTAAGCTGCTTAATTGCAGTAATTATAAAGTAGTGGTGATCATGTCTTGGCTCCTTCTCCTTTTGGCTTTTTTCATTTTAAGGGGTTGCAGTAGCAGATCAACTGTTCTATCTAATCCTGTTCTCATGATCTTCCTCTTTCATGCCTACTAATATGTCCTTTTTCACCAAATCTAAAAGTATCCTCTTCAGCCTACTCCTCCTACTCCTGCCTGGTAGTTCCATTTCCACCATCCCTCTACCAATATACTCACTGACTTTCCTTTACACATGTCCAGACCATCTCAATCTGCATCATTGGCATACAGTTACTTACTAATTCTACTGTATTTGGGCAGGTGTGAAAATTCCTCCATTTTCACGCACAGGCACGGGAAGACCTACTTCATATAGGCTGTAACTTTGTAACCCTGCACTGTCAAATCATACAATATTGTCACTTTAAACCAAATCATTGCATGATAATAAACCATTTCAACCTGTTTCCCATTTTAAATCTATGTTTGCATGTTTTTTATTGCACTAGTGTCCCACAAATATTATTTTATACATACCGTATTAATATCTTTATACACATTATGCAGTATAATGTATTCATACTGTATTCACAGATATTCATATATTTCATTGGCTCTGTACTTGTATACTAGAGTACAGTGACAATGAAATCTAATATTTTTAGCTCATTTCTAATCTTGTCCAACCACCAAAAAAGATCTTGACATTTCATCTCTTCCATATCCATCTTTTTTTCTCAAAGTCACTATCTCCAGACTATGCTCTAGAATTATTATTATTATCTGTAAATATTACTTTTCATTTTTGTGCAATTTCCATAATATTTCCAATTTAATCTGTCATTTTTAACAGATTACTCTGAATCAAGAAATAATACAGCCACCGTATCAATCTGATGGACTTAGGTTTGAGAATACAGGAAATACAGTTTTTATTCACATCGAAAATATCCGCTCATACATTTCTCTTACTACAAGCAACACACTTCATATCAACCTGGCAATGGAACACTTTTTTAATAACACGCAGGGACAGTGTGGTAAGTTTCCAGCAATTTAGTTTGCTTTGTAATTTTAAAATAGCTTTATTTTTTCAAGTAGGGTAAGTCAAGTCTGAGAAATTCACAAAGCTGCATCATGCAAAGAAGAAGCCATATGTCAACAGAATCCAGAGACCCCACTGTCTTTTCTGGGCTAAAGCTAATTAAAATTGACTGAGCCAAAATATAAAACTTCTCTGTAATGAGAATGAACAAAATCCTAATTCTTTTTGGAAGCCAAGGGCATTGCGTCCTGTGGACTAAAGTGTAGAAAAAATATTAAAATTATTTTCAGGGCACAGTCCTCAATTTCTCATATGATTAATATATGGTTACATTAATACCACATGGGCAGCATACACATCTGGAAAGAAACTACAGGGGTTAGACAATGAAACTGAAACACCTGTCGTTTCAGTGTGGAAGGTTTCATGGCTAAATTGGACAAACCTGGTGGCCAATCTTCATTAATTGCACATTGCAC
>JAOUQT010000013.1:2628828-2643939 GCA_025769995.1 Xyliphius kryptos | reverse complement strand
CAGTTATGCATTACAAAAATATTTATATTATATTTATATTAATTTTTTTATAATAAAAAAAGGAATGTTTAAGAAAATGGTTTGTATGTCAGTAGAGAAACATTAAATTACAACACAGCACTTTGTATACAAAGTGATATAAAAAAATATAATATACAAAAGCATAATAATGGCTGCTGGGATTCTTCAAGACACTCAAAAATTGTTGCAGCCAATAAAATACTCTGATAGAGTCACACAAAGACATGCTGTAAAGCCAACATGCCCTGGGGGACTCTGTGGCCTACTGGTCAGAGAAGCGGGTTTGATGGTTTTTTCATAGTAAGAAAATGTTTTGTTACTGTATGTAATATGCTGTAATATGATGGAAAGTAAATAAAAGGAGATAATCATTTTGTAGCATAATTCGTTTTATTTTGGATAGTTACATACTTACCTGACTTGTGTATCCTACAGTAACAGTTTCAAGGTGGTGTCTCCAGAGGAAGAATTCTGGCTGTAAGTTCATTTATAATATCACAGTTTTGAAGAAATTTGCTTGCGTATCGTACCGATTTGATAACAAGTCACAATGCTTTCTTTTTTTGTTTTGTTATTCAACCTAGTTTTTTTACTTTAACTGTGGAGAGTGTAGGCACATGCATAGTGGCACAGTGATTGGTGATGTCACCTCACAGAAAGAAGGTCCAGGGTTCTTTCTGTGTAAAGGTTCCCAGTGTTTATTTGGGTTTCGGTTTCCTTCCACAGTCCAAAAACTTGCAGGCTAGGTAATTTGGACATCAATTTATTACATTGCCCCTGACACATGTAACATGTTTTTGTTCCTGTTCCTGTCATAAATAGCCACGGGTGCTCAAAATGACGTTAAACCATAATTTCTTTTTATAACAGTTTAAAAAGGGTGCTGGTTGTTTGATATAAACTATGTGAGTCCAGCCCAGGCTAAGTGGGGACCTATCTTCACTAGATACCCATGTACACCTTTGGACATTTTTGAAAGAAGACTGGGGTTAAGTTTCTGTTGAAAAATTTCTATTTCACAAGAATCATGCAACTATGTAGTCCTGAGCCAAAGTAGAGTCACGAGCCAAGACAAATGCTCATAAAGCTTAAAATGGGTAAAAACCGTCTTTAGGAATCTTTAGTTCATAATGCAATAAGCATTAATAATGGAATATAAAGATCAGATATGCTAATCAATATGAACAACATTTCCAATATGTTTAACAAACATTTGCACAACCTTCATTCTTCTAAATAATTGGAACAAGTTCACGGCCACTCTAAAACTAACAGAGATTTAAGACACAAACTTGCAAACATAGCAAAGTGAGGTGAGCATTAGGAATGAGCAAGAGTAAAAGTTTTTCTTTCAATTTCTTTTTAAAAATCACTGTAAATATTGCTACCAGTTTCCTTAAGCTATCCAGCTTGTAGTCAAGATGTAGATTATTTAACTTAAAGTAGTAAGTAAAATAATGGAACACATACATTAGATATTATTCTGTTAACTTAATTTTAAAATTTGAATGACCATGAGTTTGAGTCTGACCAATTAACATACTTTTAATTAGTGCTTTTGTAGCATACTACTATTTCCTTTTCTCTAAGAAAACATACGATTTTACGATCCACATTACTGATGGCACATATGGTGGAGGAAGTGGGGATTACAGCAGGACAGCTTGATGAAAACAGCATGTTCATCTGGTGTGCAGCACTGAACTGCAATCCTCAAACCTAAACTTGGGAAGCGAACCATCTGCATCCGTTACACTGTTATGCGTTTGTTTACTCTTTGGGGATGGTGACATTTGACGTGTATGTAAACCATGATGTTAAACTTGTTCCATTACAGAGCAGGATATTAGACAGCATTGTAAAGTTTTTGGGAAGTTTGAATCTGTGAAGCACTTACTATATAATTATTACACGGTGTAACAGATAAAATGCAGCAGGGGAATATGCTTTAATGTAATTTTATGTGTGTGTGTGTGTGTGTGTGTGGTCAGTCATCGCGTGCAGAGGATATCCAATGATGATTTCCTGGGTGCACCGCACTATGACCTGGCACTCTGTCTTTTGCTGGTCTGGATTATCTGTTACTTTTGCATCTGGAAAGGAGTCAAGACCACAGGAAAGGTAAACACAGACAAACAGAAATAGACACGCAATGCAGTCTTGTATTTGTACTGTTGTGAGGCCATTTTGTTTGTATAATTATTAATGCAACATATAAATGACAGTCCTAACCCATAATCAATTCAGTAATAATAAAAACACTTTTTTGCTTTTTTATACTTTAGTAAATTTTGTTTAAACATTGAAAAAATGTCACACACACGAAAGAAAACACACTTTGACCCCGGCATGAACATCAACCCCAACTGAAACCTTTATTATACTCTGTGAAATATCATGTATAATAAATCTTAAGGACTTTATTTTTTTTTAAATAATTTATAACATATGTGGCTCAGACTGTATGCTGGAGGGGGTTTTACAGCCTGATCATTACCTTCTGTGGTCTCCTTAAAGGAGTCATAACCCTTTTAAGAAATTCCAAAGCTATGCATTCTCTGTACTAGCGATTTGGAAGTTTTGCATATAGGCTTAATTGGTTTATTAATGTCATCTTCAACATTAATGACCACATTGACGATAGGAAGAGGATATATTTATACACAAGTTTCACATCTTATTTTCAAGTCATTTATGCATATGCTACTTGTATAATTTTCAAAAGTATTTGCTCACCCATTCAAAATACTGGAATCAGGTGTTCCAATCACTTTCATGGCCACATGGGTATGAATGCTTCAGCATACCAAGACTTTTTGGACAATTCCATGCTTCCAACTTTGTGGGAACCGTTGGGGCTGGCCCCTTCCTCTTCCAACATGACTATGCCAACATGACTTTTGGAAATATAGTGTACACTAGTGACAATTTCTCATCTCAGATTCACCTAACATTCACCCGGATTAAACCCATGCGAACACAGGGAGAGCATGAAAACTCCACCTGGGTCCTCTTGCTGCATGTTAGGGGTGTATGACTGTTATACCCCACACTCATGTGGCCCTGTGGGGATAACAGCACACCAGAATGGATTTAGGAAAGAAAAATGTCTCGGTGACAAAAGCCTCTTTTCTGTCTCTGCCGAATAACTTTAAATCTTGAAGACCTCAATTAATAGAATCAGGTGCAACTCCTGGTTAATTAGGAACACCTTAATTGGGAGCTATAGAAAGGAGAGGAAAAATGTAAACAGGCACAGAAAATACTTACAACCATAACAACGATATTGATTTTTTTGGTATTTTACCAATAACGATAATTTGAAAATACACAAATATGTTGACAAGTTTAACACAAATCACACATTAACAGGAGAAGCCACTTAAATTAAAAATGACCATTTAAATCTGCTTTAAAAGGAAAAATGTTTTTTTTTGGCTTATACTGAACACACACACACAGACATATGCACATAAACAGAGTTAAGTTACAGGAACACGCATTTAATGCTTTTTAAAAAACAACCCCTTAATCAAGGCATATCCAACATCTGTCCCAGTGGTCAAATTGGTCCTGTGTTCAAATTATCACCGGCCCACAGCCTCCGTCAGGAAATCAATAATTGTGGCCTGCCAGAACAGTCTACTTCTGTATAAAATACTGTATAAAAGACTAATTCAATTTTAAAACCAAATAAACTAAACTTAATCAGCTGCTAACCACTGTTCATAATCAGCTGTTCATAATTTCAATCAATTTATGACGCATCACCTGTCCACCCTCTTCCCTGTTTTGAACAAGTGAGTGGGTATCTTTTCTTGTCTGTTCTAGCGGAACCGGCTAGAGATAGTCTGGTTCATCTCCACACACAGTCTGGGTTCTGGAACCCAAGTACTTGAAAGAGGCTGGAATCTCTTATTCTGGAGTTGCCCATGGTGAGATGTGGCGTGGGCTTGCTCATATCTCTCCAGCTCAGTCGCCATATGCTGGAGTTTTTCCCGCTGAATGAGAGGGTCATCACTGCACATTTGGGTCAAGGACAGTTCTCTCACTATTGTTTCAGTGGCAGTGTATCCGACGTATCTGGAAGCCTTGGGGGAGTACTGGAAGGTGTTTGACCTGGGGACTATTGTTTTGCTAGGAGACTTCAGTTCTCATGTGAGCAGCGACAGTGTTACCTGGAGGATTGAGACTGGTAGGAGCGGCCTCCCCAGTCTGAACCAGATTGGTGTTTTGTTATTGGACATAAACACCATGTTCGCATATAAAGGTGTCGATTAGTGTATGTAGGGCCAGGACATCCGAGGCCAGAAGTCAAGGATTGACTTTGTATTTGTGTCATCTGAACTTCGGCCATAAGCCTTGGACACTCATGTAAGGAGAGGGGCTGAGCTGTCAACTGATCACCACCTGGTGGTGAGTTGGATCCTGGCGGAGGATAGACTGGGCAGACCCAAATATACTGTAAGGGTCTGCTGGGAACATCAGAACCCACTGTCAGGGGAGAGCCTCAACCAGGGCCCGAGGGATTCTGGGGACATTGAGTCTGCATGGACAATAATTTCGACCTCAATTTTTGACGCAGCCATTCAGAGTTGTGGCCGTAAGGTCTTGTGGTACCAACCTGGTGGTGGACACTAGAAATAAGGGATGCCGTCAAGTTGAAGAAAGTGTCCTGTGCCTCAGAAAGGGAAGCAGTGCGCTGCCAATACTGTTTACATTAGAGGGGTTAGAGGGACTTTGTTGAGGGCTAAACGGTCACTGTATGACTGGACTAGGATCATGGTATTTTGTCTGACTTGTTTCCAGTGATTGTTAGACTAGGGCAGGGCTAACCACAAGACCTAGAAATAGCTGGGGGGACGCTGTGCAAGGCCATGGTTCTTGACTGGGAAAAGGTATACCTAAATTAATGCAGGGGAGTGTAGGGGAACAGCAGGTTGAGGTGAAAAAACCCATAAAAGAGATAAAGGGTGCTTTCTATACTGAAATAAAAGTGAGAATGCAAGCAATTTCACCTTAATAAGAGAAAATAAGTTCTTCAAGTTCTGTTGTAAATATCATAGTAAATACATGTTCATCTCAATAAATTAGAATATGATCAAAAATGTTATTTATTTCAGTAATTCAATACAAACATTGAAATGCATACAGTATATAGATTCATAACAAACACAGTGATCTATTTCTATAAGTGATCTATAAGTGTTTATTTCTGTTACTGTTAATGGTTATGTCTTACAGCCAATGAAAACCCAAAAACATCATCTCAGAAAATTAGAATATTAAATAAATCCAACTGAAAAAATGATTTTTAATGCAGATATTTTGGCCTACTGAAAAGTATGTACAATAACTGCATTCAATAATGAATTACTTCATCAATGTGCTGTGGCATGGAGACGATCAGCCTGTGGCACTACTGAGGCGTTATGAAAGCCCAGGTTGCTTTAATAGCAGCCTTCAGTTTGTCTGCATTGTTGGATCTGGTTCCTCTCATCTTCTTATTGATATTAACCTATAGATTCTCTATGGGCTTTAGGTGTGGTGTGTTTTCTGGCCAATCAAACACAGTGATACTGTGGTTATTAAACCAGGTATTGGGACTTTTGGCAGTGTGGACAGGTGGCGAGTCCTTCTGGACAATAAAATTGTCATCTCCAAAAAGCTTGTCGACAGAGGGAAGCGTGAATTGCTCAGAAATTTCCTGGTAGACAGCAGTGCTGACTTTGGTCTTGATATAACACAGTGGACCTACACCAATAGATGACATTGCTCCCCTGCAAATGTCAAACTAAACCTTAAGCACCTTGGTTTGTGTGCCTCTACACTCTTCCTCCAGACTTTAGGATTTCCAAATGAAATGCAAAATTTACTTTCATCTAAAAACAACACATTGGCACACTGAGCAACAGTCCAGTTCTTTTTCTCATTGGCCTAGTTAAGACTCTTCTGCCGTTGTTTCTTGGTCATGAGTGGCTTGATACAAGCAAAGCAACAGTTTTCTCCTGGATACTGCTGTGTGTGGTGGCTCTTGAAGCACTGAATCCAGCAGGAGTCCACTCCTAGTGAATCTTCCCCAAATCTTTGAATGGCTGTTTTTTAATGATTCTTTCAAAGCTGTGCATATCCCGGGTTGCTTGTGCAACTTTTTCTACCACACTTTTTTCTTAGATATAGCATTAGAGCATATAGCATTCTGTGAACAGCCAGCTTATTTATCAATGACCTTTTGTGGCATAACCTCCTTATGGAGTGTGTCAGTGACTGCCAATGTCTTCCTCTTGATTGTTTAGCCTAATGAACCTGACTAAGGGAATATTTTAAACGCTTAGGAAGCATTTGCAGGTGTTATGTTTTATCACAATTTTTTTTCTGAGATCATGATTTGGGGTTTTCATTGACTGTAAGTCATAATCATCAGCATTAACAGAAATAAACAGTAGAAATAGTTCACTGTGTTTGTAATACATCTATATAATGTATGCATTTCACTGTTTGTATTAAATTACTAAAATAAATCAACTTTTTGATGATATTCTAATTTATTGAGATGCACCTGTATGTGTGATGTGTTTTTCCAAGGTGGTGTACTTCACAGCTACATTCCCATATGTCATGCTGCTGATTCTTTTTTTCCGAGGAGTTACTCTACCTGGGGCTGGAGCCGGAATCAGCTATTACCTCTACCCTGATATCTACAAGCTGTCCAATCCTGATGTAAGTGTATGTGCTTGTGTGTGTTTGAATGTGCATGTCCTCACTAGGGATGTCACAATTAGAGAATTTGTGAGCAATTATAGTCTGATAAATAATTATCATGAATAATAATTACAACGATTATTTTGCATCAATTCTTTATTAAATCTGACATGTTTGTCATGAACTGACAGCACAGCAACAGTTATTAAATAATGCTACCTGTCTTACCATGTGGAATTATGTCAACATCACTGATATTTTAATCCACATTCCATCCAGACAAGGCTAAATCTAGTGTCTGGGTTTCTTCTAATCAGGTGTCAGGAGTGATGTGTGACAAAAGGTTTACAGCAAAAATTTAAGTAAAGGTCTAGAAGGGAGTAGTAAGTCCAGCCTTGTTGTATGGTTTGGAGACAATGGCACTGACTAAGAGACAGGAAGCTGAGCTGGAGGTGGCAGAGCTCAATATCTTGAGGTTGTCTTTAGGAGTGACCAGGATGGACAGGTTTAGGAATGAACCTAATTAAATTTTTTTATAAAGTGCTTTTATCAATAGACATTGTCCCAAAGCTGCTTTACAAAAAATGTTTTATCCCAGAGGAGTAGCGGTCACAAGGAAAAACTTTTGAGGAATTAAGTATGAGAGGAACCAGACTCATGAGTGTGTTCTTTTACATTCTAGTTTACCCCCACAGATCTAAGAATGGATGCCAATGCAGTTCTTACGGGGTCGAAATGTATATTGAAATCTCCTACAATTAGAACTTTGTCTACAGATGTAAATAGGTTGGAAATAAAATCTGCAAACTCATAATAAGGCACTGCAGGGCTGTAAATGAAAATGAATGGGATATAATCTGTAGACTTATTTTTCCCGGTTTCACAAGATATTTTTATAAAAAATTAGAACATCAAATGTACAGCACAGGTTGGAAAATTAGGAGACAAAGTTAAAGAGGGCAGATTGAGATGGTTTGGACATGTACAGAGGGGTGACAATGTATATATTAGTAGGAGGATGTTAGAGATGAAGCTGCCAGGCTCCTGCAGAAAGGAATTCCAAAAAGGAGATACTCTATATGGATGTTGTCAGCATAGATATACAGGTAGCTGGCGTGAGAGCAGAAGATGAAGAGGACAAAGGAACATGGAAAAGATTGATTTGCAGTGCCGTCCATGATAAAGGGAGAGTATAAGGCGAGAGAATAAGAAGAAAAAAAAAATTTGGAAATATTTTTTGTACTCTCTTTGTAATGCACTGTATAACAAATTGTCTAGTAAAGAGGGTGAATAAGACTGTACTCCAAGCTTCTGCTAGTTTCATAAAGCTTCTGTCAGAGAGTAGACATTAATTCTTGTCATTATATATCTATAAATTCTGAATGCTGACCGCTGTAAATGATGTTCTCTGTTTTTCATTAGCCCTCTAAAACCTCCTGTGTCACTCGCACTGCGTCTTGGGCTGTAGTAAAGTGCATTACATTAGATGTTTTTTCTCACTTCTCTACATTTCTTTGTTTTTTTTGACCATTTTTTTTTCACACCGTACTTACTCCCTGACATACCGAATTTCTGAAGTCAGGAATATAAAGGACAGAAAGTAAAATGTATTGGAAAGGGTGTGTTGTGATCATCCTTTATATGTTTTGTATCTATTTCTTTAAGGCAGGAAGCACACTTTATTATGTTGAAGTGATAAAAGGACTGCATAAAGAGCCCTGAAAATAGCTATTTTGGTAAAATAGGACATTAAATTACAGAGAGAGCAGCCTTTTACTATACAAGCAATTACTTCTAAAATGTTAGCAAGAGCTCATGCAGTGCAGATGTTTATGGTGTTTTCATATAGAAGCTGGAAACAATCTGAGTAAGGATGTAGCTGGGAACGGAAATACTTACACTGTCTCATGTGTATATATCTGTTTCTATTTTGTACGTGCCGCAACCATATTTTAAGTTCTAGCATTTATGTTTGCTTTCGTAAAGTGTGGAAAGGGATAAAGATTTTATTTAATCACAATTTTAAACTTTAATCTAAAACTACAGTACATGGGGAGTTAACTTCATGTTTACAATAGACAAATAGTTTATCAGTATGACTGTCAGCATTATCCTCGCCAAACAGTATTTGGGCATCATGGTGGTAAGGCTGGTAGGATTGCCACCTCTCAGCCAGAATGTCTTGTGTTTGATCCCCGGGTCTGGCAGCCTGGGTCATTTCTGTATAAGTTAGCATGTTCTCCTCGTGGGTTTCCCCCCTGTTCTCCCACAGTCCGCAAAAACATGCATGCTAAGACAAATGGAAACACTTGTGTAACCTTGTGTACGAATCACGAATTTACTATCAAAATCGGTATAATATCAACATTTATAGCATTGTCTAATAGCATAATGCCATTTTACTCAGCTCGTTAGCTAGCTCACTGGATAGTTTTCCTGTTTTTAAGACCTTGTGTGAAAATAAGTAAATTAACAAAATTAGATCAATAAACAAAGAGTTACTCTGTAACTATAATTGTACTTCACAGTATATTCACAATGTGATCTGTACAAATTAAAATATTGATCAATATCACTACTAACTAATGTTATGTAGCAGATTTCACCTGTCTTTACTTGGCAAGTTCAGCTACTGTGGAAGTGACGTTTTTGGAGTTTTTGTCACCCTGGACAGCGAAGCTATTCTGACCCTGAACTCCATTGAATCTTCATTTTATTATTTTTTCATGGAATGCTTCACCATGGGAACGTTTATTAAAACCATGTGTGAAAAATCATTGCTGATTAAGAAGACGTTCTAGCACGGACACTGTAGAATGTAAATGCAACATTTGCTACATGCAGTAGACAGGTAAGTACACTATAATTGCCAAAAGTATTTGCTCACTTATGTAACTTATAGGAATCAGGTGTTCCAATCACTTCCACAGGAGTATACAATCAAGAAACTAGAGACAGTTTTTACAAACGTCTGTAATAATGAAAGAAAGTCTCAGGAGCTCAGTGAATTCCAGCATGGGATTGTGATAGGATGCCACCTCTGAAACAAATACAGAAATACAGAAATTTCCTCGCTACTATATATTCCATATTCAACTGTCAGCAGTATTATAAAAAATGGAATTGTTTGGGAACAACAGCCACGAAATGGTAGGCCACTCAAACTGACAGAGTGGGGTCAGCAGATGCTGATGTGCTAGTGCGAATGGGTCTTCAACTTTCTGTATAGTCAATCACTATAAACCTCCAAATGTCATGTGGCCTTTAGATTAGCTCAAGAACAGTGTGCAGAGAGCTTCATGGAATGAGTTTCTATGGTCGAGCAGCTAAACGTGAGACAAGGCAGGTGAGCGTATACTTTTGGCAATATAGTCTATATATATATTACGATATTTTATACATTTATAAGAGGCTTCTGTTGTTGTCTTAGAGTAGTCAGCTTTGCTATAAATATAACCCTGTGATTGATGTAACGTTCCTGTCATTAATATGTATGTGTGCTGAAATGACATAAAATAATAAACGTCAAGCAGTATTTAAATATTTTAATGGTGACATCATGATTAAGAAGATACATCCTGTTTTGACTGCTGATAAAGCAGGATGATTAAAGGTATGTATGTTTTGCATGTCAATGGCATGTAGTTACATATACATTATAGAATTATAGGAAAATCAGTATACGGTTGCTTGTTGCTTGTGTGTATGGTGAGCATGGTGACTTTATAAGGTAGACCGTAGGAGAACGTTAAGCATATCATAGGTTAGGAAATAGAGCTTGACCATGTTAGGATATAACCATGTTGCTGTCTTGAAGAGCCATGTGGGCTGAAATAATTCTTTCTTTCTTTATTCTTTGATTCCGTCTTTAGGTTTGGCTTGATGCAGGGACCCAGGTGTTTTTTTCATATGCTGTGTGTCAGGGTGTCCTCACGGCTTTGGGAAGCTATAACAAATACCACAATGACTGCTACAAGTTAGTGATGCCTTCATTGCGATTTAAACACTTTCTTAATGTGCAATGTTTATCAGCTTATAAATATTGTTTTTAATTGGCACTTTTATATATTTTGTACTATAGAGACTGTATTGCTCTCTGTGCACTGAACAGTGGCACCAGCATTTTTGCAGGCTTCACTGTGTTCTCTATCCTGGGATTCATGGCTCATGAGCTGTCCCTGCCTATGGAGGACATAGTGAGAGCAGGTAAGATTTAACCTTTTAATAACACAGTGCTGGAAATATACTCACTAGTATTTGATCAGTTCAAATTGTAATATAACGAACAGCATTATGGTCAGATATTATATTTCAGATTAATTTGTATGCTTATTCAAATATTGAACTATGAAACTGGTATGAAAGGTTTGATAATGACCTTAATGACTCCCTTAAAACTCTACTGATGAAAACTTACAATTGCAAATAATTGTGCACTTAGTCTTATACACTGAATGAGAACTGGCTTAGGTGGCATAAGATCAATGACAAAGTGACATACCCTACTCCATCGTAGGGCACACATACACATTCCCACATGCATTCATACACTAAGGGCCACTTTAGAGATGCCAGTTAACCTAGCATGCATGTCTTTGGAATGCACCAAGGGAATACCCGCACGAATATAGGGAGAACATGCAAACTCCACAAACGCTGCTGCAATGAGTTAAAACTAAATAGATACTTCAGTTTATTCAGTGCATTTCTAAAAAGATAAAAACATCACAGAGCACAAAAGTGGAATGTACTACATGTATGTGAAAAAAGAAATTATCTTAATACGCTGAGTGCTATGATGTGCTGGCTTTACTTTAAACATTTTTTTGCAGGGCCAGGGCTGGCATTTATAGCGTACCCCAAAGCTCTGTCTCTCCTCCCAGGCCCTCACTTCTGGTCTGTTCTATTCTTCCTGATGGTCCTCTTCCTTGGACTAGACAGCCAGGTAGTAATGTGAAGCAGTTTTTCAGAGTGTGTGTCTGTGTCAGTGTCGAGTAATAGCTCAGACTGAACGGGTTGTGAACACCCTGTTGCATAAGAAGATTTTCTGATGCTTGTCTATGATTTCTACGACCTGTTCATGTTTAACTCATTTCGTGCACACACATCTCTCATGAATATACAAGAAAAAAAGTACCTAATACAATGAAGACTTTCATAAAAACAAGTTATATGCTTATAACGTTGTACACACAGCTCAGAAGTCTTAGGTACATAACACTAACCACAGCTGGGTCATATATGTCCTAGATGAAAAAGGCAGATATACAGTACTATGCATAAGTCTTAGGCACTCTTTTATTTGTTTAAGTTAAATATTTGTTAGAGATGTTTTGTTGGGGTTGAGGGTGGACGCGGTGGTGTAGTGGATAGTGATGTGGCCTCACAGCAAGAAGTTCGAGTCCCGGGTGAGGCAACTTGGGAAATTTCTGTGTGGAGTTTGCATGTTCTCCCCATGTTTGCACGGTTTTCTTCCGCATTTCAAAGACATGCATTATAGGTTAATTGGTGTCTCTAAATTGCCTGTAAGTGTGTGAATGTGTGTTATTGTGTGTGTGCGCAGCCTATGATGGATTGAAGCCCTGTCTAAGGTTGTTCCTGCCTTTGCACCCAGAGTTGACAGCTTCCTCCCCAATACCCTAAAATTAGGATTAAGCAGGTATAGAAAATTAATAAATGTGTCACGGGACTGCTTGGGTGGACCCAGTCACATTGTCTGGAAAATTAAATGTAGGAATATAAAATAAATATTGAAAGGAGTGCACTGGATTTGGAGTTCTGAGCACTGAGAGCACTAGCTTGTGCTAGACTAGCTGTGCAGATGATGCCAACAGAAAGCTTCAGAATTTATACATTTTTATTCATTTTTTTTTTAGTTTAATCCATATACAGTCGCAGGCCAGCCGGTTCCCATCCGGCAACTCTGGGCGCAAGGGCTGGAACAACCCTAGACAGGGTGCTAATCTATCATAGGAGATATATATACAAGCACACATTCACACACTAAGGATGACTTTAGAGACATCAATTACCATAGCATGCATGTCTTTGGAATGCGGGAGGAAACCCGCATGAACACGGGGAGAACAATCCCCACACAACAATGGTCGCCCCACTCAGGGATTAAATCTCGGCCTGCTTGCTATGAGGCAACAGCACTACCAGCGTGCCACACTATATAATTACATTTTAATCATTTAATTTAACTTAATCTTTAATTTAAACTTAATTTTTAATATAAATGAATGGGAGGATAGATGGATAGAAACAAGAGGCTTTAAAAAAATATAATTTCTCAACTAAAAATAAAAAAATAAATACACATTTATAAAAGACCTTAATTTGGGATAAAAAATAAAAGGGAGAAAGAGAAAATTACTAATTGCGCCCGCCAATGGATAGAACATGGGAAACAGCTTCACTACTAACTACACCACCTAGGAGGTAGTGAACATGGCGCAAACAAGGGACATGGGAAATAACATGGAAAATAAACCGGCAAAATATGATTAGGGTAAATATTAAAGACCGTCTTAAGACTAAAGGAAAGTATTAAAGGACTCTCAAAAAGTTAAAGATAACTGATGGACAATGAAAAATTAAAGTATAAAGCTACTGAAGAATGATTAGAAATTAAAGCTTTAATAACCAGAACCTCTGGTGCTTCCGATTTCTCTTGATTAGCACGGTCTTGGAAAATGTAGTTACTGCCACCCACTTCCCATACTCAGCCTGGCAGGGGAACTACACCCCTTACAAGATGTTTCTTTTGTATTAATAATTCTGTATTAATAACAGAGTAATATAAGATTCCAAACATTCATTTTAAAATGTATTTAAAAAATATATATATATTAGTTTTCAGATTACAAACCCGATTGCAAAAACGTTATGACATATAAGAACATATTGTACATAAAAACCAAATGCAAAGATGTGGAAGTTTAAAAATTCCGTATTTTATTCAGAATAGAAAATAGATGACATATAAAATGTTTAAACTGAGAAAATGTATCATTTATAGAGAAAATTTAGGTGATTTTAAATTTCGTGACAACACATCTCAAAAAAGTTGGAACAAGGCTATGTTTACCACTGTAAGACATCTCCTTTTTCTCTTTACAACACTCTGTAAACTTCTTGGGACTAAGGAGCCAAGTTTCTCAAGTTGAGGGATAGGAATGTTAACCAATTTATGTCTAATATAGGAGTCTAGTTGCTCAACTGTCTTAGATCTTTTTTGTCATATCTTCCATTTTTATTATGCACTGCTCTGGAGGCTGGCCAGTACTTGGACCCTTCTTCTACTCAGCCGTGATGTTGTAATTGATGCAGTATGTGGTTTGTCTTTGTCATGTTGGAAAATGCATATTCTTCCCTGAAAGAGCAGGGAATGGTTGTCTGGATGGGAGCATAATATGTTTCTTGTCTGGATGGGAGCACATCCACACTTTGCCACAGTTAATTTTAAATGAGCCTTGTCCCAGAGAAGACGTCTGCATCTTGTTTAGATACGGCTTCTTCATTGATCTAGAGCTGGCAATCTGTATACATCTAATAGATAGTTCTATAACTAATAATAATATATAACAGTAATATAACAATAATATATACACACATACATATATACACACATATACACAAACCATACATACCATATACATAATTCCATAACTAACAATAATATATAACATTTTGCATAATAATAGAGTGAATCCGGAGGGCGCAGGGTTGCTGACATCTGGTTTCGCCGCCGTATTCGGTGTAGCTAATACGAAAGAGTGGAGAAGAGAGAGAGAGGATAGAAAATGGAGAAAAGAGAAAAAGGGAAAGAGAATAAAGAGAGTTAGACACGATCAACTATCTAATGGACAATTCAAACACAAACAGAGCAAGCAGAAACTCCGGCAGACTAGTGCTATGGCAGCATAACTACAGGGTAGAACCAGAAGGTGACACAGACATAATAGATCCCTGGGAAATAAAGGAGCCAGCCACTCCACCGTCAACAAACCTAAGTGATCTTGTGAAAGTGGCAGGGCGACAGCATCCAAACATCCCAGTTTACCAAAACAGTCTATGACCATGAACCATCGGTCTATGAACCAAAACAGTCTATGACCATGAACCATCCAGCTCTGAGCCCTGAAATACAGGGGACTATGAAGGATATTCTTGAATAAATTAACCTTGTAGGGAGGATCACCCCCACTAAGTTATTATTACGTTAATTTGTGGGTGACCAGTTGTGTTCCTCCCCAATGGGGCATGAGTTTACGTGCCAGTTGCTGACCTGGTTTTGGAGCATTTACAATTTGGGCAAAGATGTAGTATAACACTTTGTCTCTGACCTAAAGCTCATCATAAGATGCCTTTTTGTCGTAGTAT
>JAOUQT010000013.1:2617212-2628728 GCA_025769995.1 Xyliphius kryptos | reverse complement strand
CAAACCAAGGACGGCACCTAGACCAGGTCATCTTTACCAGATGCATAATCGGTCACTCCAGAATAACTCACCAATAGCTGATAAAAGGCGAAGACCCCCCAGCATGCCAAACCTGTCGAGTACCTATCACCATAAAACACAGTCTGAACGACTGTCCGACATCTAGCTACATTAAGATGAGACAAGTAGTACACCTACCAAAAACCTTGATAGAAATCCTTACCCAAGACAACACACAAACTATACTGCCCTATCTAACAACTATAAAAATAAAAATGCACATATAATAATGGACTGAACTAAAAACCAAGACAGCAGCTTAATAACCATACTTCTGCCATCAAATAACAATTAAATGTTGAGAATGGCGTTAAACCCAATAAATAAATAAATAAACTTTAAATATTAAAATGCATACTGTATATATTTTTTAAATCATCAGCAGTGAC
Organism: Xyliphius kryptos; assembly: GCA_025769995.1. Taxonomy (NCBI): domain Eukaryota; kingdom Metazoa; phylum Chordata; class Actinopteri; order Siluriformes; family Aspredinidae; genus Xyliphius; species Xyliphius kryptos. The sequence continues at coordinate 2,628,279 of JAOUQT010000013.1, read as the reverse complement.
CTTATGTCTTGTGTAAAGGGTTGTAAAGCTTTTCTAATGTTGATTACTGATGTTACATGATGGGATAAAATGGAATATTGTCACCAAAAATCAGTGGCTATTACATTGCATTGTGGTATTCCGTGACTGCCTAGCGATCTTTGGGAGCTTGTCATGTTTAAAAGATGCATATAGAGTTATATAGACAATAATGTATGTGCCTAACCATCCTGATATATGAGCTTTCTCAAATAATGTGTCTTTCAGGTGGATAAAAATGCAGAACTTGCTGCCAAGTGGAAATACTGTGCCCTGAGCCAAGAGAAGCTACGCCGGCCTATCGTGGCCTGCGATCTTGGAAGGTAAAAGACTACCATTTATTTATAGGAAAGAGCTACAACTTAATGGCATTTCATTCGGTTTTAAAATTTAAATGGTTTGAACGTGATGGAAATCTTTTTTAACAGGCTGTTCAATAAAGATGCAATCATTGAGTATCTGCTGGACAAATCAGCAGAAAGACCAAACACTGAAGTTGTTGCCCACATACGTGGAATCAAGGTAAGCCCAAAGACCAGAAGTGATGTCAATGTAAATGTTCAAGGGTACAATGTACAGGCTTTTATTTTTTCATTGTCAGAAGTTATTTTAGGGTTTCTCCAGGGTATTGTATCCTGAACTTGTTCCACCACACTATTACAAGCACTACTTGTATCCTTCTAAATAAGACACTTCTAAGTTGCAGTAATGTTTTCTGATTTGCAAATTGCAAAATTTGGCAAATTTGGTGTAATATAGTGTAAATTAATGTAACACAAGCTTATTATTTCTTGTTTTTGTGCTTTGTTTTGTCTTGTTATATTTGAAGGATGTGAAAGAGTTGAATCTGACTGATAACCCAGCATGGGAAGGGGAGCGCAGGAACGCTAAGGGTGACTGCTATGAAGATATGCATTGTGCCATGTTTATCTGCCCTGTAGTGGGACTGGAAATGAATGGCAAACACAAGTAAGAGCAGCTCCATTTGACCTTCATATCATTATAACGAATAACCATGGTATCACAGGAAACTACATTGCTTTAGGCTTTTGGTTTTGTATTTAAGGCTTTGTATATAATAATGCAATATAAACATTTTCACTAATTCCGGTGTAAGTGGACCTGTATTATGCATCGGGGCCTCTGTTATTGGAAACTGCTCTCAGTTTATGGCAGGCTGATGATAGCTATGCTGTTAAGTTTGAGTCTCTTTTCACTAATTGGTTAGTTTCTTTGTGTTGGTGATTGAGAGTACTGCAGAACAAATCTGGTTTTCTCTCTCTCTGAATATCGCTGTACATACACTATATTTCTAAAAAGTATTTGCTCATCCATCCAAATGATCGGAATCAGGTGTTCAAAATCATTTCCATGGCCACAGGTGTATGAATGCTTCAGCATATTAAGGTATTTTGGACAGTTCCATGCTCCCAACTCTGAGGAAACTGTTGGAACTGGCAGAACTGGCCCCTTCCTTTTTCAATATGACTGTGGACCAAAGCAAAGCAAAGTCCAAAAAGACATAAATGAAAGAGTCTGGTGTGGATGAACTTGACTGGCCTGCAGAGAGCCCTGGCCTTTACCTGATAAAACATCTTCGGGATGTATTAGTGTGGAGACTGGGAGCCAGTCCTTCTTGTCTAACCTCAGTGTGTGAGACCTTACAAATTCATTCCAGAAGAATGGTCAAAAATTCCCATAAACACTCTCCTAAGCCTTGTGGACAGCATTCCCAGAAAATTGAAGCTGTTCTAGCTGCAAAAGGTAGACCAACGTTATACTAAACCCTATGGATTAACTCGTATGTAAGTCAAGGCAGGTGAGCGAATACTTTTGGAAACATAGTGTATATGATGTAGGCTGATTTGTATATATATTTCTGAGAAATATAACATAATTCTAAAATAGTAAATTATACTAATTTATGTATAAACACAGTGTAGCCAGAAACGTTTGGCAGTGGTCCAGCCAGTGTCCTTACTTAATCAAGATCAGGGCGATGTCAAGGAGACTTTCCAATCTAAAGGAGTTACTTATCGCTATAGATGAATGGGCAAAATACCAGTGGCGACATGCAAAAAAACTGGTCGGTATTAATAATTTACACCTAGGGAACATTTTCCCTCCACAATTATGCCTCTTGTACTTTGTCTTATCTTTTAGGCAATGCCTATATCATTTCTGGTCAAAAAAGGGTATAAATGATTTCGGACTTCACTGTTTCTTTTTTATATTATCATTCTAATTTTACTTATACTAGTGAGGGATGTATTTATTTAATGTTTTATTTTATGCATTGTTTGTGCTGTATGTCTGCTTGATATTAAAAATGTTTTGTGTTAATTATATATTGGGATTTTGTTATTTTGTGATGTCTTTGAAAATCAAGAGCTTTCTGCTATATACATTTGATATATAAATGCAGTTGCAGAGAGAAAGTTGTAAAATTACAGCGCCCTGGTTAAGAAGTGTTCTTTAGCTTCGAGTAAATTGTTTTAAAAAAATATAGCATGCAAAAAAAGAGAAAAATCTAAGCTTAAATTCAAGTGCCTTTATTTGGTGGGGGGGGGGAATCACTCATTAGATAAATCTTTTAAATAAAATCATGTGTGCCGCAATTATTGGCACCCCTGGTGTTAGTACTTTGTACAACCTCTTTCTGCCAACAAGACAGAACTTAATTTTCTCCTATAACTCTACACAAGATGTTATAATACAAGGAACAGGCTGCAAAGTTACTGGAAGCAAACTACGGTTAACCATGTTAAGGTGCTGTAGTTTACCTCTAAATGGACTAGCCTGCTGCATATTTTTTTCTTTTCGAGTTTTGGGGAGACTTTTCATTCAGTCTTCTGTATGGTGATTATTCTCATCAAATGATGTGGCATCCTTTCTTCCTTAGATTTTGCCCAGTCCAAAGATAATCAGAATTTTTTTTTCCATTTAGAGATGAGAAGTTTTTCCTTTAATTTTTTTAGCATTGTATGTATGTGTATATAAACACACATTACATGGGACAGAGAAATTTCAACAATGACTATGAAAACTGGAATTCTATATTTGTGACAAATTGTGAAATATTCTGAGTAACGTTTGTCTTTATTTTGTGTGCTCGTGTCAGGTTTTGCTTCCTGCGCAGCTGTGGCTGCGTGTTTTCAGAGCGGGCCCTTAGAGAGGTGAAGACGGAAATTTGTCATAAGGTAAGACGACGATAGTATGCTGCTGCTATTATCTTTTTGTAGTAATTATAATTAAAAACTTTATTACTGTGACATATTGACAACTTCTGCTTCATGGTTTGCTCTTTGACATGGCGAAATGTGAGGTGATGCCCTATTGATTGACCTTCACACAAGACATATGATTGAGTTCTCTGTAGGATGCCCCATTATGCAATAAATTATGATTTGCTTTCTGTTATATGAAAATTAAATAATGTGTCTTATTAAGTTCCCTTGTAGTTACTAAAACATGATGCAGTTACTTTACAGCGCTCTAAACACAGGGACACTGCTCTTGTGGAAAAAACATAAGTACTTTTTCTAAGGGGCATCTTTGCTTACTGTGCCCTTTTCAGTTGATTCCAGAAGAGCAGCACCGTATAGGGCATGACAGCAGGTGAGAAAACATACTGGACTAGATTCTCCTCAGGACCAGAGTTGCTGAGAGAAAACTTGAAATTCTGTTTGTGTCCCGTTTTGATGTAAAAAAAAAAAACTGCAGAAGTTTCATGTTAAAATAGACTTCCATCTGAGAAAACAAGATGAAGTGCCCTTAGAATGTTGAGGAAAAATCCCAGTGATAAACAACCTGTGTAAAGTGAAATAAATGGAAACAACTTTTAAATTTGCTTCTCAAAACCTGCTTACTTTTAACAGACATTGTATCGCTACTTACAAATCTCAGCCATTTTCAGTATTTGTGAAGACGAAAACGGAGAAGAAAGCAATGAAATATAGGCCAGCGAATTCTTTTTAATCTCTTTTAATCTTGGATAAAAATAACTTTTAAATAATCATTTGATGATTATTACAGCTGAAGGCCACTATCGGAGCAAACTTGGCTCTCATAACACCTGAGCAGTGCCACAGACTGATCGACTTCATGCAACGCCACATTGCTGCAGTAAATCGGGCATTAGGTGCCCCAACTAAGTATTTAGTGCTGTACATATTGATGCGTTTCATGTTCATAATTTTCACTTGGCCAGCATTTCTAAAATCCTTTTTTGTATTGGTATCGAGTAATATTGTAATTTTCTGAGATACTGAATTTAGGTTTTTTATTTGTTGTTTGTTATGATCATCAAATCAAAGAAATAAACACTTGAAATGTCTCAGTCTGTGTGTAACAAATGTGTATAATATACAAGTTTAACTTTATTTATGCCTTATTTTGAATGTCTAAACTGCATAATGTTTGACAGTGTGGAGAACCCTTTCATGAAGATGACCTTGTTGTGCTGAACGGAAGTAAAGAAGAACTAGAGAAGCTGCAAAACACAATGGAAGAGAGAAGGGCCAAATCTAAAGCAGCTAAGGTACATCTGTCTCTGTAAAGTGGAATGATGCATATGTACTGTATAAAGCCATGTCTACGTTCTGTAACCTGTAATCTAGTTATTTTCTTTTAGTGTAATTAAATCAAGGCTTAATATTGCACTTTATTCCCTTAGAGACTGAAGAAAAACAAACCTCCTGCGAGTGTTTTCAAATTACCAGAAACAGGTACAATGTCTGTGTTTTTTCTTAGGTATAGTCTTTATACCCGGGGTCAGCAACATTTTGCATGACATGCTGGATGGGTTTAAAACATGACAGTTCTTTTCGTACTTTGTTGGAATCACAAAATCGTGCCATCACTGCTAAGTTAGTCAAGTCCTTGCTGTTCACGCTTTTATTGATGCTGTTGATGTTGGTGCTCAATGATTAAAACTGAAACAGACAAACAAAAATTAATGAATGCTGACGAATGTCTAAGTTGGCACAAACGTTAAAGCTAGTTCACTACCAACCCATTGAGTTTCCTACTTTGCATAATTTTCCAGAATCTAACTAAGCAATGATCAAATCAATAAGTTTTTAAATGCCTTTTTTTTGTATTTTCACCATACATTGACATTCCTCCCATGCCAGCTACACACATGCACTAGGTTGCTGACCCTTTTTATACAGGATTTATTTGCTCATGCCATGTTTCACAAATGGAGTTGATTCTAGTTCAATTAGCTTGTGGCATTGGGCACAAGTGCATTATGTAAATGCAGCTCTGCAGCACACAATCATTAATTATAACATTAAAACAACTGACAGGTTATATAAAGAGTTTCCTAAAACATGATTAAGGTTTATTTGTTGGAAGTAGGAAAATGAAGTAAATTATATATAGGGCTGTGCTTACCGAATATTGTTTTATTCGAGTATTGTCGTTTTTTTTTTTTTTTTGATTGACTAATTGGATAAATCATGCTTTTATTTACACAACACTTATGAGAGATAGATTGAAAGAGATGTGCAATGCAATGCACAATTTCATGTACGGATACTTTCGCTTCAGGTGCTGCAGCATTGTTGATGCTCTCTGATGGTAGGCCAGGTCTGTATTACAGTGTATACCAGATGGCACTAATAAGCGGTCAGCGGTCCGCATTCGGACCCAAACGCCATCCTGTCCAAATCCAATCTGATTCTTGATTAACTCGGAATGTTTCTATTTTAATGGATGCAAATCATCCGACTATTATGGTAAAACGGAGCCCTCCTTCAGCAGAACGCCATAAGTGGGGCTAATCAACCAATTTAATCTGTGCTTCTGCACACATGCGGAAAAGCCCCTTGATTTAGTTTGAGTCGGACACAATTCCACATTGCAGCAGAGAAAACAGAAAGGAAGAAAAGGAGTACAAAAAGAGGTATGGAATACTCAAGAAGAAGAAAAGTGGAAACGAAAAATTGCACTTTTAAATCAGACTAATAAGTACCTGTTTATTTGACCAGACGGCAGGACAAAAGTTGTATGTTTCATTGTCGACACCTTTTCCTAAACATACCCACTTGCATCAGCTGCGATGACACAGAAATTAACAGAGTTACAAGCACAATATGTTCGCTTAACCAGGATATTAACAGTCACTTACAGCCCAACAGCATGATAATAAGTGCTCCCTTAGTGTTACATGTATTTTGGGCAAACATTAAAAAGAATTTAGTTATGGAGTGGTTGTCAAGGAGTGTAGGATTGCAGTTTTGAGAGCTTATTGGAGGGAAAGTAAAAATATGAGCTTTGTGACAAAAATAAAGAAAATACCCTTGTCAGCCATATAAACTACAAATAAAACAGTAGTATTAACTACTGTTAAATATGTGTATATCTGTTGGATACTATTGGAACTGGCAGATCTGCAGACAGGTGAAGAAGGTTGCCCTGTACGTGTTAAGCATGGCTCAACATGCTGCTGTAAAGCATCTCTCTCCACCATGAATATTTAAAAAAAATTAATATCGTTCCAAATTCACCAATGAGCACCTTCCTCATTTGCTTACGTATGGCCCAGACCCCATTTAAGCCTAGATTTAAAACCCTTCAGGACAACAAGAAACTAATTTCTCTCATTATAAAAATAAAACAAGCTATAAATTCAGTTCATGTTGAAAGGTTTTATTATGTGAAATAATTTTAAAGAGAGAGATTTTGTAAGACAAGCTTTATTTAAGATTCAGTTCTTGTATTATACGTGAATATGTTTAAAAGAAAAGCACTTTGTTTTAGATTTTACTCCACACTATTATTTTTCATATAAAAGCTAAGTATATTATTTAAATTTGATTTCAAAATGCTAATAGTTCTATCTTTGTGTATTATTACTGTTATGAATAGCTGAAAATAATTAAGACTTGGGGATCTGTACCCTTACTTGTGGTACATTTTTTTTACTTTGGACCTCCCTTCTCTGCATACTTAAGTATGCAGAATAGACTGCATTATGTTCTCCGCTTTACGAAGCATAAAATGTTTCCACATTTTTGCTCCAACCCAAGTCTTTTGGAACGTTCTGCAGGCATCAAATTCAAAATCAGTGAATATTTCAAAAAATAATAATAATTTAATCAGTTTGAACATTAAATATATTGTCTTTGTAGTGTATTCAATTGAATATGGGTTGAAAATGAATTGCAAATCATTGTATTATACAATATTTTAAATTATAAACTAGCCAACAATATGAATTGAATTATTCAGTAATGATTTCACCCCTTATGTACATTTAATTTAGATTTCACCAGTTCCACTTTTTTCTTATGTGGTAAAACTAGTTAAAACTAAGTTGGGTAAATTTGATTGATGTGATTATATTTGTACGTTTGCCATTATGTGCTTATAATGTAAATAAGGGCTGGATGGCCCTTATTTAAATACTGTTACATCATGTAAATTGTTTTCTTTGTGCATTATGGTTTTTTCTTCATATACAGTTTCTGAGTTCAAATCCACATCATCATCAAGTGGGGAGAGCAGCAGCAGTGACTCGGGTATAGAATTTAAAATTATTTTCATCCTATATTTTTGTAGCATGATGCCTAACCTATAGATCATACTGCAGAAAATTGCAAGACTTGTCTCGCCGTAATAAACTGATTTTAAAACTTGAATGTATACACTGTGAATGAGTAGTAGTTATGGTAATAGTTAAAATGGTAGACAGCTGGCAAAATTGCCAGTTACAGGTGATTCAGCCAGACATCACCCCTGTTTAAATGCCATGTTTTTGTGATGAAAAAAAATGAAAGCAAGTCAAATATTGACTGGTATTTGGAACTGTTCATAATTCCGTCCACCCTAACTAAGGCCCCAGTTCCAGCTGAAGAAAAACATCCCCAAAGCATGATGCTGCCACCACCATGCTTCTCTGTAGGTATGGTGATCTTTTGGTGATTAGCAGTGTTGTTTTTGTCCAGAAAGTTCAACCTTGGTTTCATCAGACCATAACACAAGAAGAAAACTAGACAGGGAGGCTGCCAAGAGACCGACAGCAAGGCCCTAGTTCCAGCTGAAGAAAAACATCCACAAAGCATGATGCTGCCACCACCAGCTGAACTTTATTTGTGGTTGATCAGAGGCACTGGTGACAGGTGGTTGCTGACTCCAATTTAACATAAGTGTGTGCACACTTATGCAACCACATTATCTCAGTTGTTTTTTTTTTTACTTTACTTCCCTGAACGGTTTCAGTTTGTATTTCAAATATTTGTCTTGCTATCATTTTATTACATCACAAAAACCTGGTATGTAAACCTTTTATATCCACTGTATAAAATCTGGATCTAAATTAAAATATTGAATTGATAGTTTGCTTCAGCTTGTATACCACAAGTAATTGCAAATACAGTTTTATTTATGTTTTTTCAGCTCCTGGACCCTCTTCTTCTAAGCCAGTGAAGGCCATTGCTGCAGCTGGGTGTAAAAGGTCCATTCAGAGCATGCAGGAAAAATCTGAAGCCTACAAATCCATCTTTACATCTCACAGCTCTGCCAAGCGTACCAAAGATCAAATGTCTAATTGGGTTACTCACACACCATACCATTTTTAAAAAAACAATAGATTTTGGATAAATTGTCCCTTTGTGGCTGTTGAGGATCATTTTACGTTTATTATTAATTGGATCCTTTCATTTGAATTTTGTCTAAGGAAGGTCTTTTTAATTCCTAAGATAAGAATTTAGTCGTCTTCTTAGGGCAAAATTCAGTAATTGTGCTTTGTGCAAACAGCTAATTTTGTGAGCATTTGTTTCCTAACTTGTTTATATTTTCTCATGAAATATGGTCAGGCGAATTATGTATTAAAACTTCTCTTTGTCTGATATCAATTGTTTTTGTTAATGATTTCCTTCATTCAGTTCTCCTTTTGTAGTCTTGCGATTCATTATACTTCTCATTGTATATTCAAATGACGGGCTCAGGTTCATTTTGCTGAAATGGTTTGTAACATTTTGAGAGAAGTGTCACAATGAGTTGACCCAGTTAGCAGTTTCTATCGTAAAAGGTGTGGTCTCTTGTTGATGTTGGTAGCAATGCCCAGTATCCACATTGTACATGGAACAATTTTAAGCTTTGTCATGCTGTCACTAGTGCACAATCAATTTGAATATTTCCAGTGGAATGGCTTCAGCACACATTGGAAAGGATTAAGGTGATCTTTCAAACTAATTTTAATTTTGTTGATTTTAAAATGCCCATTCATACTAAATTGAAAAGTGTACCAAACTATTACAATAGAACGCCTGTACTTTATAACAAACAGCAGAACCACTTGTTGTATTTCCTTTAAATTGTCACCTGTCTATGTATGTGCACATTTTAAGAAATGTTTTTTAAAAACTTTCTTAAAGCATTTAACATGCTTTAAGTCTTTCTTTCCATGCTGTAGGTCCTGTATGTGATAACATAATATCTCCACAGTAGCAAAAATATTTTAGTTACAATCTACGACAAAAGAATCTGCTATTCTATGTGTAAAAATGCTCGTGTTGACAGATTTAATCTGTAGTCAATTAAAGTTACCTGGGAAGATTTACCGTTAATGAAATGTGTTCTTTTGTAAAATGTGTAAAACACCCATTTCCATCAATGTAACTTAACTTTTAATTCATTTTTCTCATTTTTATTAGATTTTTACACAGTGCAGTGCAGCAGTCTCACTTTTACTGTACTCAATATACAGTATGTCGGAGCATAAGATTAATTCAGCAGTGACCATAATATAATTTGCCTGCAAAAAGCTTCTGAAGCTCTGCGTGATTGAAACTGATCCCTAGTCACGGACATGATGATTTTAATATCCAGTCATTCCTCAATTGCTTAGGATGTGATTTGCATGCAGGTGTAATGCTTGTCGTTGTTTTATCAGGCTGTTGTGTCAATTATTAAATGAATTTCCTGTTTGCATCAGAATGTTTATATTTTAGAGTTAAAAATACAAATGCTCCATTGTCAGGGAGGCACCAAAGTACAGTAATCCAAGCAAAGCTCAAGATGGTACATCCAAACCTGTACAAGAATACATAAGGCAAGAATACATAAACATAAGCTCAGACAATGCAAATTTGACGCAGCATGGTTGATGGTCCTGCATTCCATCTCTAGGTGACAATTTGGGTCATTTATGTGTGGAGTTTGCATGTGGTCTTTGGGTGATTCATTTTTTGCGCATGGTCCAGAGACATGCTTGCTAGGTGAATAAAAGATGACATATTGCCCCTATTTTGTTCAATATCATTCATTCTTTTTTTTTTTTACTCGCTTAATCATAGTTCTGGAGTCACAGGGAAGCTGGTGTCCACCCGGCAACTATGGGGGCAAGGGCAGGAACAACCCTAGGCGGCAATCTATTATAGAGCGACACACACAATCGCACACACATTCACACACAAACACACGAGAGACACTAATTAACCTATGTCTTTGGAATGCGAGAGGATACAGATTGCAGTTCTCCATGTAGCATTGCTAGCACTGTGACTTTGTTCTCCACTGTCCTTTCTGCACAAACCTAATTAACCAAATATTACTACATATGGGCATTCTGTTAATCTCGAATTGCTCTTTCTCTACATCTGCTGATGCCCCTAGAACCTAATCATGCCTCCATGTATAACAACCCAGTGACAAACTAAATTAGCTAGCATTTCAAATTATAACCATTTAATTCATTAATAAATTATAACAATACCTAAAACTGTTGAGACACTTTTTTCTGGAGAAATGAATTTACTTGACAATATTTAATATATCTCCACAATATTTAATGTAAAATGTCATTAGGATTAAAGAGGAGAAAGACGACCCAATTTGTTATCAGCACTCAGTTCAGAAGCCTGCATCTCTGATGTTATGGGGTTGCATTAATGCGTGTGGCATGGGCAGCTTACACATCTGGAAGGACACCATCAAAGAAGACCTTGCAACATGACGATGCCAAACCACATACTGCATCAATTACAGCATCATGGCTGCATAGAAGAAGGGTCCGGGTACTGAACTGGCCAGCCTGCA
>JAOUQT010000013.1:2602193-2616736 GCA_025769995.1 Xyliphius kryptos | reverse complement strand
GTTTACTTGGAGTTACATTGTGTTGTTTAAGTGTTCCCTTTATTTTTTGAGCAGTGTATATACAATAGTTTCACATTACTATTTTTTAAAGGACAATATCATATGTAAACATATACTTGTATTTTCTAATTAATTGTTGTTATTATTATTATCATTATTATATATTGCCAAATAAATGTATTTTTTTGCATTTTTTATTGCAAAGCATATACTATGACATTTGTCATGTCAATAAAGCAAATTGAATTGAATAATGAAGTAGATGGTTCTTCCATAAAAAGAGAGTGAGAGAGAGAGAGAGAGAGAGAGAGAGAGAGAACAAGTGGGTGTGCGTGTGTGTATGTGCGAGGGAGAGAGAGTGAGTGTGAAGGAGAGAGAACTAGTAGAAAGAAAAGAGGAAGGTAAAGACGATAAACTTAAAAAAAAAAAAAAAAAACCCGCTGGGCGGAAGGTTGAGTGAAAGCGAGCTTAGGTCCTGCTGTTGAAGGGAACAGGACATTTGATCTGACGCGGACCAGACGGAGGTACGTTATATTCCAGTTTTTCTGATGATTCTGAACAGAACTGAGGTGGGCGCTTTGTCTATATTTTTTAGGTTCTGCATGTTCAGTAGATGCTCTCAAACCCAGTTAAGAAAGATTCTCCTCACATCAGCATAATTAAAGAGATCTAAACTTTAACATGTTCTCTAAAACTCAGACCTCATACATTAACGTTCATGTATTATAGTAGGAATGTTCTGTAATCTGTAGAATAACAGAGTACAAAATATATTCAGATTAAACGATTTTAATGTTGCAAATAAGAACTACCGTAAGAATTCAGCTAAACTGTAGTGGTGAATCAATATTATTTTCATTGATATAATTAATTATGTTTAAATTCCCATTTATCTATTTAAACCTGCTGTGTTTTCTAAAGCAGCCTCTTTAAACTGTCTTTAAGTCGCTGATGCAAACAAAGATAAATTCATCAGCACAACATCCTTGAGAACATCATTCACATGTTTATTAATGACACTGACGAGACCAGGTTTGGGTCACAGTAATCTAAGATTTTGGTTTATTTCCACCTGGTTCTGCTGCATGGTTGGAACTTTTAACACTTAAAAAAAACATTTAAAGGCAGCTCCAAGTCTGAAATGTCAAATTGGTCATTTAGACAAGCAAAGGTCAGATAATGAGTGCAGAAACAGCAGAATCTGATTTGGTTCACACAGTGATCTGGTGAATGGCTTAACGCTGGTGTGTGTTTAAGAGACAGTCGCGGCTATCTAATCGGCCAATCTCCCGACAGCAGTACAGTTCACAAAACGGTCGGACAGCTTCAGCAAGCTGCCGACATCTGTTATCAGAAGGTGAGATGATGATGGAGAAAGTGTGAGAATGTGAAGTGTCAGTTTACCACAGAATGGTGTTTCAGAACGTGTGTTTTAAAGAAACTCCAATGAACTGTGGCAAAGGTTTATTCCGAATTGATCTGCTGTGTAAAGGAATCACTCAGCTGATAATGAAGAGCAGGGGTGTATTAGTGTAAACAGTCAGAACACTCACTGGACAGACTTCCTGAACTTTTAGAGTGGTAAAAAATGATGCGGTACTTGAACGGTTTCTTTACCAGGGTCTCAATACTGCCACCTCCTGGTTTATAGACACCACTAAGCATGTTTAAAGTCAGAGGTCACTAATCGGCAGATTGCAGTCCGGACCCGGTTCCCTGCAAACCCAAACAGACATTCAATTTTCACTGTTTAAATTAAGAGATGGAAATTTTTTGTCTTTACACTATGGGTTTCACTGTGCAGTAATCTCAAAGACAAATTGTGTGCGTGCTAATCTACCCAAAGGCACATCTCAGCCAATCAGATCTGTGCAGAACAGTTAGACGATTAATTCAATCAAATAAAAGCTAATTCATATGAAGTGCTTTAAAAAAAAACAAAAAAAAAAACACGGTGGCTTAGTGGTTAGCACATTTGCCTCTCAGCGCCGGGGATTCCTGGTTCGAATCCCAATCTGGGTGGAGTTTACGTTCTCCCCGTGTCTGCATGGGTTTCCTCTGGGTTTTCCGGTTTTCCCCCACATTACAAAAACATGAAGGTAAATTGAATAAATAAATGAATTAGACCGCCGTTTAATTTTTTCTTTATTTAGAATGCACTTTTTTTCAAAAGCCATGTGTTTTTAATGTAGCTCTTGTTTTCACTTGAAGGAAAAAATATGTTTACCTTTTATAAATAATTCACTTAGTTGAAAATTTTAAACAATAAATTTTGTTGAAATAAATTGAACGATCTTTGACATTTGTTTTTTGTCCTTAAGTTTATTTATTCATTATCTTCCGCTTATTCCTTTATGAGGTTCGCGTTGGGGTTCCCCATGCCCATCCAGGGGAGAACGTCTCGGGGGCTGGGCAGATACACCCAGGACGGGGCGCCAATCCATCACTGGGTACACACTCGTTCACACAGCCATACACACATAAACACACAATACAGGGCAATTTAGAGCATTTAATTTACCTTCATGTTTTTGGAATGTGGGAGGAAACCGGAGAACCTGGAGGAAACCTACGCAGACACGGGGAGAACAGGCTAACTTCACCTAGATTGGGATTCGAACAGGGAATCCCCAGCGCTGAGAGGCAAATGTGCTAACCACTAAGCCACCGTGCCGCCCAACTGATACTTGTTTCTCCAAATAGCCTGGATTTATAACGTGTTTTTTTTACCCATAATAATTGTTATAAATTATGTGGGTACATTAATTTACTGTTTTTTAGTACATTTGGTCAATTTGCATACACCTTTATCCAAAGCAACCCCAACAGCACACAGGGTTAATACAGAATCCCTGGAGCAATGAGGGTTAAGGGTTTTGCTCAAGGACCCATATTGGTAACTTCAGTGGAGCTGGGATTTGAACCCTCAGCCTTCAGCTTGATAGCCCAACACCCTAACCACTGAGCTACCACACCACATACTAGTGCATTAGAAAGTTTGTGCCTCCAAGTGCTGCAATGCATGATGCAAACATCAATTATAATTTGTGAAGTAAAAGATTTTTAGCAAACACTAAACAGCCCCCACTATTGCACCTAAAACATAAACCTAGAAGGTAAAGGTAATAATATTCTTATTACAACTGATATTGATTCTTCAAATAGTCCTCATTTATAACATGATAGTTACCTTTTTTACAGAGGTTTTATTATCATTTTCATCACATGTGGCATGCAATAAATACCTATGATAATTTTTAACGAAAAGGGGGGTCTTCATCAAGATGATCATTTTTAGTCGGTCTGCCGTTGCAGGACTTTCAATTAACAGTAAAATGAACTTACTTCACATAATCTCTTTGATCTTAGTTTTACAAAATTTAATATTCATGTAATATGAAACCGTTTAAAGCCATTTTGTCCGTTGCTGTTAGCTGCTCTTATGATATTTACCCTCTACTGCATCTTTGAGCTTCAGCCTCATGTGCTTTTTTTGATGCAACCTCAGCCGTTATTGGATGCTGTCGTTTAGGAGGCATGATACAGCAGCTGCATAAGGGGCTGGTGTTAAATATCAGGCACAGTTAGAAAGTAGAGATTTTGATACCGGCCGCTGCGCTGCATGTTCAGGAAGTGGTTAGGGATTGGTAGCAAGGTGGAACCATCCTGCATTATCCCCTCCACTCTACCAGCGTGCAAATTGCTAAAAAGATGATATCATCCCAGTCACCAATCGCTATAGAGATAACACACGGCACTTGCTCTCTACGTCATCCCCTCCACTCTACTACGCATGCTCTACCAACGCTCAACAGAGATGAAGAAGGTGGTCCTCCCAAGGTTTCTTTCAAGAAAACATAAGAGTTTTTTCTTGCCACTGTCGCTTTGGCTTGCTCTTTGGGAGTTCACACTGTAAAGCTGCTTCGTGATAAGGTAATATATATTAATTACTTCAACTGAACAGCTACCTCAATCAGTCCTCTTCAGCTCCCTGTAGCAACCAGTTCAGGTAACGCTAGGGTTTGATGATGATACAGTGCAGCAGGTTTCATCCTAACTACTGACTTGTGTTGTTCTCTTATTTGTAGGTCACTTTGGATGAAAGCGTCTGCTAAAATGACTAAATGTAATGAACTGAATAAAGCAATCACCTAATCACATGGCATTGGTGAAATGCAAATAACTTTGTTAAAAATTGTTCATATCAACCAGCTGAACAGTTTTTCAGTTCTGACTGCGGCATAATTGTTAATGCAACAATTAAAAAAATGTGTGGAACATGTGGCTAAACTGACTCCAGCTGATAGAAAGGCAGCAGTGAATAACAATTTGATCAATTTTGGTGAATAAAAAAAAGCATATGACAAACGTAAACATATATAATAAAAACTGTAAAAAATGTAGTTAAGCATAGTCATATTTTTATTAATCTAATTAGATCTTGTTAGCTGTAGTATATTCTGAGGATTGTATTAAAGCTTTTTATAATTAAACTTTGACCCAATACACGTCCCCCCCCCCAAAAGAAATGACCACATATATAAAAATTAAATTTCTCTCCAAGCTACAGCTTTTAAATAATTAAAAGTGGGCAGTGGGTTTACAGTCTTTCAGGAAAAAATACATACATACATTACTTTCATAAAGATTTATTAGGCCACTGAAATAATATTTATGTTACTGTAAAAGATTTGACCGAAATAAAAACAAATTTGCATAAATCAACAGGGTTTACAATCTAACAAATACAGGGAAGGGTAAAAGTATATTTTGTGTAGTGTGTAAATTTTTATATAACTTGATGATTAGGACTTTTTATTCAGAAATGGATTTTTTTAGTCAGGATATCATATTTATGTGATTTCATGTAGATTTAATCATTATATCTGGCAAATTGGCTGCTCAGAGGTTTCCACAATACTTACAATATTTTATATTACAATAAAACACAGCCTGGGGGTGGCCAAGCAGAAGACATTATCTGTTAAAAACCTTAAAACCAAAATAAGTTAAAAAGTTCAGTGATGCAGGTCAAGGTTACAAAAAATATATTAATATCAATTGTTTTTACAATATGCCTAGCGGCCCCTTATTCTTCGCCTATGGAGAAAGAAACAATATCTAAATTCTCCTGTATGTACTGGACATATAGTGAAATTGACATTTAAATGTCAATTCCACTGTATAACTAGTACATACCGGAAAATTTAAATATTGACGAGGAATCTGTATATGTCTTCTGTACATACCAATACAAACCCTTTGGTCATAATAGTGCTGTTTAAAGATGAGGGTACATTCTGCTGGCATACTAGTCCTTGAAGACTTTAGGAACAAAATTTATTTTCATATTAAATATTTCTCCAAAACACACATAACTGACATGGTCTTTAATTCTACCCAATATTTAATTAGCTTTGTGCTACACTTTAATTTTCTCAAACTTCTGACAGTTGCTGCACTAAAAGCGAATAAAATGATTATCCTGAATTTGATTTAAATACTGAATTGAATAATAAAGTAATGTTTGAACACAAATTCATAGCATCCACATCAGCCGAAACTCCATTGTTCAGGATTTTTTTTTGTATGTAAATGTTAATATAAAGACTTTTTAACTGGAATATTGGACAATTTATGTCATGATAATTAATGTGTAAGCTGCAAGTTAGAAACAGTACTTTTGACACAAAAAATATCCAAATGCTAAAAAGTGGATTTCTTGTTACACATGGTAACAGCATTTCCAGAAATTTCCGAACAGCAGTACACCTTCACCTTTACACAGAGGGCTGGAGAAGACAGCAGTATGCAGACGTGGAAACCGAGAATTAGGATATTCAATGTTTTAATATGGATGGGAAACATAATGCTAATCAAAAGCTGTTTGCAAGTTATTCCGTTGGCATGTAAAAGATGCCTTACATGTATGGATTTAGCACATATCTGGGATAATATTGGTAATAAGTCTCACATTATCTGGTGATAAAGTACACGGTGAATAAAAGAAAAAAAGTTTCTTATGTAAAAGGTTTCCTAAAAGGCTTGTAAATCATGTAAAGACAATTTTCCTGTTGATTCTTTTGAATGCACCATCAGCCATAACACAAAAACCTGTCAAGAGCTGGTGTTTTCGAACACTATTTAAGGTGGATGAATTGTAAGTAGGCAGTTCCATTAGTACAATATATTTGCTGGTTTTACTATTGAAAATGGTGTCAAACTTCTATGTAATCATGATTTATCTAATTAAATCCTAAATACAGTGTTTTCTGCAGGTACTTTCATAGACATGTACATTATAATGTATGTGGTCTATGCAGGATAAAAAATAAGCAAACTTTAAGTATTGCAAAGGCCTTTATATTTTTTATGTCCCCAATAATAATAATTAACTGTCAGATATTAGTGTTCTACGGGTGGCACGATTCCTGGTTCGAATCCCAATCTGGGTGTTCTCCCCATGTTCCCTCACAGTCCAAAAACATGGAATCAAGGTAAATTGGCTGCCTAGAGTGTGTACGTGTGTGTGCCCAGCGATAGATTGGCGCCCTGTCCTGGGTGCATTTGCCCAGCCCCCGAGACTAAGAAATGCCAGTTCATTGTTCAACTGCAAACAACAAGATTTAATCTAGAAAATGTGAACTGATCCTGTGCTGGTATAAATGGCAACATAAAACCCCAGTATGAATAAAAAAGCGGAACACGTCAGGTAAATTCTGAAATTGTGCTGTTGGACTGAAATGCCATAAACAATTTCTCGGCCACTTTTACCGATGGCACATTAATTAAAAATCTTCTTCGAAAAATTTTTATTTCTTCAAAATAGCCACTTGTTGGTGGATCTACTGTGCTCTAAGGTTATGATGACACCAGTGGCACATGTAATGTTTAATGAAAGGATGGAAAAATAATCCACAAATAACCAACCAGGGTGGTTGGTTATTTCAACCATTGTCCAAAAACAAGGATTCAAGATACAGTGCCTGCTCTAAATTGCCCATATCTAAAATTGCCCTCATATAGAGTGTGAATGAGTGTGTACCTAGTGATGGATTGGCGCCCTGTCCTGGGTGTATCGGCGCTTATATTCCACCCTGAAGGGGCATGAAGACCCCCTCCCCCACCCCAGTCCCTCGTAACGGATTAAGCATAAAATAATGAGATGTCACCTGATCTACAAATTCGAAAAATGTGCTGAAAGAATAAATAATAAATGCAATTATTTTAACAATATCTTCAAACTATAGCTCTCTTGCAAAGTACAGGGGACTTTTTGTAAATGATAAAAGTAACAGTGCATTAACATTTGACCCCTAAAAATTACGTTTTTTTGCTTGAATAGCTACAGAGTTGTAACTATCTTTTAATTAATAAAAATAAAATGTGTCAATTACTCAAGGGTGCCCATATATTTATGAAAGTTCCCACAATTTAAAAGAATAAAAAAGCAGTAATTCGACACAATAATACAACTTATATTACTGATGCAGAATATTACTTATAGAAAATATATTTTAGAAATGCTTGTAGGAAATCTGTCACGTAAATCATTTATGCAAAACACATAATGTGAAAATCCCGATTTTAATGTCTACGTGGACCATTCACACTTTCATATTTGATGCATTTTCAATTCTTAGCCATGCGATTGAAATAAAAGCAGACAGATCAAAACACATTTCATTTTTTTTTACTTGCACATGCACTTGGCATTCAATTTTTTTATGACTCTGAGCGCAGATTCGGCACCTTATTTTAACACAAAACTCTGAAGACCTTATTCTAAAGCAAATTCTTTTGGCCTTTTGGTCATTTGCCAGTCAAATTGTTTGCCAGAACAAAATATCCTGCAAATATGACCAACCAGCCGTTTCATTCAGCCAAGTAACCAATGAATATTACATAAATTGTTTTCATTCGTTTGTTTGGAGTTTATTGCCATATCAGCAGCGTATTATACATTTATCGGCATAGACAGATATTGGGTCTGAGCGTCATAGTTTGAGATCTTTTGTTTCATGATGAAAGGCTTTCTAAAAAGTTGTGAATTTTTCAAAAAGTTCCTATACTTTTAACCTCAGAAAAAAACATTTCTGATGGGTAAAATTTCCGGCCATTCAACTAAAATGTGTTGGATGGTTATGGGTGTAGTACACAATTTACTGACTTGATCTTGCTCACCAACCGAGAAGGGTCAGTGGGTGAGGGCAGTAAGACCAATTCAGCATCTGGTTAGTGTTGTCCGGCTTTTTCTACTTACGGAAACTCTGTTTAGTTTGTTTTGAGGTGACATAATTAGCTCTTGCAGCATATGTGTGCCGGGTATGAGGACAGATGCACGAACAGTTAGGACAGATAAAGGTCACTTGTTTAAATGGATGTGAACTATTTAGATGAACAAAATATCTGAAGTTGTAATTTGAAAGTAGCTATTAAGTATGAAACAAATTAGCAGGCTTGTGGTTAAGGAACCAGTCTTGCAACCTGCAGGTTCCTGGATTGCTTAATACTAAGGTAACCCAAATTGCTCCCCATGGGGCTGCCTACCGCTCTGGGTTTGCATGTTCACTTCACTCAGAATGCTTATATGTGTGCGATGGCTTAAATGTTGAGTACAAATACCCGTGTGTAAACACTGTGGGCAAACTAGATCACTTAATCAATAAAAACTAGATCTAGTTCTTTTGATGTGGTCATGAATTGAACAAACTGTCTATAGAATCAGTTCATGTTAAGATCATTTAAGGAAAATTGGGGGAACCCGTTGCATGTTTGTTAGCAAGGCAAAAAATAAGAAGGAGCATGTCCATTTACATTTCAGTAACTGTTACTGCGTTCTTCATTTGAAAAGTTAAGTCACATTACATAGTACCTCCATAAGAAGTGGAATTACAGTAACGCATTATACTTTAACGAATTAATGGAATATTAAAACGAAGACCTCAAACACAAAAAAAGAACAAATACGATTATTATTTATCACATTGTTGTAAATCTGCATGAATCAAGATTATGAAATAATGGAAAGGCCATGTAAAAGACACATTCATTTCCCACCTAGGCACTTGGTGTGCTGTAAGAACAAGCCTTGATGGATGGTTAGAGTCTAAGTTTAAGGTTCTACCAGGAATAATGTAATTTTTAAATGTGGCAAAGGTACTTCGCTACAGCATTGTACATTCATCAGCATCTGGTCATTAAACCTTACCAATTACTTTCAATGTTTTCCTTTCTGCAGGAATGTAAAAATATCACATACTTGGAAAAAACTCTTCAGAGTGACTGAAGTGTGACAACTTTAAAGATATGTTAAATAGTTTAACAATAAATAAAACTGTACCTTATAAACATTGATCATTTGAGGCCTCACTATGAACAGAGTCCTTGCATTAGTCATAACAGTCATAATGTTCACTGCTCTTTTCTTTGTTACTGAATGGTAAATCAACACGAACAAGGTCCTAAGGAAAAAAAAAACCAAACCAAAAACTAACGTCCTCACAAGCAAAAGGCCAGAAGGTTTATCTAATGGCCAGCCCTCCTACACAAATGAGCCTGGTCATGGTTTTGGGTTGGATCAAATGTAATTACTTTGGACATGTCCATTTGTGCTCATTCCCATTTCATAGTGTTGCTCTTTGAGTAACCAGTCAGTTACTTGATTCTTTCGGCGGCTTTATCGCTCCTTGCGAGACCAGCTCGGGTCATCTTATGGTTCCGAACAGCACTCCAGGTCAACTTAGTGCAATAACACCAAAGATGATGAAGACAGAGATGCCCCAGCCCAGTGTTTTCCCAATGCCTCTTCCAAAAAGCACGCCAACTTATCACAGTCATCCTGTATAACAAACCAATACAATCGATCAGGTAAGCTACAACTGACATGTGGATACAATGCGAACAGATAAAGCACCCACCTCACTAATGAACGCATGGTGAACCAGCTCACTCGCCAGATCTTTAGGACGATCAGCTGACAAAACACAAATTAAGTAGAATACAATTATATTTCCATAACTAAAATTACAAAACGGGTAGTTCCGGCCCTTGAATCTGATTGGCTGAGCTATTTAACCAGCTGTGACATTGGCTGTGACTGTGGCAAAAACGTACCCCTCTGATCACTTCATGGCAATTTTTGACTGTTCGAGGAACCGGTATCCCGTTACTCAGCGATTTATGTTCACTTTAAAAACCGGACTACATTACATCGCAAAAGACCAACTATTAACAATCTTACGAATACAACCTTGTTTTTACAATAGTGTCTTATTAAAGGCACTCGAGGTTGTGCATTATTGTTTCATGTAAATCACGCAACACCTCTTTCCTGTGATTTATTCACAAATGATGGACTCTCTCTCTCTCTCACTCCCTCATGCCTTGTTGCTTTAGTAAAATATAGTCAAATTTAGCCATTATTTGTTTAGGGGTTACGTAAAATGACAGTATATTAATCAATTGTAACTTTAGGTAACAATGTAAATTTTATTAAATGTTAGCACTCAAAATGGGGTGGCACAGTGGTAACCATGTTGGCTCTCAGCGCTGGGAACTCTGGTGTGAATCTTGATCTGGGTGGAGTTTCCATGATACATTTACATTTTGTCTATTAGCGGATGCTTTAATTCAAAGCGACTTACAAGTCTTACTTAATAGTTGGGGTCAGAAGGGTTACTGGGTTACTGGATCCAGGATTCCCTGGATCAATGGGGGTTAAGGGTTTGCTCAAAGACGCACATTGATAATTTTATCGTAACTAAGATTTGACCCCACAACCCTTACAGTAGATCCCCAACACCCTAACCACAGAACTACCATAGTGTAGGTGAACTCCCACAGAACTCCCACAGTAAAGGTGATTTGGCTTTAATTCACCCCTATTGTATACGCATGTGTGTGTTTATGTGTGTCTGTGTGTGCGCATTGGACTGGCACCCTGAGCTGGGTTTATCTAGCACCCAGTACCTGAAAAGTTCTCCCCTGGATGGGAATCCCCACACGATCCTAGTCTCTAGAATGAAATAAGTATATTTTTGTGTTTGATGGCAAATCACAGTGTGAAACCATGAAAAATAATTTGCTTTTGACCGCACTGTGATCCCATGTTGTCTCACTTAACTTGCATTCCTTCGAGGTCACCACATCAACTTATTTACAGTTTTTCACAATTTCAAATTTCACTATATGTTTATACAATTAAATTCAGGAGGTGTATCTGGACATATAATGTGTTTGCTGTACATTTATATTGTACTGAAACGTGTTAGTAGAGAAACTGTCAATAACAAATTGCCCTAAGTGTTAATGTGTGGGTGCCTTGTGATGGTCTCAATAAGCTGTTCAGGTTCCCTTCTTAACTTTTACCTGTTTCTGATATGTGATCCTGATGACTGCAGAATTCCTTGAAACCCTGAGCTGTCTCTAAACCATTTTTAAAAAAATACCTTAAAAGGTAAGTTAAAGATGTTGGGCCATCAATCTAACGGTTGTGGGTTCAAATCCCAGTCCTTGAGAAATGCCCTTAACCCTCATTGGTCTAGTGGAAGCTATTTGAAAAAAAAAAAACTGTGTTCTGACCCTAGCCATTAAGTTGGTATACTTGAAAGTCGCTTTGGAGCAACAGGCCTTGTGGTTATCAAACCTTATAGTGTTTAATTAGAAAATAAAATAATATGACATTCAATATAATAATATATTGTTATGAAAATAACTGTACTTAAATATGTTTAATAAAGGTGTCTACATTCAGTTTAAGAATATTTTCCATTAGAGACATGGAAGGGCTTACTTGGAAGAATATCACAGCTAAGCTGCCGGTGAAGTTTGTCATCCATCTTCAAAAACAGGGAGAGCTACAGAGGAAAAAAAAGGTAAAATAAAGCTAAACATATAAACAATAATCTCTGGTGGTCCTGTGGGGATGCTGATCATTACAGAACGGTGTGAAGGGGATTAACAACATTACTAAATTACCATCCACTTGGTAAGTGGAACTGAAAAAACAAGCAATAAGCTTATAACCAACACGAACGTGTATCTAATAAAGTGGTATGTGTGTGTGTTAAACTCACATGACTCCTGGTTCCCTCCTCATTGGCTTCCAAATTACAGTGCATCTGTACAACCTGTGAAAAAAAGATAAGTAGTCAATATCTTTACCATCGATCTCAATGACGTCAGCTGTACATAGCAATATCTCGAAATTTGCAAATGGCTCTGTAGGCCAATCCTGGATGCACACACTGGAGCAATGAGGACAGGAGAACATGACAATTGGTGGTGCTGATGGTGGGGCTTTGCACTTATCTTTCATTTGAGAGAAGCGTATGTTTCTGACTTGGATACCTGACATCACGTTAACAGATGTTTTTGACATTTTGCTCCAATGCCAAAGGAATTATTATTTAACGGGTAGTTCTGGTCCTTAAATCTGATTGGCTGAGCTGCTTGTCCAGTCGTGACATTATTTACAATAACCCACACCTCTGAAGTTTTTCGAAGTTTTTCATAAACTGCTTTTCGTAATTTAGCCACTACATGGCAGTAAATCTTTTACTTGCGTCAGGGTTCATTTAAAAAAACGGACTTGATTATGTTGCAGAAGATCAGTTTATTAGCGATTTTGCTTTCAGTCAACACATTTATGAATGAAACCTTTTTTTTTTTTTTTTTTTTTTATTACATTGTGATGGTAGCCATTTTATAAAAACAATAATGTTGTGCATTACTGTGAATAAGCCACGGGAAGCAATGTAACCTAAGAACAGCTCTTTCCAGTTGTTTTTTTACAATAACGCACACCCTCTCGTGCCTTATTGCATTAATATAGTACAACTTTTATAATATGATCATTTTTTATTGGAATTAATAATAATGTGTTTAAAATAAGTAAAATAAATAATCAGTTTTTATGTTTCTATAATCAAGCACAAAGGATTCTAACTGTAAAATAACCCAAAGATGGCATTCGATCCAAATGCTTTTTAGAGCAAACAAATTCATTTACATTTGATATTTGATGAACATAAACAAATGCCAAAGTAAAAATGAAGGTCATCAGAGTTGTTTGTCTGTGGGAAACTGGCAAGTCTGCAGTTTTTTCAGCATTCAGATTAAAAGCTTGAACCAAACATCCAGTTACAAATTCATACTTTTCTGGTCTCTGTCTCCTGAGGCTCTGGAGTCGGGGTCTTCACGGTCTCCATGTGCTCCTGGGACAGCGACAGAGCACGTGGAATAGGATGTGGCCGCTGTGAGGCAAAGTTCATTAGAGGGTAGATCCCATTCCTTAAAAAAATATAAACAAAATTAATTTTCTTAATTTTTTGAAATTAGTTTGAAAATGAATTAAATTAACTATTGGATGGGAATGATCGAAATATATTTAGAAAGCATTCTTAAAAGATTCTTAAGAGAATTCTTGACAAAATAAATCCATATGATTAGCACAGAAATTCCAAATCGTTATTATATGCAAAAATGATACTCGTTAATTAAATATTTTATCTTCTAAAACAGTCCAATTCAATTATATAAAATTAATTAATTAATTGAAACTTGAATAAGTACACTTATTTATTCATACATTTTGTAAACTGAATATTTTATTTAGATTTGTGGGGTAAAAGCACAGGAAACAACCTGAAAAGGTTGCCAGTCCATCACAGGGCAGGTACACTTAGAAACACATTAAATATCTGATTTAAACACAGATTCTGGACTTACTTCACATCTTCAAGGAACTTGTCTAATTCCAGGGGAGACACATGGGAGTACCTTAAAAATAATCAAATAAGAGTAAAACACAGTGGATTAAAAAAAAAACAACATGCCACTGTTGCTTAAGGAACCTACTTCAGTTGGATTCCAGGTCGGTCACTGTGCTTTATTTCTGCCATAATGCCATTAGGGTCTATAGACTTTGTCTTCTCTTCGACAAAGTTCTCAGGAAATAGATCTATTTTCATAGAGGAATCACAACTGAATCAGATAAAAAAGTGACCATTTTCCTGCATTTGATTCACATACATTTGAATGTTTTGAATATTCTACAGTGTGAGAAATTTAACTTACAGTTTAAACCTCTCTATCTCATTGTGAAAGCTGTACCTAGTAAAGCTAAAGCATATTTTGTAGTATTTCTGTCTCTTAATGTACTGCCAGACTGACCAATATTGCATTACAACATTGTATGACAAAAGAATATTGTCTTAATCAGATGTTATGATGTCAATAAATATTATGTGTGCTGTGCAGTTCTATTGTTACCTTGCCTGACATTCAAGGTTGTTAAAGTGCTAATCAATAGTTGGGCATGCTGCTAGAATTGCTAACACTCGAGGGCTTGAAAGGGCATGAAAACTGGGACAACCTGAACATTTACAGTTGTGGTCAGAAGTTTACATACACTCATCATGAACATGAATGTCATGGCAGTATTGGGCTTTCAATCATTTATTTGAACTGTTCTTTTTCTGGGGCATAATGATTGTACAACATGCATCTTTAATTAAAAACAAAAAAACAAGAATTTGGCT
>JAOUQT010000013.1:2523331-2538502 GCA_025769995.1 Xyliphius kryptos | reverse complement strand
CGCGTTACTGAGTGATGAGACGCGCCCTTAGGGGAGCGCTCGTGTGGGCATGCAGGTAGTGTAGTAAAGGGGGTGCGTCGGCTCGCCAACTTCGTACCACACCAGGGAGATGAAACAGGGGATGGATAAACAAAAACTTTATTATTACAATAAACAAAAAACAAAATAACAAAAACAAAACAAAAACGGGAAACAAAACCTAACATCAAATGTGCTGCGAAACATAACGAAACTAAACGAGATGAAACTAAACGAGAACTAAGGCTATGGCATAACATAGACGAAGGGTACAGAACCAGAATAACACAAAACTAGGCAAATAATAGAAACATAAATGTATGAACATAAGCACCATTATCTGACACTTAACAATTGCCACACAACACTGAATACACGACATTTGACACTAAACACTAGACACTCGACAATGATCTGCGCCAGCAACAGAGCAATCTCTTCTATATATAGCCGGCATGGATCATCAAACACGACACACACCTGTGGAGATAACAAGGGGGTGTGTGTAAGACGGGACATAAACAAAAAAAACAAGAGCGCTCTTCATGCTTGAAGTGAACATGAAAAAGGAACAAGCGGAAACTCGCATGATATGAACATAACCATAACTATAAACATAAACATGGCAAAACATAAGTCTATAAGTCCATGACCTGCAAAGAAAATTCTAAACATAAAACAAAGACAGATTGTATTCGCAATCCCGCAAATACCTCACACTTCTGTTTGTTATAGTATTGAGTTGACTTCTGGGTTTTAATACTGTATGTGTAGTCCTGAGTTCTAGTTTATGCTATAATAGTATTTAAATAAGGCTTCTGTCACAAAGAAAACAAAACTGCAATTGTTTCCTATCCTGGTGTGTGAGTACATTATAATGCTTAAATGTTAAGTAATGTCTTTATAAAATAACAGCATCATGTATTACAACTGGAACTCTGAGTTTCTATACTTACTATATTTACTATACTAGCAATCTAGCAATCGGTTAAGCTTATTCATGTTTATTAAAGTTGTAAAATCCTGCATTTTACTTCAAATCCTAATTATATTTTGTTACCACATTTGAACCACATTATAGGACAGATGTGTTAGGAACAAAAATTTCCTAGGGCAATGTTTACAAAAACAGGAAGCCTCCTGTTAATATCTGTATTTTACTACACGTTGTCCTGCTGCTAACATGCTTTCAAAAATTGAGTTGCGAGCCACATATGCACTGTTGTTTTATTAGACATGAATCATCATTCCTGTAGGGATTCTTTGAGAGACCAAACAGGTGATGGGTCTGACAGGGCAAAACTCAGATCTATAGGGTGGATGTCCTAAAACAAAGTGTTAGCAGTGTTAGCAGTATGGGTGTGTGGACGTGCACAGCCATGTAACAACACACTGCTGTTGGATAGCATTCCTCTGTATTACATCCAAAATTTTACATAGGCTTCAGCACTTCAGTGAGCAACTCTCCGTAACAATTACTGTATATAGCTGAACCATGTTCCTGATAATATTCCAGTACTAGCTATACCCGAAATTTTCTACTTTACTTTACTTTCCTTTCCTTTATTGATTTATATAATTTTTTTTTCCTTTTGCAGCCCCATGATTATTTTTTAATAGACAGCGATTCTGTGATGTTAAATGATGGAATGTGACGTTTTGATTTTTTGGATTTGGATTACTTTATTGATCCCGGAGGGAAATTGTTCTTGGCTTTTAACCCATCCAGGTGTGAAAACACAGATCAGGGTGCTGCCCCATTAAGGGGGCACGGGGAGCAGTCGGGGGTCTTGGGTGCCTTGCTTAACGTCACTACAGCCATGACTTGCCTAGAGTGAGGATCGAACCGGCAATCTTTTGGCCCCTAGCCGTCTACCCTATCCATTTAGCCATGGCTGACCCCTTTGTTCATGGCACCCTGTTTGCTCTTGTAGGCTCTGGACATGTCTGTCTTTAAGTGTGACTTTTCACTGGTTTGGTTTACTCTGACAGGGCAATAGACAATTTATCAAGATGACATCGGAGGATGTTGCATAGCTTGCTAGTCAACTCCTTACTGCTGCCAATGCCCTCCCCATACTTCCTGAATTACTGCTACTTTTTTCTCTTTTTTTCTCTTAAATTTTAAGTGATGTTGGGTTTATGAAAGGCACTATATAGTGTAAGTTAAAATTAGTATTATTATTATTATTACTGGCCATCAAAACTCGTGGAAAAATATAAGGCACTATTTTTTTACCTGATTGTTGAATTTGTCAGGCCCAGAAATTGAGTGTTTAGAGTATGAATAAAATGTACCCTAAATGTACTGTAACATGCTTGAGAGAAACTAGTATCCAGTATAGAGTCTGACAATTATCTATTATCCATTAAGTTCGACAAAAGGTTCTACCAGGAGTGAACTGCAGTTACAGATCAGGAACCAACATCGTGTGATCAGTTAGAGATCGGTGATATTGACAAATTGATGGATTTAATCAAGGACCAATGTATTAGCATAAGCAGAATCTACAGATCAGGACATGGCATCACTAGACAGAATTGTTTACATGTAGCAAGAACTACATTTCA
The DNA here is from genome assembly GCA_025769995.1 of Xyliphius kryptos. Classification (NCBI taxonomy): domain Eukaryota; kingdom Metazoa; phylum Chordata; class Actinopteri; order Siluriformes; family Aspredinidae; genus Xyliphius; species Xyliphius kryptos. Next base: position 2,535,913 of record JAOUQT010000013.1, on the reverse strand, counting down.
GTTGCACCAATATAAACGGGTATTCAAACTGCATTGTGGGTAATAAAGGAAACAACTAAACCTATATAAAAGAGGCAACTTTCTATACAAAATAAACCTTGGATGTGATTAGAAATATCACATATTTGTTACAAATCCTCAAGCATTGAGGATAAACTTTTCTGAAAGGCATTAAAGATCTGGTGAGATTGCAACGAAAAAAAAAAACAAATATATAATATACATTCAATTATTATAATTATACATTTTAAAAAGCAAATTACAGCCTGAGGCAATTTACATTTACTTATAAATGCGCCCGTCTGTAAGAGTGTAAGTGTGTTCTAGCATGAGGTAAAACATAACCCTTTTGAGTTGAGTCATTTCCTTTCCATTCATGAAATATTCCCAACAAATAAAACCATGTCAAGCCAAAACTTGGCTCTTGTTTTTGTGGAAGAATATTATTCAGTTTATATTCAAATTATCAAATGCCATCTCATAACAGCAGGAGTGTCTGGAGTGTGAGGGCAGTAAGTGCAATTATAATGTCAGACAGCAGTGCAGAATTGTGCTTCTCTCCGTTACTGCTGACAGGTGATAAGCAAGTGGGATTTGTTGACATTAGGTTTGTAATGCTGACACGTTTCTGAAGCTGGAAGTTGTGTGTTAAAGCAGCGAATCTGTCCGGTCCATAAGGAACTGACACAGTCTCTGTGAGTGGCTCATATCCTGGGTATATCACCTGCAAAGAGGTTTTTGATACATAGATATTTACAGTGTTATCAAGCTCCGTCACTCCATACATTGCCCACATCGAATTTAACTGGATAAGTGTATAATCAATCCAGTGTTTAAGTTGGAATCATGCATTGCTTGTTTTATAATTATTATTCATTTTAGTTTTGTTTATTTATTGTTTATTAATTTATCATACTAATGAATGGCTATTATAATGAACAAATATGAACAAGGTTACTGTACCTCTGTCACAAGGTTATATTCATACAAAACATTACATTCATGATACACAAGTCAGGGGCAACGCTTCACGATTTTGTGTGTGATCCTTGCGGAGAGGCCATGATATCTTTTCTGTATCGTGCTGAAGAAGCAATTTGGCATCTCCAATTAGCAGAACCCGTGTTTTTAGTCAGAGGGAGAAAATCTGAGCACATAGGAAACACACACGAAAAGATGGGTACATGAAAACTACACACAGAAAAGATCCAGGTTGTCCCACTGCAGAGATAATAGTACTTTTACACACGTACGTATATGTATACCTGTATTGCTTTAGTTATGATATGAAAATAAACAGCATCTGAATAGTTTTCCCAGACAGGATAAAAATTGGAAAAGACTTCGGCGGCTTTTGCTTCCCCCATCATGACAAAAGCAATATTTCTCTACAATATAAATTAATTCTGCAGCCCATTTTCATTATCCATTTGCATGTATAAAATTGCTATGACATACTATGCACTCTGTATAGGTCAGTTAGTAGAGCACACACAAAACACAGGAGTGTTAGAAACAGGGTTTCAACTATGTGGGGCTTGAAGCAGCTGACAAGAGAATGGGATTCTCTGTCATCCCATGCATTAGCCAACCCTCACAAGGTGATGACGGCGTATAAAACTAACATGAAACATTAAATACAACTTCTTCAAATTTGCATCATTAATATGGTATTTTATTGGTTTATTAGCATGACATTGATTGTTCTGCTTCAAATCCATTATCTCTATAAAGTAAAAACATGGTTATATAAACCCCTTGATTTTTAATGTTCACTTCAAAAAAGTGTTTGCCAAATCCATATTCTAAGGTTTGAGTAATAGTGAATTCAAACCAAAAAATAAATTTTTATAAAATATATGATCTGGTACACATTTTTGCTACGATATCAATGATTCAATTTAACCCATGAGGCAGCTTTCCTTGAGTGGAAACTTTAGTTTTGAAATTTTCAGAGGGCATGCAGTGAACGCTATTATGACATTATAGTAATTCCTTTCCTTTAAACCCTTTATAGTTGAAAAGTATAGTTGTACTCAGTGTACCTTTTACTTAACTCTGCAATTAATTCATGCAGTCTGGCAGATCTGACCCTGTTTGTTTAGACTGTATGGCCACATATGCCAAAGAAATATGATACGCAATTTCAAAATTATTAAAATATTCTAAATTACACTTTGATGGCTATGGTTTAAGTATTAAACATTTAAAATAATGCATTTTTCTCTGTTTCTCTTGAGTATCAGGATACTAAGGTTGGACCACAGTATTTTGGTGAAACACACAAGATTTGATCAGCCCGCAATCACTGTTGATTTTAACAAGATTTTAAAAAGGTTATACAACAGATAGTTATATCACAGTTAACAGAAAGTTTTTAAAAGCAAATTTTTATATTGTATTAAACAAAAGAACTGTGTCTTGATTGTTTCACGGGCATGGTCAAAGTTTAATTTGATATAACCAAGCAGAGAGGCAAAGAGCTAAAAATAAATAGAAAGCGACAAAACTGGGCATTGTGCGTCGCTTCAGGAAGCTCAGCAATAAAAGAAAGCGTCAGCTCTCTCTCTCCATAGGAAATGAACGGGACTGCCAGCGGTAAGCAGTTTTTCTGCTTTTTATGTGAAAGCCCATTAACAATCATGTGGTACCCACTTCAAGGCATTTCAAGGTCTTGGAGTGGCCGAACCAGTCTCCAAACCTAAACCCTATACAAAATGTACACAATTTATGTATTTACACAAATACATTCTTTAAATATCCTACAATATCCTATTTAATATTTAAATAGCCTATTTAAAAAATAGACCTCGTCACCTAAACTCCAGTTGCTCCCAGGGCGCTGTGCTGGCTGTCACTTTCACTTTCTTTACAATGTTATGATGAAAATACAGACCTCTCTCATCTTTCTAAGTAATAGAACTAGCACAATCAGTGTCTGACTAAATACTTTTTGGGCCCAATGTACATTGTGAATTATTCTCCTTGCTGTATGCATTGGTCATTCGCATATGATTATTATCATTTCGTATAGACTATTTATCAATTTGCAGGATTGTTCTACATGCGCATGTAGTACTGGCTGGATTCATTAAACATCCGCTCCCTGTGACAGGACCCGCGAGTTAACTTATTTTTAATACTTTGCATTAAATGTCATAAGTTCAGAAAGTCTGTTCTCACCATGATGGTGTAGTTTCCTGGCAGCAGCATTCTGTAATATTCTCCGTTGTGATCTGTCTTGAATGGACAAAGGTTCTTTCTTCCCTTCACCTCCACTAAAGCATTTTGGACAGGGATACCATTTGAGTCCACCACTTGACCTTTTACACCTAACAAGGTAAATAGACTTCAGAGGTAAATAGAAGAAGCTCATAAATAATAATAATAATAATAATATACATCCAACTTATAAAGGGCCTTTCACAAACCAAAAGTTTGCAATTTAAAAAAATGCACATGCAGCGAAATTAACAGCCATATTCAGTGCAACAATCCTTGAAAAATCTATCTGGAAGCAGCGCAGGTCTGCAACAAGCCTGACAATCGATACTACCAATCATAACTACCAACCATGGCCCACCAAAGACAAAAAAAAGAAAAGCAAAACAGTAAAAAAAAAAAAAAATTATTACATATATATATATCAAATTTTCATTATAAATTAATTTGATTTTATTCAATATATATATATATATATATATATATAGTTATAAGTATATATTTTATATCTAAGAACAAGTAAGCAAGAAGGAGGAGCCGCAGCCCACACCGAACAGCAGAAGATTAAATAAAAGTAGTTAAAAGCAGTTTTGTGACAGTAATATTGTAGTAATACTGTACCAGTCTAAAGAATATTTGTTCCACATGCATTACTCATCTCAATCAGGACATGCATGCTGAAACAAGATGTAAGATCTAATCTTTCCACTTGAATACGATTCATTTATGGCTGTAAATGTAGAGCGGACATGGTTATTTTGTTGAGTTGATTGCAGTGTTTTTGCAGAATGGTGTTTATTTCTCTAGATAACTGTGTCTTATCGAAACTATACAATTTACAAAGGCACGTCCTAAAAATATAGACTAATAATGTAACAATTTTAACAAAATCTGACTTTTAGGTCAGATTTATGCAGAAAAAATAAAAATCTAAAGGATTTACAAATTTTCAAGCACCACTATATATCACATAAAACTGTGTGTTTATAAATGTAACATCAGCTTGGGGAAAAACATATAATGCAACAGATAAGTCCATATGTCCTACTTATGGCCATATACACTCTATTTCCAAAAGTATTCGCTCACCTGCCTTGAATCACATATGAGCTAATCGATAGGGTTCAATATGACCTCCAAACTGTTCCCACAAAGTTGGAAACACACATAGACAAACACTGGTGAAGTGAGCACACGTGCCCGGAGCAGTGAGCAGCCAGCACAGTGCCCAGCAAGTGGGGGTTAGGTTCCTTGCCCAAGGGCACTTCAGCCATGACTTGTTGGTGCTTGGGACCTTCCGATTAAAGGCTGGTTCCTTAACCACAAGCCTACGGCTGCCCCATAGTGGAAATGCTGGGGATTGAACCCAGGACCTCATACATGCTCCATGTTATTGGAACACCTGATTCCAATGGATGAGCAAATACTTTTGGAAATAGTGTAGATGTGTATAAAAATATATTATTACATTTTAATAGTGAGTTTCACTAGTAGATGCATAGGTTCGGTTAACTGAAAATAGCAGCTATATAGTACTAATATAGCACAATATTTTGTTTTACATATAGGCTCAAATAAAATGTAAAATCAGATTTTTTTTCAGCAAAATATTAATGTAGACTTTAATTTCAAGCAAAGATTAATCTTTGATTTCCACCTTGAGTAGAAATGAACTGACCATCATTTGCATTAGGTTTCATTATAAAATAAAACCAGACTGCATGGCTATAATACAGAATATATAGTCACTTGATATGAATGAATTAAATTATTCAGCAGATGACTTCTACAAGTGTAATGTTACTGACAGAAGCCTGTATGGCATTATACACATGTAACCTTTAGCTGAGAGCTCAGTTGTTTGCTTGGGATACCTGGCTCATTTTACAGACATGACAAATAGGTGTAGAAGTCTAGGTCATGCTGAAATAAAGACTTTGCTATGACAACCAAGACAACAGTTCAGAGATATTGGGAGTAGTACCAACAGCTCGAGTGTGTGTAGTACCTAGATGTATTTGTTGCATGTAGGCCAGCAGTGCAGGCCTGTTGGCCTCCCACAGACCTGGCAGGTCACGTTCTGGTGGGAACTTACAGCAGGAAACCTCAAGAGTGAGCTCTAAACACTGAACCCAAATATAATTGTAGTCTTGCATTCCACCTGAATAAAACAGGGAGACATAAAACCTAAAATGTCACTGTCCAGAGGAAGAAATTATGTCTGAACTTGCTGTTTTCCCAGAACATTTCTAAAATCTGAATATAAATTAATTTACAATATTTTAGTCCAAGCCTGCCATATGATTAATTGGTGCCCTGTCTGGGTTTATTCCTGTCCTTGCGCCCAGAGTTGCCGGGTTAGATCCGGCATCCCCCTGACCTTAAAACTAGGATAAAGTGGGTATAGAAGATAAATGAATGGATTATTCCAAGCTATTCTGTATAATTGATTTATAATGGTTCATTAATCATAAAATACTCTAAAAATTTTCAAAGATGTAGACAAATAACCATTTAAACTATTATTATTGTCATTGGCTATGGGTGTAGCTGCTTCCTCGCAGCAAGAATGGTCCTGGTTCGATTTTCACGTAGGGTGTCCTAGGTCCATTCTGTGTAGAGTTTGCATGTTCTCCCCATGTCTGTCTGGGATTTCTCCCACAATCCAAAAGCATGTAGTAATCCAATTGGAGTCACTAAATTGCCCTTACAGCTGACACGCAATTGGTTATGAGATCAGCACACTCAACTTATTCCTGTACTACAGAGGACAACTGTGCAGCCAAAAATCATGAACAATAATGGCGTATGATAACAATGACTAATAAAATGTTTACGATTGTACTGTAATTAAAAGAATTAAGATTGTACTGTAATTAATATATATTTCGAAAGCACATTTATTGACAGCATATTATTTTGATAGTCCAACCACTAAAAGTTTATGGTGAAAACAGTAGCTTTAAACATCTTTCAAGCTGTTTTAACTTTGCACTTTGTCTGTAGATGTTTAACGCTTAAACTATTAAAGTAAATGTAACGATCCATAAACATACAGTAACTTCATATACACAGCATTTCATTTAACTATTCACTTAACTTGTGCTACACAAAAGTGAGAAAATGTACATATAAATATTCAATAAGCTTAATAAATTAAAAACAATGATTCTAGACTTTCATTACAATTCTATTGAAACACTAGCTATAGAGTGGGTGGTTGCTTAACAATTGGCTCTTAAATAAGGCATAGGTCGGTCCACTGCACAGCAGAAGGCAACATTTACTAGCTATAGGTGAGTGACTTTGTCCACGGACAGGTAGTTGGAACTTGAAGGTTGGTAGTTGGATAATGGAGGTTCTAGTATTTCAGCAACCGCTGCACTTGTGGGCTGTTCCTGTACCATGATATCATGGATGGACCAAAGAGTGAAGGATCCATGAACAAACATCCAGCCAAAGATCACACAGCAGCCAGCATGTGTTATTAATCCGAGACCAGTGTCAAACAATTGAGGCAAATTGGTTGCTGGTGCTGGCTTGGGTTGACGTACATATCAAGGATGTTACCTACCTTGTAATTAGCATCTCTAGAATTTTTTTCTTCCCACTGTCGCTGTCCGGCTTACTCATTAGTGATAAAAAAGTAGCATATAAACTTCTTGATGATATTCTGGATATAATTTCTGTAAAGCTGCATCGTGACAATGTTCCACCGTAAAATAAAATGCTATAGAAATAAAATTTAATTGACTTGATATTGACTTTTAGTAAATGATGAGATCACTTTTAATATAATTAAGTTAAAAACAATCAAGTACCTTCTAGTGGATACCAGCTGTAGCCATTGGTTATGCCGTCAGTGAAATCCTTGGAATCGTAGCAGTTGTTTCCTTTTTGCATGCTTGCATGATTAATTGCGTATGTCTTGGCCAGGTGGACAAATACATCATTATCTGGTGTAATGCTGGAGTGCCCCTGCAGCTCACTTCCTGGATAGTTCATTGAAAGTTTATCATATCATCTCAAAACATACTTTAACAGACACCAGTGTGCATACTCAGGGCTATTGCTATAGTCAGACTAACACAAACAAACATGATGCTAAATAATAAATTATATTTCCTGATAAAATTTGCCATACAGATTTCAGATAAGTAATTCAAAAAATATATTACATATCAGGTATATTGATCAAGAGATCATTGCAATTTCTCCCATTTCCATTACAAATTCTAACACTTAAGGTGTCTTAACCTTTAATAATAAAAGTCAATTTTAGATCTGCATGCTATACATTTATGTATTCTTTATAATAGGGATCATTACACATGATCATTTAAAAATTGTAAGGAATGATAAGGTTTAAAATTAGGATTTTTCTTATCATTTTGCACTCGATTCCCCACAATGAAAATGTAAAAAATAAATCAATTAAAAGGGAAAAAACAAAAACTTTGTTTGGACATAGGTACTGTATCAAGACCATTTCTCCCATGTGCACACAGGATATCTATGAAGAGCTCTTGTGGCTACACAGTTTTACCATTTAAGAATTATGGAGGACACTGTGCTCTAGGTAAATTTTATTTTTTAGAAACATGTTTCGGGGCTCAACAGGCATGTTCTTTGTTCCACACGGCTTGGTTACTGCTCTGATATTCATCTTCAGTTGTGAAACCTTATAAAGAATAGACAGGTGTGTGACTTTCCAAATTATAGCCAATCAACCTAATTTACCACATATTATACTTCAGTGAAGGTCTAGATGGTATAAAAATGGGAGGCTCTCCATATAAAATTTTAAGTGTCACGTCAAATGGTCTGAATACTTCTTGGTCAATCCAAAATTTTAGTATATGCCATGTAGTAAAAAATTATCAAATTTAGCTTTAACTTTATCATTGTGGGATATTACAATATGGAAAACTTTTTATTTTAACACAACAAATAAATATTTCAAAATCTGAAAAAAGTAAGTAACAGGGTCTGAAAACTTTGTAAATGCATAAAAAAAAAATCAACACTTATGCCAATCAAAACTGATCACAGATAATAAAACGGATAATAGGTGATTAAAACAATGTGCCTAGTGTGTTATTAACCTCCGTTGCTGTTGTCATAGGGGTAGCTGGCCACAACTGCTCCTCCGTGGAGGTTAGCAGAGAGGACAAACGGTTCTGTCTTCAGCCACTTCATCACAGCGTCCACCTCCTTTTCTCTCACCTGAATTCTATTATCCACAAACATGTCTGGAAAGTTCCGGTTCAAGTCCATGTTATTTTTATTGAACCTGTGAGTGCACAGCAGTCAGGAAATATATTTAGATAATGTTCCATAAAGGTGCATGCACATTTCATTAAAAATCTTGCTGGAAGACTGTGTGGCTGTGCCCTTCAGAGCACAAGGCTTTAATTGCTGACAAAATTTTGAAAACATTACGGCATTTCATATTACACAACCTCTTTACAGGGTCTCCTGAGATTCTCATGCCCTGTATCTAGATCTGTTATATTCACATACAGAACAAACAAATCAACCACACATATTCATTTCAAATGTACCATGTAAAACAGAGGAAATATAAACTATTATTATATGAACGTACGCACACACATGGCTGCGCCATTTACCCTAGTTCTCTTTCCTCAGGAAAATGCATAAAACTCAGGCAAGATCGTAACAAGAACCCTTTAACAAAAATAACAACAACACACGGCCGTCAAACATCACATCAGTATTGTAATTCTGCTCACTGAACAAACAAATCATGACTAAACAGACTCCAGCTGTATTCAGTTTATGTTGCTGCACCGCTCCGTGCTCTTCCACATAGTTTCCAGATGCACTGGTTATAAAGCATTCATTGTGCATGCCCTTCTACTGATGATGATGATAATAATAAGGACCTAACAATAATAAATACTAGCCTAGGGCTATCTATATCTATCTATCTATTATACATATTATACAGTATCTATCTATCTCTATATATATATACCTACTTTCCTACCTACCTACCTACCTACTAGATAAATAAATGGGGGGCACTGCTATGAGGTGTAGCGCATACTGCATTAAAGCAGCTTTGCCACTCAGCTTGCAAAAGTTGAGAACTCCTGATATACAGCATTTGATTTCCATACCAAATATCAAATTTTTATGGAAACAGAAGATCAGAAGATAACAATAAGTGTTAGGAGTAACCAAACTTAATTTGGATATGGTGCACTAGGATTTTTTTAACATATTAATAGAAAAATATTTCTACACTTTTAGCATTTGATAGCATCAAAGAGCTTTTAAGCCATTTATTCTTCATGTTTTGGAAATGCACGTCCATCCCGGCTAGCAAAAAAAAAAATCAGGTTGGATGCAGGTTAGGTACAGCCCAGCACATCTGTTAGCAAAAACATAATGGGGCAATTCCCAAGGTGGAGTTGTGGCCCGAGTGTGTATTTGCAGATTTGGGCCAACTGTTTTATGTACTCAGTAACAACTGTCTTATTAATATTAATTATTTTATATTTTGGCATCGGCCGAATGCAGTAAGGTGTGGGCGGGGTTTGTTTTCCCGGCATGCAGCGCTCCAGCAAGGGACTATGTGTTCTTTGTGGTTTATTAAAGATATTTAATGTTTTATTAGTAAGACGTATGTTTAAGTTAACGTTTAAAGTTAGTTAAGTTGTTCTGTGTTAATTTAGAGTGTTTTCTTATGTGTGTGTACCGTGTGTGTGAGTCATACGGAAATTACGATGTTAAGGTTGTGTGCGTGTTTTTCTGTATGAGTAAATGTGTGACCGTGACAGGCTCCTAATAAAAAGAGCATTTTCCTGCATGCTGGGTTTCCGCGTCCTTGCTGTCACAAAATTATCAATTCTTCCCGCAGTCTTTTGTAACTTTGAAACTTCCATGCTATAGCCCAGTTGGTGGCATTAATGCATACATTCAGCCAAGACACTCCGAAACCATCCCGATACTTCAAGCTCGTAATGCTACTTTTAAATATTTAAGAATTATATAACAAAGGATGCACTTAAAATACAATTATATAAAGTACAGAGCACTAGAAGGCTGACTCAGCTGATTCATGTGCAACTAATTAGGTGTTTACTGCAGTGCTCTGATTAGGGCAATGATGTAATACCTCCTAATTCTCACTACTAAGCTTTCCAAGCAGCTGTGTTAAAAAGTGCTGTGCTCACACACCATAATGCACTGTGTCTCCTAAGTTTATGTCATTTAAGGCATTCAATAATGATATGTAATTATTGTATGAGCGGTAAAAGAATGGTGCAAAAAAAAACAAGCATGCTCCTACACGTACAGGTTAAACATGCATTCATTTATTCATACATTTTCTTTTCTGCTTAATCCACATGCGGTCGATAGCCAGTAGATGCCTAACTGGAAACTCTCTCGAACAACCCAATCCATTGTAGCGCTCAAACGCTCAGTTACACATTTACACACTAATGGGCAATTAAGAGACACCAATTAAACTAACAAACAAGTCTTTGGTATGAGGGAGAAAACTGTAGCACCAGGATTAAATCTGCATGAATACTAGGAGAAAATGCTCCACACAGAAATTTCCTGGGTCGTCCTAACCAATGCTTAAACCCAGGTTGTTCTTGCTTTGAGGCGACAGCACTACCCACTGTGCCACAGTTAAACATACATCCACTACCATTTTTCTTTCTTTCTTTTCGGAATATTTAGACTGTTTAGGTGGACCTACACAGACAGGAAGCTGTACGTAGAGAGTTGCATGCATATGGCAGAGCTAATGCACATTGATATTCAGACTTTTGATAAAACTGCAGATATAACGGTTAATTTTCAGGCACAAAATTCACAGGGAAGAGTTAAAAAAAATATTTGTCCAAATTACACATGACCTTTAACTTTAACTTAAGCTGTGTCGCTGACTGTCCATCCAGGAAACATACTACTACAGATAAATTACAGCGTCACTGACATGATCTCCAATTTTTTTTTTATACTAAGAATATCAGCAACTTTTCCACTGCGTACAAGCAGATCGAAGCAACTGTATTTCCAATGAGCAGAAAATGGCATGTCATTGGTTTCCACACATATGAACAATAAATTGTCACCTGAGAGCAGGAGCTTTTCCCATTGCCCTCTTGCCCTGTGTTCTATGTCAGTTGATATGCCAAACGCTCCTTGGCAAACCTGCCAAGTCTTCATGCTGTTGGCCTTTTCTGGTCTGTGACCTTGCACCACAACATGCCATCACAGATATAATAACTTCAGCTTCTAGATCGGATAGACAAGTGTAAGGTAAGTCAAGGAGTCAGGACGTTTTTATTGTCATTTCAACCATATACTGTGTTTACAGTACAAAGTGAAATGAAATAAAGTAAAACAATTTACATGACATTTGGCAGACAAATATTAATGATGCATGCTTACAACCTAATGATGCTTTACATACAAATTATTGCTAAATATTTAATTTAAATGTTAAATATAAATCTTTATATATAAAATATTTATGATAAATACTCATAGTCAGTTTCTCAACGTGAAACATAGGTTGTCTTTGGTTAAAAGTCAAAATTCCTTCAGATCTTCCCTTGAGACTAATCTGGGGAAACCTTCTCACAGACATGACAGCATTTAACATTAAGACCAAGATACAAGCCCCCTGTGAATGAACTATTTAATAATGCAAACGTATCTATAACAGTGGCATTGAGATTCTAGTCCCAGCTATGGCACCTGCTGTACATGTTGGAGATGGTTTTTTTTGGGGCTCTGTACTCTAGGATATAATATTTCAAATGGAACAATGACTATGAGGTTAACTATTCAAACTCTTTTAGAGTTTCTCAATTATTCATAGTAGAAACTGCATTATCTGCTTTCTGAGAATAAATAAACATGTATTTACTATAGTATGGTAAGCAACATGCACTATATTTCCAAAGGTATTTGCTCACCGATCCAAATGATCAGAATCGGTGTTCCAATCATTTCCATGGCCACAAGTGTATGAATGCTTCAGCATACCAAGACAACTGGACAATTCCATGCTTCCAACTTTGTGGGAACAGGTTGGAGCTGGCCCCTTCCTCTTACAACATAATTGTGCACCAATGCACAAACCTGGAGTCTGGTGTGGATGAACTTGAGTGACCTGCACAGAGTCCTGACCTTAACCTGATAGAACATCTTTGGCATGAATTAGGGCGGAGAATGAGAACCAGGCCTTCTCGTCCAACATTACTAATGCACTTCTGGAAGAATGGTCAAAGATTTCCATAAACAAGATTTCCTTAACCTTGTGGACATCCTTCCCAAAAGAGTTGAAGCTGTTTTAACTGCAAAGGG
>JAOUQT010000013.1:2488866-2499795 GCA_025769995.1 Xyliphius kryptos | reverse complement strand
TTTAAAAAGCTCTTTTTATACCCAGTCATGTTAATGACCTATTGACCTAATTAGTTGCAATTGTTTGCACCTTTAACCTTTCCAGCATCTTATTGCCCTTTCCCAACTTTTTTAAGATGTGTTAGTGTCACGAAATTTTAAGTAAGCCAATATTTGGCATACATTTTTTTACTTTTGACATTTGATAAGTTGTCTATGTTCCCATGAGTATACAATATCAGTTTTTGACAATTGTAAATTATTGCATTTCGTTTTTATTTACAGTTTGTACTTTTTCCCAACTTTTGTGGAATCGAGTTTGTACTTTTTTTTGCAGCAGCAGCAAAACCTAGCACTTTTCATTAAGTTTTTGTCAGAAAAGTTTTATTATGCAATAGAAATATGTTTAATCATTATGTGTTGGGAAAGTAATGTATACAAATGTAATATTATTCTGTACCAAATCATTAATAAATGATTTATTTAGATATGTACTACATAACAATATGGTGTCTTAAGATTTTGCACAGTACTGAACACATCTTTCAAACCTGGGTTGTGCATCCGAAGCACAGATGTACCGATACTGCAATCAGATTTGCATGTGGACACTGGACACACACACTGTCTTATGCATAAAGGTGGCTTGGCTACAGTGAGGCTTTCTGTAATAAGTATTTATTCAATTGCGAATGATTGTATTGAACTTGGGAAATATTTATAATACTGTACAGCACCAAACCTGATGTTAAATAATAAAAAAACATCCTGATAATATTGGGCAGTGTGTGTGAGACTATTACACGATCCAGAAAGCACTGAAAGATCCACTTCATGGTATAGAGACTGGTGAAAACCTCCTGGTTGTCCTGTACAGGGAAACACACAAACAACGTTATTAAAAGCATTTCTAATTTTGTTACAAAAGCAGTCACTGCACATAAAATATTATACACTATATTGCCAAAAGTATTTGCTCACCCACCCAAATGATCGGAATCAGGTGTTCCATTCACTTCCATGGCCACAGGTGTATAAGATCAAGCACCTAGGCATGCAGACTATTCTTACAAACATTTGTGAAATAATAAGTCACTCTCAGGAGCTCAGTGAATTCCAGCATGGAACTGTGTTAGGGTGCCACTTGTGCAACAAATCCAGTCGTGACATTTCCTTGCTCTTAAGTATTCCACAGTCAACTGTCAGCTGTATTACATGAAAATAGAAGTGTTTGGGAACGACAGCAACTGAGCCATGAAATTGTAGGCCACGTAAATTGCCGGAGCGGGGTCAGCAGATGCTGATGCGCATAGTGCGAGCAGGTCGCCAACTTTCTGCAGTCAATCACCACAGACCTCCAAACCTTATGTCGCCTTTAGATTAGCTCAAGTACAGTGCACAAAGAGCTTCCTAGAGTGGGTTTCCATGGTCAAGTGGCTAATACTTTTGGCAATAGTGTATCTATTAAGCAGTGTCAGCAGTTTGTTACATGCAACTAAATATGCAGAGTATGCTGCAGAAAGTCTGGTCTGGTGTTTTATAGTCTGGAAAACTATCAAAACTAGCTAAACAAATATGATAAGAACATCTCTTAAAGGAGATGGAGGGGCAAGAAAAGTTAACAGAAAAGCATCATAGGTATCATGTACCAAGAGCAAAAAATATAAATAGCTAAAAACATGGCAATTACACACACACAGATTACACACACAAGATACACCTACATATTATAATAACATGATTAAAATGATTAATCACATATATATTTCTACAATTATCACATAAAGACAGCTGTTAATTCTTTTTATCTTTCTCCTTATTCTTTGCCCTGGGATCCAGTTAATTATTAATGTACCCTTTCATTTAGCTATTAATTAATCATCTATCGACATTTAACTTAATAAACAAAGTGATAATCCTAAACAGTAAGTGCTGTGCGCTAACATTTATAAATATCTAATGTCTTTAGTGCCTGACTTCAAAACAGTTAATCTACAAACCCAATTCTAAAAAAGTTGGGACAAAGTACACATTGTAAATAAAAACGGAATGCGATGATGTGGAATTTTCAAAATTCCATATTTTATTCAGAATTGAACATTGATGACATATTAAATGTATAAACTGAAAAAAATGTATCATTTAAAGAAAATAAATATGTGATTTTAAATTTCCTAAAAACAACACATATCAAAAATGTTAGGACAAGGCCATGTTCACCATTGTGAGACATCCCCTTTTCTCTTTACAACAGTCTGTAAACATCTGGGGACTGAGTGGACAAGTTGCTCAAGTTGAGGCATAGGAATGTTAACCCATTCTCGTCTTGTTGTTGGATTATGGCTGTTCAACTATCTTATGTCTTTTTTGTTGTATCTTCCATTTTATGATGCGCCAAATGTTTTGTATCTGGACTGCAGGCTGGCCAGTTCAGTAGCCGGACCCTACTTTTAAGCAGCCATGAATATGTAATTGATGCAGTATGTGGTTTGGCATTGTCATGTTAGAAAATTCAAGGTATTCCTTGAAAGAGATGTTGTCTGTATGGGAGCATATGTTGCTCTGGAATCTCGATATACATTTCAGCATTAATAGTGTCCCAGATATGTAAGCTGCCCATGCCACACACTATACCCCATACCATCAGAAATAGAGGCTTCTGAACTGAGCCCTGATAACAACTTGGGGTCTTCCTCCTCTTCTTTCGTCCGAATAACACAACCTCCCTGATTTCTATAAATAACTTGAAATTTTGATTCGTCTGACCACAGAACAGTTTTCCACTTTGTCTTTGTTGTCTATGTTCTATTGTGAACACAATATCAGTTTTTGACATTTGTAAATTATTACATTTACAGTTTGTACTTTGTCCCAACTTTATTTGGAATCAGGCCTGTATATTTGAGATCCTTTAAAGTAGGCACCTTTTACTTTGATTACAGCTGGGCACAATGCATGATATGGTTCTTTAGTGTCTTCAAATTGCCAGTTAGTGTGCGATTGTGTGTGCCCTATGATGGATTGGCACACTGTCTAGGGTTGTTTCTGCCCGCGCGCCCAGAGTTGCAGGGTGGGCACTGACTTCCCTGTGACCCTAAAACTAGGATTAAGCTGGGAATAGAAAATGAATGAACGAATTAATGACCTGGCCTCCACAATCACCTGATCTAAACCCAACTGAGATGGTTTGGGATGTGTTGGACTGCAAAGTGAAGGACAAGTAACCAACAAGTGCCCAGTACCTCTGGGAACAACAAGATTGTTGTTAAACCACTCTTACTTCATGAAGCTGAGTGAGAGAATGCCAAGATGTGCACAGCTGTAATCAAAGCAAAAGGTGCCTACTTAAAGAATATCAAATCTAAAACAAATTTTGGTTTGTTTAACACTCAAGTTTACTATATGATTCCTTACACCTGTGTGTTCCTTCATATTCTAGATTCTATATGTGTTCCTTCATATTCTAGATGACTTGTATTAATTTACAGTGTATGATAAGAATAAATAAAAACACTAAATTTCGACTGGTACTGTACGTGTAAGAATATTTACTTGATATGAACAATGATTGTCACACACTGGCATTGCTTGGCTGAACAGATGTGCTCCAGAGGATAGGGATAAATTGAGTGTACATCCCAATCTCTTGTCTACTGTTACAGCCCTGGGAGTCAAACTAATGCTTCTGGCTTTTTTTAAGTAGAGTGCTCTATCAACTGAGCTCTTTAGGCTGCTGAGCAACGATTACCACTGCGGTTTTATATCTTTATACACAATGACTAATATTTTTCTACACACTTGTAATGAAAATGAAACAAACTCAGTAGTGATCATGTCATAAATAACCAAAGAATTGTACAAAATACTGAATAGGAAAATCAATATCACTATGCAAAATTATTTAGAAAAACAAAATAACTTTTTTTTGCTGAAAGTATACAAGAAAATTTTTTTTTGCATTTTGCAGAGTCTCCAGCTGAGTGTCTCGACAAGCACCACATTAATTCACATGGCATCTTTCATACATCCCAATTTCGACCTGTCAAATATTTTCCTTGTTTTCCTATTCTTCACAGATTTCAATAATAAATTTTATTATACACCCCCGGAGGTTTTATCTTGTTACAACAAAACTAATTTAAGATAGCTGGGTAAAACCTGGGTGAATCCCTAAATATTATGGGTGATTATGTGTTGATTCTTGGCAGTCTATTTAAGGTGCATACTGTAACCTTATTAAAAGTGGATGTTCAAAAAGAGTGAAATAATGATGATGCCATTACACAAATCGAACATTTTCCCCTTTTATTTTTATTTATAAATTCTCTCTGTTATACAACAATTGATGGCTACGGAGTGGAAAACATCCTCATTCCAAGCATTTAAGGCAAAGTTGCAAATAAAAAAACCTTTAAAACATCAGCAAACGCAGATAACATTCATACAGTATGTTCAGTGCACTCTGTAAGAGTTTATATTATTAATATATTCAAGCATTCATTCTCATGCCTTAAATGCTGCTTTTTTGCAGAATGATCATGTTATATATATAAAAAAAAACACATTGACTGTAGGCATATTAAACCAATCCAACTTAAGTTTCATACTGTAAGAGGGATTTGAACACTAAACGGTTTACAGTTTGCTAATAATAAGCAAGTTGTATGTAGTGATTAATAGAATGATTAACATGCAGCAAATCAATCTACTTGTTTAACATACCAAAAAGGCCAGGTTGTGTCCATATTAATCTCTCCATGCTACACATATATTCTTGTAAGCTTATACATTGTGTGGAAAGAAAAGTGCCGGCTTGATTAAGCACATTCACATGAATAATAATTAGGTTAGACAATTATTGAGAAAGGTTATCAACTATGCATAAGCACTTGTTTACGATGCTTCTCACTGGGCATATAGTGTGAATTATTATTTAAACTAGACCTCAGGTGACATGGATTCTGTGCTTCTCCTCTCTTCTTCCAGACTGTGGGACCTTGATTTCCAAAGGAAAGGCAAAACTTACTTTCATCAGAGAAATTAACTTTGGACCATTCAGTAGCAGTCCAGTCCCTTTTGTCTTTAAACGCTTCTGACGCGCTTTTTTGTTCAAGAACGGCTTGAAACAAGATATGCGACAGCTTTACACAATGCCAAAGCTACAAGTACCTGGTTTAAAGACCATGGTATCCCTTTTCTTAATTGTCCAGCAAATTGACTTGACCTTTTTGTGAAAAAAAAGGACACTATCGGAGCAACCTTGGCTTTCATAACACCTGAGCAGTGCCACAGACTGATCGACTTAGTGCCACGCCGCATTGCTGCAGTAATTCGGGCAAAAGAAGCCCCAACTAAGTATTGAGTGCTGTACATGCTGATACTTTTCATGATCATATTTTTCAGTTGGCCAGCATTTCTAAAAATCCATTTTTATTGGTCTAAAGTAATATTCTAATTTTCTGAGATACTGAATTTGAATTTTTATTAGTTATAATATAAGTCAGTTATAATCATCAAATCGAAAGAAATAAACAATTCAAAGTCTGTGTTTAACAAGTGTGTATAGTATACAAGTTTCACTTTTTGAATGCAATTATGGAAATAAATCAACTTTTTAGATATTTAAATTTTATGACCAGCACCTGTACGCTACAGTTCCAAAAGTATTTGCTCACCCATCTAAATTACCAGAATCAGGTGTTCCAATCACTTCCATGGCCACAGGTGTAAGAATGCTTCAGCATACCAAGACATTTTGGACAATTCCATTCTCCCAACTTTGTGGGAATAGTTTGGAGCTGGCCCATCCCTCTTCTAACATGACTGTGCACCAGTGCAGAACGCAAGGTCCATAAAGACATGGATGACAGCGTCTGGTGTGAATGTACTTGACTGGCCTGCACAAAGTCCTGACCTTAACCCGATAAAACATCCTTGGGATTAATTAGAGGTGAGAGTCAGGCCTTCTTGTCCAACATCAGTGCGTGAACTCACAAATGTGCTTCTGGCAGAATGGTCAAAAATTTCCGTAAACACACCTTATGGACAGCCTTCCCAGGAGAGATTAAGCTTTTCTAGCTGCAAAAGGTGGAAAGACATCATATTGAACCCTATGGATTAGGAATAGGATGTCACTTAAGGTCATATGTAAATTAAGGCTAATGCTAATTAACACCCCCCTCCAATGCCAACATATTTTAACACGATCCTCAAGTTATTCTTTAAGTTGAAGTCTAAAAGTTAAAGGATCACTTAAGGCGATGGAAATAATGTCAGCATGCAAACTGCAGGGCGTATCGTCTGTATTTAATGTACTGGGATCCATTGATTAGTGGTGGCTGAACATTCTGGCTTCAAAGTTTACAGCGGCAGGTTTAGATTGTTTGGTAGCCAGCATGACTTCTCTTCCTGCCAATCAGGTAGGCCAAGAGCACAATTAACACAAGGCCTGCAAGAGCAGCAGCCACAGCGATAGGGATCAGCATGTCATCTTTATCCATCTCACACTCCTCGGCTGAGTAGGAAAGAATCATTTAGTACAGAGAGCATATGTTTATAATATAGTTAACATATTTTTATACACATTATGTGAGCACTAAAAATAAAAATTCTACTACCTGCTCCAAACTCATTTCCACTGACACCGAAAGGCTGCACCTGGAGATGGAAAATGTTCAGGGAGAAATTTTGCCCAATGGTCAAGATCAGCTCTTGACGGCACATGTAGGAATAGCCCAGAGTTCCCTGAAAGTAGCCTAGGCTACTGTTACTGAAAGCCATGGGCTCTGACAACACAAAAAGGCAATTCAATCCAATATATTTAAACAATTTACCTTTTTGTTATAGGACATTTTTTTGATAATAACAACTTACGGGCCATGTCTGACAAGTTGATTGACAGCATCAGTTCACCAAGGTGATATTTCTTTGTTGTGGAATTCTGGAAAGGAACAAGCACCATATAAAAGCCAAAAAGGCTGAATGACAGATAAGACTGTTTAAATAGGAATATATTCTAAATAGCAAGTGAGGTTTTCCAGTAGCTAATAAGAAAAAGTTGTGAAATTAACTTACCAAAAAGAAGAAGAAAGTCAGGGTTGTGTTTTCCTCCAAGAGTTTGAGCATTGCAGAGTCAGATTCACAAGATCCAGTGGAATTGATCACTTTTGGTTGCAGGTTTATTATATTTTGAACAGCCTTCCAGAAAAAGAATGATTGTTATGCATCATTGTTATGCACATCATTATATTGGAAATATTTAGCTGATCTAAATTACAGAAAAGTGTCACCTAGACAGTCTGAGTATAAAAATAAGTTTCTTCAGGTGTGTATTTTGCATTTCTAGTGTGTTTTGGAGCTGAATGTTTGGCAGTTTTACATTGTTCTTTGTCATTGTGAAGATTAGAGCATGTTTATACCTTGCCCTGAGAGCGAGACGTGTAAGTAACATTGAGCTGAAGTCCCATCTCTGCCAACAAACATGTGGTGCCATTGTAGGTGACGTTGTAGGACCCAATTTCAGGGTCGCCGGGAGATTGGAGAGTCGAAGCAGAAGTGGTGGACAACACACCATTGAATAAATTCAGGCAAAATGTTACAGCTGTAATAACAAAATCATTATAAAATCAATTACTTTATAAGAACAAATATAACTAAAATACAGAGCTTGTTCTAATGTTGGAGCAGACAACAAGGCTGATAATTTGTGTAGTCAGTCATTCGAGTTAATTTAATGTGATATATTCTTATGTTAAAGTTTTACATTAGAACAAAATGTTAAAATAAATGGTTGGAAATGCTTAATGGTTTTACTCCATGAACAATATTATTACAAATATTTTTTATACCTTACAGTACTGTGCAAATCCTCATAGACACCCTGTTCTTTTTATAGTAGATATTGTGGGTAATTATGTTAAGTTTTGTGACTTCTGCATCACCCAGTCAGTACAAAATGATTTTGTATTTCCATAAACTTCTTTTCCATCCAATTTATGTTTAACACAAAAGTGGTGGTATGTCACTGGGGGAAGCAACATATTACATGAAGCACTTTATAGATGAAAACCATGAAGTCAAAGAATCAAAGTCTCCAAACAAACCTTGTCAGATTCTCCAAGTTACTCAGAAAACAAAAGAAAGCACAAAAATGTATAAAACAATAATAAACTAAAGGTAGTTTCATGTAAAATGTTTCTTAAGCAGAATACAATTTGGGCAATTTTATCAGTAAGTATCAGCTGGTATGTTTTACTGACTGTCTTGCAGAATATGACTTAGTATTATATTATTTAGCAGACACTCTTATTCAGAGTGCCTTACAAAAGCGTGTACTCCTGAAGTTACCTATAAATAGACCTGAAGTTATCTAGAATACTGCCAGGAAATATACACATACCAATACAACAATTACAAGCTGGACAATTCATAACACTCCAATTTTATTCCTAAACTATGCAAAACATGTAGAAGAAATAGTAAATACAATGATGGGATGTAATTATAAGATGTGCAAAGTTATTTCTGTACTTGAAAGAATTGCTCCTTCAGGCAGTCTCAGTACATTGTGCAGGTTTGAAACTAGAGTGGGGGTTGGGATCCTGGAGTTTTTCTGCAGACTTTGACTTGCTTCTTTTCGGCAGCAAAACGCAGCAGCCCTCCTTGTGTGTGTGTGTGTGTGTGTTTTTTAATGAAGTTATGTTATTAGTTATTATTATGTAATATGTTGCATTTTTCACTCACATACAAACATTTTCTATTTATGTTGGAAAAGTAATGTTTGGAAGTCTAAAAACAATCTGTGCTGCTTCATTAATGTAGAATACATATCTCCAGCAACACATGCACTAAAAGCACTAGTGAATAATATAAAATACAACCCCAATTGGAAAGTTGTATAAAACAAATCCTTTTACATCCATATTCAATTGAATGACAAGATATTTATATTGAAACTGATACACTGGATTGACAGTTAAGAAAAATAAAAAGTGTGGATTTATTGAAATGTGGAGAAAGATAGGCGGAAATACAGTTAAAATTACAGCAGGTATACAGGTAATACAGGTCACAATCAGAAATGGTGGAGAAATGGAAGACTACATGAACAGTATTTGGGGAAAAAAATATGTGCCAGTTCAAAAAAACAGCACAGGTTAAGAATATCTAGAAAGGTCGCAGACAAGCCAAAGACCAGCTCCAAAGAACTACAAGAAAATCTGGCAGCAGATGCTGTATTTTTTCATCATTCTACAATTCAGTGTACTTTGCACCAGAAAAGCTCATTAGAACGGTGCTGCACAAAAGCCTTTTCCGGGTGTTCTTCACAAGAAGAATCGCATGAAGTATGAAAAGCACATCTGGACAAGCCAGAAGCATTCTGGGGGAAAAGAATACTGTGGTCAAACGAAACGAATATAGAGTTAATTTGTCATAAAAATACGTTAGATGGTCACAAACATGTTAAAACGGCAGGACATGCAGAAATGATCTATTGACAAGGCACAGCTGTTAACTGAAAACCATTCCAGATGACTACCTCATGAAGCTGATGGAGAGAATGCCAAGGGTTTGCTGTAATCAAAGCAAAATATGCCTACTCTGAATAACCATGTATCTAAAGCAAATCTTGGTTTATTTAACACGTTTAAGTTTACTACATGATTATTTATGTTTTCATTCACAATCTGAAAGTCAATGGGTGCCCAAATTTTGCATAATACTGTCTTATTAAATATATTTTTATTCTAGTTGTTCTTGTTCTAGTATATTAAAATAAACTTCATATAAAATAAAATATAACAGTATTAAGAAATGTTTTATATGACGCACCCAGAAGCAGGAGATGTCCTGATGCCACAGTGTGTTTTCGGGTGTGAGGCTTCATCTCTCCAGTCGAGGGACTCGCGTAAATGAGAAAAAAAAACACACCGGGCCAAGCGACAAGGCTAAAACTATATTCAGATAATATCAGCAAGCTAACCAACTAGCACGCTTTTGCCGAAAAGACAGAGAACGCAGAGAACTGTATATTTTAAAAGCCGCATACAGAAGTCTTTCCGCAACAGCATTACCTCGAACTCCGGATAAAAAAAAGCTTAGTGCGGTTTGTTTTCCTCAGTGTCTCCGTTGGTTTTACTAGACGCATCAGGAAGCAAGAGCACATTTAGTCACGTGATTCATCGACATTCATAGGTCGTATCTCAAAAACAACCTCATTAGATCAAGTCATTTACTTCACAATGCATTTAAGTCATTATTTCCGCCCTTGTGTAAGTGCGCCTAGATAGTAAGAAAGTAACTCTTTAGACAAGCACCACGCAGCTGCGCAAATGTACTCAATCTTGATTGGATGCTGTAAAATAATCTGATAAAATCCTCCTACTCGTGTTACGCAAGACGCGATTAAAAGACGCGATTGGCATTTGTGAAATTATTTGTAAATTGCAGTAAAATTCAATTCAATTTAATTCTTGAAACGTTCTGAAATGTTACTGCTTTTCCCCTTTGAGTTCGAGAACACACAGTGCTTGCCTGTGTTCTTTTGTGAAATTTAAAGACACATACACACACACACACACACACACAGAGCATATCTAGTCATGTATTCAAGTATTAGCAATGAAATAAAACTCTATGAACCAGATAAACACACATATACACACATATATATAATGCCATAAGAGCTAGAAACGTAGAAACCCCCAGCATTGAGTTGTGGAGTGCGGGTATGTGTTTTCTGGAATGATTCCATTCAATTGTTAATATTTGCACTGTAACGCCTTTAGAACGCAAAATAGTTTGCGAGTTAACGCAAAATCAGTTGCCTTTTTATTATTCCCCGAGTCTCTTTAGGGCCTCTGTGGTTTTGTTACAATATACAGGGGTTAGACAATGAAACTGAAACACCTGTCATTTTAGTTTGGGAGGTTTCATGGCTAAATTGGACAA
>JAOUQT010000013.1:2426793-2438987 GCA_025769995.1 Xyliphius kryptos | reverse complement strand
GTATAATTATAATAAAAACACTGCAAATAGTAATAATAAAATATATGTATTTACAATATTAATATACTGATTGAGTGTGTAAGTGTGTGTGTGTGTGTGTGTGTGTGTGTATATAAGACATGGTTACCCACTGTCCCTCACCTGGTGGTAGGGTGTGTGTAGAGTGCTGGGAGGGAGTTAACCTCTGGGATTATTTAATTAAATTTGGGGAAAAATTTCGAGTGAATATGTTGGTACCTGGTACACTGGACGAGGAAGTGCAGCTCTGTCTCTACTGTTTTGAAAGTGCAGTGATGGCACAGCCTCTCTTCTTGGGGTAACCAGGTCTGGGCGTTAAGGTGTTTCTTAGTTACAGTCTGATATTGTGCTCAGATAATTTGCTGCAATGTAGGGTCTGTTTAGAGCCAAATAACAATGCATTTTACTCTGGAGTTTAGTTTCAGTTTCCTAATAATTCGGATAATTCAGTCTGAATCTGTGCTTAATTTTTTGATCCCTTGTGAGTTTTTTATATGAGTTCATTTATTGCTGGGTTAAAGTTACAGATGAAAGTAATTTTTTAGATAGAGGTAGGTGTAATCTTGTGTGTGTTCAATTTCCTGATATAAAAATTTTATAAATAAAATGTGTGTTTATTTCTGGATCTTTTATGGAAAGGTTAAGTGTCAGGGCCCAGGTCTGACTGTATTTCTGTAGCAGCTCCAGTACTATACTCTACTACATGCGCAAATATTTTCTCTCTCACACACACTACGCTATGCTAATATAGACACTAATATTTTCTTTCACACACACTACTATACCCTTGTACATACAATATTTTCTCTCACACACACTACTATACCCACGTACATAAAGTAATATTTTCTCTCACAAACACCTCTTATACCCTCGTACATACGCTAATACACTTTCTAACACACATACACTAATATTCTTTCTCTCACACACTATTATACCCTCATTCATAGACTAATATTCTTTCTCTCACACATTACTATATCCTCGTACATTCACTACTACACTCTCTTACACACATACACTAATTCTTTCTCTCACACACTACTATATCCTCATACGTACACTAATATTCTTTCTCACACACACACTAATATACCCTCGTACATACACTAATATGTTCTCTCACTATACAGTCTACTCTCTCTCTCTCTCACACACTCTCTCTTACACACACACAAACAGACAGTACTACAACATTATACATAAGAGATTATAGTAGTATGTTTGAGAGGGTACAATAGTGCAAGTAAAAAGGTATAGTAATGTTTGTGAGAGGGTACAAAAGTGTGTGTAAGCAAAAGTATGAATAATATCCTAAATGGCCTCTCATATGATACGTTATGAACAATTTTTATATATATACAATCACTATACTCATTATTAAGTACACCTTGCTAGTAACAGTTTAGACACACTTTTTCTTTCAGAGCTTTCCTAATTCTTCATGGTATACTTCCAACAGCGATGGTTGCATTTATTGCTTTAACGGGTGGTTATTTGAGTTACTGTTGCCGTTCTATCATCTTGATCCAGTCTGCCCATTCTCCTCTGACTTCTCACATCAACAATTGACACTACTACCACTAACTGCATATTTTATCTTTTTTTTGGATCATTCTCTGTAAACCCTAGAGATGGCTGTGTAAAAATTCCACTAGTTTAGCAGTTTCTGAAATACTCAGACAGACCGTCTGGCATCAACAATCATGCCATATTTAAAGTCGGTTTGTACTTCAGCAAGTTGTCTTGACTACCTCTACATGCATAAATGGATTGAGTTATGGCCATGTGATTGGCTGATTAGATACAAGAAACTGAGTTGTACCTAATAAAGTGACCAATATGTATATAAATATAACCAAAAGTCCAATTCAATTCTTATTACTAAAATGTGTGCTTCTGTAAATAGTTAGTTTGACTCCCCATAACTGCACCAACTAACAAGCGATTGGGATGATCAGTTGGTTTATTCCTATCCCACAGAACATATCTGCGTAGCCAACCGCTACAAAGCGATGAGGGTGTATTTTGACTTAATGTGCTGTTGTGTGGATTTTGCTACTGCTTCACTTTATCTCTGGGGCAGATACACACTATAGAGGATGGATTTAACAGAAAGGTTTTTGTGCATATCTAAGCCTAGAAAAAAAATAAAAAACAGCAGCAGGTTGCTGAACACCAGAGGATTCATTCAGGACACCATGGTGAAATTTAGGACACCTTGTAGAGTATGAGCTCTGCAGAATCGCCGGTCAACATTGAGGTTTCTGACTGGCTGGTTTATGGTTTGTTCTCATTATTTCAAACTCCAAATTCATCGATCCTTTCATTTATTCAGGGGTCTGATCAACCAAGAGTGTACCACGATAAAACTGGGTGCAGGATAGGATTACACCCTGCACGTACCAAACATCTGTAAGACACCTTTCCTGACTATTAAATCTAAAGAAAAGAATTAAAGTCATGCTCGAACGGGAATGGTTTAGTAATGGGGGTTTTAGAAGAACAGTTAAGTCAGACTTCACAGGGTTGAACTCTGGGACAGATGTGGGTCAAAAAGCAAGAGAAATCATCTAACCTGCCATCTGCTGGATCCCACTGAATGCTCCAAGATTACTGGATGAAGTTGCCTGCTGTAGCAACTACACAGAAACACAGAGAAAAAAATAGAATCATTTAAAAAGCAGACAAAGCCCAGCTTGTGTGCAAAGTCTAAGGAAATGTAGCACCATGCATGCATTACAATACCAGCAAGCATTGATATCATTAATACTACAGAGCTTGGAATGACTCAGCTGAATAAAAATATAAATACATATATACAGCATAATATAGAATAAAAATACAGCAGTTTGCAAAGGTCTTTGAAATTACTATATATTTGCTTGTAGATGGTCATTTTCATGGCTTTTCTATTATTGAGTCAGCACTCAGTAATTTGTATTTCTACAAGCTCCAATATTTAAACAAACATTGTACAGTACAAATATATTTTTCTGTCATTTAAGAAAGTGACATATTATATAACAGACCATTTTGTAAACCAAATAATTTAATAAAGGCAGCTAGATTTTTTTTACATAGAAAGAAGTAAGTGTGACAAGCAATGACCTTTGCACAGTGCTGTATCGGGTTTATAAAAATTGTAAAAGATTTGAATGCTTATTTGCCAATTTTAGGATGCCAGATCCAAAATTTTGAAAAAAATGCACAATTCACATCATTTTTGATATATATTTAATATACTACTAAATACTATAAAAAACAAACTTTTGGGTATTCGCTGAACAAAAGCATCACTAGAAGAAACTGAAAGAGCAGAAAGCTTACTTAAAGGTCAAATGTTAATTAGGTAAAGAAATGTTAAAGATGATCAAAATTGCATGCATGCTTAGTTTAACAAAGCATTGGAATAAGTAAGTAAGAAAAAGTAAGAAAGAAAATGGTGGAGGAGGAACACTTTATTAACCTCTTCCTATTGTCCTAGTTATTTTTTTAAATCCTTGATATGTATAGTACTGTGCAAGAGTAATGTGCAACTTATTTTTGTTACATTATTTGTATGAATTCTGACTTACTTTGTCAGTACAATATTTGATGTTATATTTAATATGATAACACTTTATAAATACAAACCATAAAGCATGCTGCTAGGATTTACTGCAATAACAGAGCAAATGTGATTCTCTAGGACACTCAGTAAAAAGCAGTTAATTACTATTCCGATCTGTGTGAAAATTTAGGCACACACAAAATACATGCAGTAAAGCAAAGATGCCTTGCAAAATAATGTTTATGTTTTAACATTAATGAAAACAATATAATGTGCAGTAAACAGTACTAAACAATGAGGGTCCGTATATAGACTGCTTTTGTCTTAAACTGTTTTTAATGTACAATTGTTTAATGTGGAGTTGTTATAGCAATTATTTAAAAGGTTTTATTAAGCATCAGGGAGAATCAGACAGTTCTAGATAATTTTATGCATCAAAACCCTGCAGCCTTCTTTTTAATTTCATTTTAAATCAGAAAAGTGTTTGTA
This sequence comes from Xyliphius kryptos, assembly GCA_025769995.1. Classification (NCBI taxonomy): domain Eukaryota; kingdom Metazoa; phylum Chordata; class Actinopteri; order Siluriformes; family Aspredinidae; genus Xyliphius; species Xyliphius kryptos. The sequence continues at coordinate 2,434,924 of JAOUQT010000013.1, read as the reverse complement.
TCTGATTGTATCTTTACACTGATTGTATTTATACACAATATGTACAGACTTGTTAATACAGAATTCATAAAAAATAATGATCCCTAATAACAATTTTACCCACTTCTTATTCACAGTACTAAAATTACGTTGTACAGAGCTGATGAAATTATTTCTTCTATCACACACACTTCATACAAATTAGGAAAAAAATCTAGAAAATATAGTCATTTCTTAAAAAATAAACCATGCTAAGACAAGGATTTTCACTTCACAAAATCATCCTGATACTGCTCACTAGGCCTTGTGACTTATCCAATTAGCACTTCTGCTTTCTGACACTATCAGGAATAGCAGTTTCAGAATCTGGCAAAAAGACAGAATAAGCAAAAGGGAAATGAGAGAAGACGATGTGTCTTGCTAAAAGACAGTGGGCAGAGCCTAAAGAGTGAGGGTCTGAGACAGTGACTGACTGTGGTGTTGATGGGCGTGGCCGAGTGGGTGTGGCCTCTTACTGCCAGGTACTGTGGGGTGAGGCCGGTCAGGCCGGTCAGACTGCCCCAGGCAGAGGCACTGTTCAGCTGCTGCATCTGCTGAGCTAATTGCTGCTGCAGCCGCCTCTGCTCTTTATCCTTCTGAGTGTCGGCGAACTTCACCACCATGGGAGAGGAGCATCCCTGCACATACACAAACACACACAGACAAACGGAGAAAGAGAGAGGTTACAGCAGAGATGGAAAGGAAGAAATAAGAAAAAACAAGGAAAGAATGGAGAAGGGTGAATTGGAAATGAGAGATGAAAATACAGCATAAAAATAGAACAACAGAATGAGTCAGGCATGAGAGCAAAAGAGAGATAGAATAAGAGTGGGAGAGAGAGAAAAGAGCTAACTAGTAAGATTGCAACCAAAATAAGAACATATAAAAAGTTAGCGGATGTGGGGATAATAAAGGAAACAAGAGTAAGAAAGCAAAGAGACTGACATGCGAGAAAAGGTGAGACAGGAAGCAATAATTAAATTAGAAAATAGAGGCAAAAAGGACAGAATTAAGGCTGGAGGTAACCAGGTGAAAGGATGAAAAAAATGCAAATAAAGAAAGAAAGCCAAAATAAATTAAGAAAAAAGCATGCGTGGTAGGAAAGAGAAAGTAACAGGAAGAGGCAAAAGGACAATTAGCTATAATTGTGTATTTACCAAGAGCTATAACATTTTCATATATGCACACACACACATACGGGAAGCAGGAAGAGACAAGAGGCTGTGTGTGCATGGGTTGAGGAGGTAATATTATTTCCCCAGAAAGCGATTTCCCGCTTTATAAAGCGATTTCATCATCATGTGCTTCAGAGCGAGGGAGAGAGTGAGAGGTGGAGAGTGGGGGGAGAAAGAGAGAGAGAGAGAGAGAGAGAGAGAGAGAGAGAGCAGGAGAAAAAGAAAGAGAGAGAGAAAGAGACTCTGCCCACAGTGCATCTGTGCTAATCTGTCTTTCACACACATACACTCACACACCTCAGAGAGCAGCCTATAATGCCTAAAGCCCTGAGGGTCTGTACTGAGAGTACACAATAGAGCACATAATGAGTGTGTGTGTTTGCACTTGTCTATGTATAAGCATCATAGTGTGGGAGAGAGCGAAGTACATGTACGCATGTATCAGTTCTAGCCTCTATGCTCATGTCTACCCTCTGTCCGTTTCTCAGTCCTCACACCAGCGAGCTGTGAAACCAGGAAGCCATTATTTAATGAGCCAATACACAGAATATTGTCACACACACACACACACACACATTCCCAAAGCAGGAAAGTGAGATGATATGCATGAAAAATAATTGTTACTGTTCAATATGAACTGATTTGCAGTGACTGTTAAACTACAATAAAGGAATGTGTACGTTCACAATAAGGCAAGAGAGAGCCAACGGTCATTGATTAGATGCTGACAAACTGTATCTACTATTCATTTATTGAATATACAGTATATAGAAAACCTAACTGATAACATGTTTTGCATTAACGTTAGCACACTGAAATCCTGAAACAGACTCAAAGGGATGTTCAACAGCCTCCATATGCAAGGGAACCCATGCCCACTGTAGCATCTCTACAGAACTGCCTTAATTCTTTGCGGCCTTTCTCGACCACCTCTACATGCAAAAATACACTGAGTTGCGGCCATGTGATTGGCTAATTAGATATTTTTTTTAAGCAATTGCCTAATAAAGTGACCGGTGAGTATAAAAGTATCATAATGAACTAATTATACTGCAGAAATCTTAGTTACACTAGCTATAATGCAATAGTATTGGCATTTATCTAACACTCAGTCTAAATTCTGACATGGTTATGTCGTTTAAATAAAAATAAAAGACACAATGAGGGCCAGAACACTCTGGTGGTCTCATTAAAATGAAATAATCAGTTGCTAAACAAAACTTGCTTACAGAGAATCATTATAAGTATGAAATTGACTCTGAAGCTTGGGGGACTGACTTTTCAGTTTCTGGAATCGGGGAATCGATTCTTTTTTATGATCATCTCATAGCACCTCAGACGAGAACAGACAGCACTAAAGCAGTTCCATGCAAAAGCCTTAGGCAGGTTATTTTATAAAAATATTGTAATAGATGTATATATTTATGAATTCTGCATGAATAAGTCAGTACAAAATATTCGATATTTACAAACATTAGTTTCTCATGAATAAAATGTTTGCATAACAGTAAAGAAAGCCACATATTTCATAACACACAACCTTGCACACTAGAATAAAGTATTAAAGAACTGTGCCAAATTCCTCAAGACTCAGCCAAACTTAGCAGCGTATTACTGTCATGTCATATGTCGGTCATACATTTGGTTGGATACATGGATGACTTAGCTTTTTCCAATGACCTCTGTAGCAGTCCCTGATAATCCAGTCCACATTGTAATGTTGTCCATCCAGGTTATTCTCGATCTTCCACATCACCTGAATCCTTCCACCAGTGCTGTCATTCCATGCCTCATCATATAACCATACTAATGTAACTTGCAAAAACCTTTTCTGTCCTGCCCATGTAATAGACTTGCTCAGTGGTCATCTTCATACATGAGATCCGGAACAATTTCCGGTGGCAAGGCTTCACATCCATATCTGGCCAGACCAAGGCTTCCATCAGCCGCTTGGTGTTGATGATAATTGATTTGATTTATATATCTTTGTAAATTTTACCATCACCTCTAAGCCCATTACCATTCTTGACTTTACCAGCACATAATAGTTTTGTTATATCTGTTAAGTTACTCTAAATGTAAAAATATTTCCTACTGGTTAATTGTTGCAGAATCCATAAAAATAAACATCTCTAGCAAAGAGATGTGTATTAAAATGTCATATAGTGCAGTATAATTTTGCACTGTATAGCAAATATGTAATATTGCACAAAATGCTTTTAAGTAAGCCTGAATGAAATCCTGCAACTTAAAATGAGAAATTATAGAGCATGGTAATTGTTCTTGGTGCTGCTTTTTCTTTTCTCAAGTAGAAGTCCGCGGGCACAATTTGCACTGTTTTATAAGAAAATTCTTTTAATTCTATTAATTCTTGCTAAGCATGAATATTAATTCTTCAGCTGACGTTGACTGTCATACTTGCTTCTTTTATTGCATATACATTTTTTACACATATAAATAACAGTTAAATAATTCCATTTTTGAACATCCACCTTGTTATATATTACTATGTTAGGTTGGTTATAATGTGCAGTGATGTGGTGATAAGCACAGCATCTTCATAACACCAATAATCAACAATATAAACCACTGTCTAGAATTATTACTATTATTATTAATGGTTAACAATTTTGTTGATTAGTTGCTACAGTCTACACAGAAATCATGGAAGGCTAAACTGAAATATGGCTCTACCCCTAAACTATTCATGTAACTCTTACAGGAAATTGAGCAATAATTGAATATAATTTTTAATTTGTAACATGTTGGCATTTATAAATGTTACACCAGAAAGTGTTTCTCCATGCAGAACTAAGTGAGGGCAACATCAGAGCCAATCAGACTACAAACTGCACGCCTGGGATGTGTAAGTATTTAAAAGGTCATTAGGGGAAAAAAATTAGGCACACAGTCTCTGAGCGAGACGTCACGTTTCTTGTTCCATTGGCAGGATTGATTTTTTTCTCTCCAAATGAGGGACAAAAAAAAGGAACGATATTGTGCCTGAGGTGTCAGTCAAGTGATTCCATCTTGGGCCATGCATCTCAAGAGACGTAAAAATCTCATTACTCCCTCCCACACACACACACACACACACATTCTGCTTGCTCATTCCAGCAGCTGTCTTGTTACCCTCAAATTCTGACTTACACGAGACATGGTCTGAAGGCGAAAAAATAAATTCCAAATTTAAAGTGCAATTATTAGCATTTAGTCCTAACATGGTGCTTAGCAAGTAGCTTAGACCGGTACCAGGCACATGATACCATAATAATTTTTGGCTCCCAGAATGTTTTAGGAAGGTTTTTTTAGTTACAGAAACGTTTCTTGAAGGTAAGTTTGGTTGTCCTATGATTTGTCAGGTATGTCAGGTAAGTAAGAAAAGCAAGAGAATCAAATAAGGAAACTGGGGAGACAGAGTAGAATGGAAGACGATAAGAAGAGAGAAAGGACAGAGGGAAGGAATATATTTCTCAATAAGAAATAACATATTTTATATTTTTAAGTACATTTTGAGAAATACAGTATTTAATAGCAACTGTAAATATGAGTACTGCACTGTCTAGAGCCTGAAGACTGAATGTAATGAATGTAAGCTTTATTATATTTTGTATTCATTGCAGACTAAAGAAATATCTTCTAGCCACATCCTTGTAAATTTAAAATACATGATTAGCCAGCAAAATTTAGCACTGATAACTGAGAATATTACAGTGACATATTACTTCACTGCTGTGCAATATTTTTTGTATATAATGACAAATGGTGGCTTCCCACGGTTCCTGAATGCTTGTGGGGAGTTTGAGAATACTAAGCAGGGTGCTGTGTGTTCAAATTTTAAAGAAGCGGAGAGGTCCTAAAGTCGTCTGGGATGTCGTCCGTCCTCTGGATACTCTGTCTGCCTAAAACAGTGATTACAGTTTGTTGTTCTGATACCATCTTCTCAATAGAATTAAAAATGAAAATGTTTCCTCGAAATAATAAATTTGGGAATTTTGAACAAATATATTTGACCAAAAATGACACATTAGTATGTCCACCTTAAGCATGCATTTTAAATATTAAGAAAGTACCAAAAACCACACAGCAGTATATTTTTGGTTCTGGAATGTCAATTATTAACTGTACACGGGCTTACTAAAATAAAGTCATTACTGAAACACACAATTTGTAAAAGAAAACTGTGCGTAAAATCTGTGATTATTTTAAATGTGAATACAGGTTTAATAGGACACACACTTACACACACAAACACAATCACAGACTCTGACTGCATAAATACATAAAGAAAGGACTGAGAAAGAAACGAGTGTGTGTGTGAGAGAGAGAGAAAGAGAAAGAGAGAGAGAGAGAGAGAGAAAGCTGAGCAGATCAAACAGGAGACCACACCTGGGGAGAGACGGGGCAAACTGAAACCCTTAAAATAGACCTCAGAGAGAAAACTAAACAAACACACAGTGTGAGTGTGTGTACGTGTGCGCCTGTCACATCGGTTTTCATTAAGTCGTGACATTCAGAAAGGCCATAAATTCCTCTGTGCTTGAAGATGGGGAAGTGTGTGATCACAATAAGGCTCTTTCGAAAACAAACAACAAACCCCGAACAATTTAGTCACCGGGAATTACTTTTTTGCCCAAGATTTTTTGCCCAACAGTCAAAAAAAACAACAAAAGCTCACTCACATGCACACAGCAATTTTAACACTTTCTCAGCACTAATAATTAAATAAATAAATAATATTCCCTATTTGACTTGATTAAGGCTTTATCACAAAAAACCTGTTGTAAATATTAACACAAGGGATGTCAATTCGAACTTTAAAATGAACTCTAGGTTCAGAACGCCTGTCTAATAACAGGTTGCTTCACCATTTTTGATTAATGTGGCGGAACACAGCGAGCATCCTCCATATGCAAGTCGACCCATGTTTGCTGCAACAGCTTTGCATGTTCGCCTCACCAGTTCATTGCTTGTCTCCTTGTGATCTGTGGCTGTCTGTTAATAGCTGGATGTTTCCATCACTCTGTGCACCTGTGATACTGTAGTACGAGAACAGCATATGTTTCTGAAACACTGGCACCAGGCCACCAGACTCCAGATGGTAAACGTTGCCTTCTGCTGTATAGTGGTCAGATGAACACCTTATATGAGAGCTGATTGTGATGTAACCATTATTTAAAAGCACTTCAGCAGTGATCATATTTTAATCCAGTGACTGTTTAATCTGAAATGCCATTTTCAAACTTTATGTTTACAGTATAATCATGCAAGGGAAATGGATAAAAGATACTGATTCAAAAATGTGATTCGGTTTTACTTTCCAAGAAAAAAAATGATTGATTTCCAGTTCTTTCCGGCCAATTAGAAATGAGTATTTCTGAGGCCACTGCATGAATGAAATACTTAAGGAAATGGTTCCTTGTGTAAAGTATAAGCCTATGGTAATTGTAAAATGCCTTCTCCATTATTAAAACAATCTATGCTAACAGTATCACATCTGTTGAATGTGTACACATATTGTGTACTGTATGCATTAAACATACAAGAAATGCAATGTACGAGGGTGAGTCAAAAACTATCCACATTCTGGTCGTAGAATTTATATTTAAGAAAAGATAATACATAGTTTTTCGATGTAATATTTCTGCATTTTCTATATTCTGCAACATATAGACCATCTGTATCCGTGCATTCTATTTTTCTCATTAAAAATGTTTAGCTGAGCTGAGCTGAATGCACTGCTGTCATGCATTATTTCATAGGCAGAGGCATGGCTGAATTAGCGAATGAGTTGCTATATTATTTTCCACTTTCATTTGTTTATCGAACAGAATCAGTTCAACAACATGCTCAATGTTTTCATCAGTTGTGAATGCGGATGGGCATCCGGCTCTTTCCTTATGGTTGCCATGTCTGTGACCTTCAGTGAACTTCTCAGTATATAAAATGTTACATATTTTCATACTGTGCATACTGTGTCTTCAATAAATATCGCCACCAGACATACCTTGAGACAACAAAAAACAAAACTACATGCTGCTCTAATTTCGTGTAAAGAAGTGATTGGGGAGACAGTGGCCTCGTTTTTGACAGGTTTTACTATAACTGGAGTGCAGAGAGTTTTAGACTCACACTCGTATTATATAGATTATGTTACGTACAATGTCTTATACAAAATAATTCAAAAGAATTTTAAGGTTAATGCTGGTAGGACATTCATCTATGCAGCAATACGTGGACACACACACATTCATGCTCTGTAACAGTTCTCTGTGAGCAGAGTGACATTTTGACAGGCAGGAAAATGGACAGCTAAACACTAAGGACCCGGTGAGTGCTATTACAAGTGTGTTATTAAAATGTCTCGGATGTGGCCAGTGTGTGATGCAGCTAATGGCAGTCTGCTTTCACCCAGGGGTCCTTCCTGACACCCACGGGTGGTCGTAGCACTGCTTGTTTCAGCTGAATTTCCAGTCTTACTCTCTCTCTTTTTCTGTGCTGTTCTTATTCGTTTTAAAGTTTTGTCCTACTTTAGTGTGAGTTTAAAAGGACAGAACTTTTGGCTGAGGATTGGAGCTGTGATAATGGCCAAGAAAAGACTTGGGAGTATGAGAAAGTCAGAAAGAGATAGTTAGAGTGAAAAGAGAAAAAGAAAGATAGGATTATACAAAGAGACAGAAATAGTGTGGGAGTAGTGCAGAGACAGATGGGAGTGGAGAAAGGTGGAGGAAGGGAAGAAGTATGAGAGAAGAGAACTGATGAGATGGTGACAGACAGGAGAGAGTGATAGAAAGAAGGATGAGGAGAGAAATAATGATAGGCAGCTGATGATAGTGAGAGAGTATGAGAGAGAGACAGAGAGAGAGAGAAAGAGGGAGAGAGAGTACAGTACCTCCATGGTCTGAGACTGATGCATGGCTTTGATTGCATTCTGTGCC
>JAOUQT010000013.1:2405522-2426693 GCA_025769995.1 Xyliphius kryptos | reverse complement strand
CACACACACACACACACACACACACACACACACACACACACACACACACACACACACACACACACACACACAGCACTCATACAGATTGCTCATTACACCAACTGTCTTGTTAAACTCTGATCTACACATTTGTAAAAGTTTGTGAACCTTTTTGACTTTAATATTTCATGCCTGCAGGTTGGCCCACAAAAAAGCAGCCCGCCTCGTATATCCCGGCAGATGGAGTGGGCTGCTTTTCCGTGGACCAACCTGTATATAATAACACTAGCGGAATAACGTGAAAGTTGAAAGGCAGTTGTGTTTGAAAGCGTGATGTCGTTTGGAGTTTATGTATTTTAAATGACGGTGTTGTTATAGAGTGAGGGTTTGGGGAGATTAAACATCTGAAATGTATACGGTGTGAGTGGAGGCTCCGGTGTTCACGCACTCGCTTTCTTACATGGATTTATCAGAAGGTTTTCCAAGAACACCATAAGGAATGACGAAGCCATGTTTTAGCTTTGTAGGTTCTCGCCAAGATTTCAATCCATCTCAGGGGCTGCGTTCGATGGCGATAGCGAACAAACAATCAAACGTAAGAAAGCGAGAACTTGTTGCTTTTTCCAAGGACAGGTTAGATAATCATGGTGCCAAGTTTTAGACTTGTAGGTACTCGGGAAGACCCCAATGTGACAGTGGAGGGGTCTTGCGTTTGATGGCAATACCAACCGAACCATTGAACGTAGGAAAGTAAGAAGTATTTAGGTTTTCCAAGGAGTTGGAATAACGGTGTCCACGCCCTCGCTTCCTTACATGGATTCATCAGCAGGTTTTCAAAGGACACCATGAGGAACAACGGCGCCAAGTTTCAGATTTGTAGATACTCGCCAAGACCCCAATCCATCTCAGGGGTTGCATTCGATGGCGATAGCGAACAAACCATCAAACATAAGAAAGCGAGAACTTGTTACTTTTTCCAAGGACATGGTAGGTCATCACAGAGCCAAGTTTCAGCCTTGTAGGTACTTGGGAAGACCCCAATGTGACAGCGAAGGGTTCTTGCATTTGATGGCGATACCAAGCGAACCATTGAACGTAGGAAGGTAAGAAGTACTTAGGTTTTCCAAGGACACCATAAGGAATGACAGAGACAAGTTTCAGATTTGTAGATACTCACCAAGACCCCAATCTATCCCAGAGGTTGCGTTTGATTGCGATAGCGAAGAAACAATTGAATGTAAGAAAGCGAGAACCTGTTACTTTTTCCAAGGACATGGTAGATAATCACAATGCCACGTTTCAGCTTTGTAGGTACTCGGAAAAACCCCAATGTGACAGTGGAGGGGTCTTGCGTTTGATGGCGATACCAAGCGAACCATTGAAGGTAGGAAGGTAAGAAGTACTTAGGTTTTCCAAGGACACCATAAAAAATGACAGAGCCAAGTTACCGCTTTGTAGGTTCTCACCAAGACCCCAAAGTGACACTGGTGGGGTCTTGCATTCGATGGCTATAGAGAACAAACAATCAACCATAGGATGATGAGAAGTATTTAGTTTTTCCAAGGACATGGTAGGTCATCACAGAGCCAAGTTTCAGGTACTCGGGAAGACCCCAATATGACAGTGGAGGGTTCTTGGGTTTGATGGTGATATTAAAAGAACCATTGAACGTAGGAAGATAAGAAGTACTTATGTTTTCCAAGGACACCATAAGGATTGACAGAGACAAGTTTCAGCTTTGTAGACACTCGCCAAGCACCAATCCATGCCATGGGTTGCGTTCGATGGCGATCGCGAACATACAATCGAAAGTAAGACAGCGAGAACTCGTTACTTTTTCCAAGGACATGGTAGGTCATCACAATGCCAAGTTTCAGTCTAGTAGGTACTCGGGAAGCTCCCGGCGTGACACTGGAGGAGTCTTGCGTTCGATGGCGATAGTGAACGGATAATCAAACTTAGGGAAGCGAGAACTATGGGGCAGATTTTAACCCCGTAGGTACTTGGTGAACAGCTGTTAGAACGTTCCAGGATCCTTCGTACCTGCACCAGGGTTCACACTTGTGAGATTTAGAGAGCGTCTGTGGGAATGTAGCTCATTTACCGTGAAGAGCATCTCCGAGGTCAGGAACCGATGTTGAGTGATACGACCTGGTTCCTAATCTCCGTCTATTTCAGCCCAAAGGTTCAGTCAGTGCTCTGTGTGGGTCAGTCCCGCTCTCCAATCATGACCCTGAAATGCTGTGACACTAACGGGTCATCCCCAAACCGTTCCCCCTGTCCGAACGCCACGACTGGGTGCTAATGAGACTTTATGGGATGTTGGGCGTGCAGTGAGACCATAACGCCCTGCTGCTTAACACGTATACACAGATCCACATAGATACACAGTCAAAGAAACACACACAACTCCATAATACACATTATATACACACACAGAGGAAGGATGGAGAAAACGAGAGAGAAGCGAGAATAAACAGGGCAGATCAAACAGGACGGCGTATCGGGGGAGATGGCAGGTAGAGCGCAGTCCCTTAAACAGCCCTCCGAGGGGCAACTAAACAAACACAGCGTGCGGGCGCCTGTCACATCCGTTTTCATTAAGTCCTGACATTCAGAAAGGCCACAAATTCTTCCGCGTGAGGAGACGGGGACAAAGACGGGGAGGGGGGAGGTGTACGCGCACGAGAGGCATGTTCGAAAAATAAACACCAAAAGCCCCAACATTTTTCCCCGGAATGAATTTTGCTTGTAAAATTACAGCGCCTGAGGAAATGACCTCAGAGAGACGCACGACTAAAACAACAGCAGCCCAGCATCAGCCAGTACTGAAACCCCGCCCCGTCCCGAAAACCTCAGCATCCTTCACTGACGTGCATCAAGTTAGCATAAATTGTACCCTGAGCGATAAATAAGGGTCAGTTTGGGAACTGCAAGCACCCTATTGGGAATCAAACCCGGATCTTGGTATGGGGAGGACGCACTGCAAACACATTCTTGCCCTAGTATGGGCATTCTAGTATGCAGAACCCCAGCTGTGGGCAGAGTAAACTAAAATAAGGGGCGGGGCCATTACCCTTACATCCATATTTTTTCGGTCCACCATGTTGGAAAGTTTTTCAAAAAGTCAATTCTACTCAATATTCTCTGAATAAATTAGGATTTCAGCATCTGGGGTGCGGTAGCTTGGTGGTTATGATGTTGGGCCCTCAATCTGAAGGTTGTGGGTTCAAATCCAAGGTCCACTCACACTATGAACGTGGGTCCTTGAGCAAGACCCTGTGTCAACCCTGTGTTCTGACCCCAACAATTGGGATCAATTGTAAGTGTCCGCTAAATGACCAAATGTATCTGATCCAGAGGTGGGAGAACTTTGGCTGGCGGGCCGGAATAGGTGTTTTGATCCGGCCCGCCAAACTTGTCCTAACTATATCATCAATATATATAATTATCAGACTGTACTTGTGAGGGTGGCACCGTGGTTTAGTGGTTAGCACGTTCGCCTCTCAGCGCTGGAGATTCCCGGTTCGAATCCCGATCTGGTGGAGTTTTCATGTCCTCCCCGTGTCCGCGTGGGTGTCCTCCGGGTTCTCCGGTTTCCTCCCACAGTCCAAAAGCATGGGTTCCAGGTAAAATGAATGCTCTAAATTGCCCTGTATAGTGTGTTTGTGTGGGTGAGTGTGTGCCCAGCGATGGATTGGCACCCTGTGCTGGGTGTATCTGCCCAGCGCCTAAGATGTTCTCCCCTGGATGGGCATGAGGAACCCCACCACGACCCTCATAAAGGAATAAGCGGAAGATAATGAATGGATGGATGGACTTTACTTGCGTTTCTTTTCCTTGCTATGCCTGCGTTTCCCCTATTGATGGCGTGATCCACTGGTGAGGTGTTTTACGCTCTACTCGCGCTCTACTTTGCCTTTTGCTAAAATAAGTGAACCAAAGAAAATAAAAGTCGACGGTGAGTGCAAAGTGTTTAATAAGAACTGGCCAACTAAATATTTTTTTTAAAGGAAATCCTTTGATCTTGCTGCTGCCCCCCACCTCTGTCAAACTGTGGCCCGTTAGCTGAAACATATATTAGAATTTATCTGAGCTCGGGCATTTTCGCGTCATTTCTCAGGATCTTGTAAACCTTGATAACTTACGTTAAAGTGAGTTTTTTGCACGCAACATCACTGCGATGACAGTTTTTAGAAGGTTCTGCATCTACGTTCCGTCACACTCGGAGAACCGGCGACCCCCCCACATGTGGCGAACTTCACAACAGTCTTTGTGATATTCGATAGCTCGAGAGCCGTTGGAATTTTCCTTTTTGTTCTCCTGACACAATTATAAGAACGTTTGATGTTAATGGAGATCAGAAATTCAGCACCATGCCCCTGTCCACGCGCCGTACCTCACACATCCGGCTTTTTATTAGACGCCTGTCAACTCGCTGTCGGCGCTCAGACATTCTGATGGACGGCTAAACACAGAGGACCTGGCGAGCGGGTTCCGCCGGCCACCGCCGCCGTGAGTGTGTCATTAAAGTGTCGGAGACACCATGAGGTTATGACGCAGCTAATGGCAGGCTGCTTTCACCCCAGGGTCCTTCCTGACGCCCACAGGGGGTTGGAGGCGCCATCGCCCAGCGCAGCCGTGACAGCGGACGTTGGCTTTTCTCTTTTGCGCTCGGGTTACGACTCGTTCACTTTAAAGTTTTGCCCTAGTTTTACTCGGAGTTCCAAAGCGACAGACTCTCGGCTGCAGATGTGGCTGTGATTCAGATCAGGGGCGTGAGAAAGCCAGAGATGGTGTGAGACAGCGAGAGATAGGAATAGACTGAAAGGGAGGGTGAGTAAGAAATGTGACATATGAGAGAGAGAGAGAGAGAGAGAGAGAGAGAGAGCGAGAGAGAGTGGGACGAGAGTACAGTACCTCCATGGTCTGAGACTGATGCATGGCTTTGATTGCATTCTGTGCCATAGCTCTGGTAGAAAACGTGACAAACGCACATCCTGCAGGAAGGGAACGAAGAAGGGAGGAAGGGTGGGAGGGAACGAGGGAAAAAAGAGAGACAAGAGAAAAAAAATAAACAAAAAAACAAGACAAAAGGGTTGGACAGGTTGTTATAAAGCCAAAAAACAAAGATTGTACAGAGAAGAAAGGCAGACAAGAACTTACTGCAAAAGTTGCTTAGAGTAGAACATTCAACAACATTTAACAACAATCAACACTTAGCTCTTACCTGCAACACTGAACACACTGTACACAATGTAACACACAATCAGTATAAATCAGTATAAATATTAATGTCTTTGTGAGTGTCCTGAAGTATTTTCAGTGTATAAAGCTCCCAGATTGCTTTGTAGTACTCATCTACATTATCTCTCTCTCTCGCTATCTTTCTCTTCGTTAGGTTAGATTTATTGTTTCAATAACAATCTTGGCAATCTTGCTAAAATTAAACACATGTACTAAATTATACTGTAATCCCTGAATAAGGAACAATTAGCAGTTGAATCACAATAGGCTCTCAATGTAAGGTGTTTGTTCACGTCACAGCAGAAGACAACATTTACTATTTGGGGATAAACAAACTGACTTGACCACGGGGGTGAGGTGACAGTGTTTCAGCAACAGCTGCACTTGTGGGCCCGTCCTCTACCATGGTATAATAGGTGTACCATGAGTAAAATAACTATCAATAAACATGTGGTTAATCCTAGAGAAGAGCTTTAAACTACTGAGGAGAACTTTCAGTAAATATTTATAGTATAAATTAAAGTAGTTGTGCATGGTGGGTGGGGTTTAACAGAATGTGGGAAAAGTATACATGAAGAGATATTATCACAGAATTAGCTGTGATTTGTGCGGTAAGTAAAATTTGCAATTGTTCAGATTGTGTCAAGGTGTCCAGACTTTGGTAAATGTACTTTTCCAGTGTAGATATCAGCTCCATGATAGTGATTTTCCAATCTAGATATCAGATCTATGATTTTCCAATGTAGTTTTAATCTGAATGATAATGATTTTCCTATGAAGATATCAGCTATAAAATAGTGATTTTCCAATGTAGATATTAGCTATATAATAGTGAATTTCCAATGTAGATATTAGCTATATAATAGTGATTTTCCAATGTAGATATCAGCTCTATGATAGTGATTTTCCAATGTAGATATTAGCTATATAATAGTGATTTTCCAATGTAGATATTAGCGATATATTAGTGATTTTCCAATGTAGATATTAGCTATATATTAGTGATTTTCCAATGTAGATATTAGCTATATAATAGTGATTTTCCAATGTAGACATTGGCTTTAACTGAATTTCCAATGTAGATATCAGCTCTATGATAGTGATTTTCCAATGACGATAGCTCTACCATGGTGATTTTCCAATGTAGATAACTTTACACTTTACGGTTACCACTAATTATAGTGTTCCTTATATAAAGCCAAAAGGAAACTAAATTAATATACAGTGGATACAGACACACATATACACACACACAGCTCCACCTGATTAAGCTTTCAGTACAAGCCATTCTGGGTCATATATTTGCATGTTTGTAACATTCCTTGACCTAAATGCTTGAAGAAAACGAGTAATCTCTCTCTGCTGCAATCACTACAAGTGCTCCCATGAGGCCGAGCGGCTGCTGGAGACCTGCTTGTAGTGGCAGCTGGGAAATGGAGTCGTTTAGCAGGTGGTGGGCAAAAGAACAGGCCATATGGAGACATGCTGGAGAGATGGAACTGCCTCAAGAGCTCTCTCTGCTCTACTGTACACACACAAAGGGATATGACAAGACTTACTGAATGGGTAAGCTACTTAAAGAATGAAAGAAGAAAAGTGAAAGAACTGTCCTTTTTGATATTCACTAGGAGGCACTAGCTGCATGCACTTTAATATACAACACTTGCCTTTTATCTATTCTCTCTCTCGCTCTCTTTCTGTGACCCCTACTACAAGTTACCGTAAGAGCGGTCCCTCAATCCATAGCCCCAAATGTTGCTGTTTCAGACAGCAGATATAAATATATGATACGCTACAAGGAGAAAAAGAATGAGAGCGAGAGAGGGAAAGGAGGACACTTTAGAGAAACTGGGCTAGTTCCCTTGGTGATCTATATTTATTGGTAGTGAAAATCTGCAGTGATTGATAGATCTCTCAGCTGGTGGAGATTAAAGCGATAAAGAGGGAAACAAAGAGGGAGACAAATATATTAAAGGAAAGGAGAAAATGGAAGGAGAACAGTATGCTTGTGCTTTGGTAGTTCCTTAGCTTTACTTTTGCACTAGAGCTAGCGCAGATAGTAAGTACTAAAAGGAGATCTTACCTAAAGCTCTTGTTATAAATGCATGTCTCCATTGTAATCAGTACTTGTCATCAGTCATCAGTATTTAACCCTATATAGATCAGGTGAAAGCTGGGATAGCTGTTTTTTGTTAAGCACCATTGAGTTGTTACCCTCCCCAGCCTACTGCTCAGAATCTACAGACTGAACTCTAGTGAACAGTATTCATTCATACTTCATCGCATTCATGGAAGCAGGGGAGCCGGTGCTTAGCTGGCAACACAAGGCACAAGGGAGGAAGAACCATAAACAGGGTGCCACTCCAATGTAGGGCAAACACACACTCACTGAGGGAAATTAAGAAACACCAATTTGACTAACACATGTCTTCAAACTGTGGGTGAAAAATGGATCACCCAGAGAAAACCCACACTGATGTGCGTGGGTAGAACACGCAATCTCCACACAGATAGGACCCAAGCTCTTCCACCCCGGAACTGAACCCATTACCTTCTTGCTGAGAGGCAGTAATGCTACCCACTGCACCAACGTGCCACTATTTTTTCATTTATTATGCATGTTGCAGCACCACGTAGGGATTCAATCCCAGGCACTAATGCTCTTGCTTTTTTCCAGCTACTTCAACGTCACTTTCGGCCTCATGGTGAAAACAAGGTTATATCCGTACACAAGGTTATACACAGTACACAAGTCACAAACAATTTGGCATTACCAATTCTCCTTACGTGCATGTAATTGAAATGAGGAAGAAAACCCGAGCAACTGGAGAAAACCCACATGAACACATGGAGAATGTGCAATCTCCACACAGATAATATACAGTACATACAGTATTATTAAAATACTGATTATTTGGTACGTATGTAAAAATACATTGCAACATTATTCACAGACAAGAGTAAAGTAAGTTAAATTAAGATAAAATATTTAATAAATAAGTTAGCATACAAATCTATAAAACAATTTTGTAGAGACAGGTCTACGCAACATATATAGCAACCCCTAGTTTCTCATACTGATATACCCTAACTGACTTTAATCGGGGATCGCCACAGTGAGCCAAACGTCACTGAAGAACTCACATTAATAATTTGGCAAATGTTTAACGCCGGATGCCCTTATTATATTATTATTCATTATTTCCTCATATCATTATTCATTATCATTAGACTAGACATATTCCTTTCTTATTTGATTTTCTTATTTGTATAGTTTCTTGTTTTAATTGTGCATTGCTCTATTAGCTATGATCTTGCATTTTTTACTGTATTATTTTATAGATTTGTAAAATTTAAAAATCTACTGAATTGGTTGTAAAAAACACAACTTAAGCACACTATTGTTAGCATTTGCCAGTGAATCTGTTAAGCAACAGACATCTATCCTACAAGAATTCTGGCAAAACATCAACCCTAGGACAGCAATAAGGTCATAAAAAGTATCTTTCATGCGATAGGCAAGCAACAATGCTAATAGTAACATCGGAATTCAATGCTGGGGCATTAACAAACATAAACATGAGGACTGTGCAAATTTCTCCTCAAATTATGAGCTTTAGAAATCGACACCTCAGCCCACAACTTAAATACCCCCTGGAGAACGTGATTGCATTGCCTGGGCTCAACAACACTGCCACTGGACACCTGATTACTGCAAATGAGTAGCCTGGTCTGATGAATCACATTTCCAACAGTTTCTACATATAAAGCCACAGGTCTCACAGGGAAACAGGGAAACGCAGAGGCTGGTAGCAGCTCCATAATTGTATGGGGCATTTTAAGGGAATTGTGGTATATTTACAACTATCTCTGACAGTTGAACATTATGTGTGTACCTCTTTTCTGATGAGTTACTCCTATTCCTGTCCTACATTCCTTCTGATAGGTTTCGACAGGACATCGCACCTACACACATATCTAAAGATGCCAAATTAGTGAAAGTGAGCTAGTGAAGGTTTCTTAATTACAAGCCTATAAACTGGTTATAGTTAAAATTTTATTAGCCACTTTATTAGATACACCTTGCAAGTAATATGTTAGACCACTTTTTGCCTTCAGAACAACCTTAATTCTTTGTGGCATACTTTCAAGACTTTCAATGGTATTCTGACCTCTCACATCAACAAGGTTTTTTAATCGACACAATTACCGCTCACTGGATATTTTCTCATTGTTGAACCATTCTCTGTAAACCCTAGAGATGGTTGTGTGTCAATATCCCAGTATCGCAGCAGTTTATTATACTCAGACCAGCCCCTCTGGCACCAACAACCACCAACACCATGTTTGAAGTCACTTAAATCACCTTTCTTCTCTAGTCTGATGCTCAGTTTTTACTTCGTCAAATTGTCTTGACCACCTCTACATGCCTAAATCCAACAGGTGTAATAAAGAGGACAGCGAGTGTATTTGACTGAAGTCCTAATGATCATTATAAATTAACACCTTGATTAATACTAAATTAGCTTATTAACATTCTCAGAGGCTAAAATTATAATGGATAAAGTGGTATTTTCCAACATTTCCCCCAGTGACTTAAATTCAGATTATTACCAACATTTATTAACAGCATAATCTAATTTATGTTAATTTACGTGCACATATTTTATGCCATAGACAGAGCACATTTTAATGAATGCACATGATAATTATTTAGTTAACATTCAAGCCCCAATTATTAGAACTTTCTCTATGTGTGTTCATACAGTATATACGTGTGTGCGTTAAAGAGAACGAGTGTAGTGGTGTCCTGTAGCGTCGACTTGGTTCAGTAAAAGCACATAGCCCCCTGCATCAGGGCACTTTCAAATAAATCTCGCAGCAAGGGCTCAGGGACTGGAGTTAATCTCATGTGGAATTAAAATATTCATGAGAACCGGGGAGGAAGGAAGTGAGAGAGAGAAAGAGTGAGATTGAGAAGGGAGAGAGCAGGACAGAGAACGACAGGCAGAAATGAGCCCTGTAGAGGACAAGTTGACAGGGGATGAGTGGATGAAGGGTTGAAGGGGCGGCTGTGAAATGAGTGGTGGTTGAAAGAAAAATTTGGGATGGTGAAGGGACAAATTGTCCTGCCTTAGGCATCTGAGATTGAATAGAAAATTGTAGCAAAACATAATGGTCTGATAGAAGGATTTATGTGTTTTACAGAAATGTTCTAGCTCTGAAATGTGGGTGTATGTTTGTGGGTGTATGTCCTTCAAGATAAGGAGAAGTTATTGGAGAATAGCAGGACACTACTGTAATCTGTTCACTGTGAAACAAGATAATATGGGATCGTATTACATTTCTGAGGAATAGCAATAAACATGCCAATCACAAGTGGATAGCAGTGTTCGTAAACTTTTGCTTTGCTTTTGATTAAAAATCAGGTAATTATATACGGCCCTCATGTTATATGTGATTTGGTCATTAGCTGCCTAGTTAGATTTTTTTGCAAATTATATTAAAAACATATGTGCTTAATATGACAGCTGCATAAACTGTGAGAAAGTGCAAGGATGCACAGAAAAAGTCATACCAAATAAAATTACACTGAACCATCGCTGGCGTATAAACACCTAGCTAATAAGAGGTTGGTCCACCTTTTTACTTAATTACAGCACAGCAGCTAGTGTTCCTCTCAGATCTACCATATTTAGTTACGGCTTTATGACCTTTGGCTGGATGTTTGTTGACGGTTTCTCCACTCTTCATTCATTCATGAAACACCTTGTCTCTATTTGGTCACTCAAGTCACTCCGTTTATCCATAGCTGGTAATTGTTGTCTTTTGTTGTGCAGTGGACAGATCAAAATCTGTCATTTATTCAGTAATTGTATGTTCCCTGCCAGTGACATGTCATGTCTATGTTGTGTAAAAATCTATCATTAGCTAGCTAATTTATTTCCCCAAAATGATATTAATACAACCATCACATAACGCATGTGATGAAAGATCAGTAATTATATATTAGGATTGAATAAAAATAACAAATTTCAAATGTTACGATAATAATTTTGTCAGTTGCATTAGCCCTATTAGCAACTTTTAACTAAATACTAAATAATGTTGTAGTTTCATGTGCACAAAATTAGCTAGTGAAGATGCATTATATACTGTATTTACATCATTATTCACCAGGTAGCGCTACTCCACTAATCGTAAAGCTAGAGCAACGTGCCTCTGAAATGCAACTTGTCATAAAAAATTTAATATGGAGACTAACTATAAAACATCGGCATCATTTTAATCAACCAATATATTTATTCTGTGAATGCCCATGATGTTGCTTGACACTTGAAAATCAGCTTGATTACTATAAGATTCCTTTATATCAGCTGTGAGCTACAACTCGAGGCTCGGAAAAAAAACATTATTAAAGCAAACCACAGGATCTACTTATTTTTCTGACTAGCTGAAAGTCATTTGATTTAAACTTCATGTTACTTAATTGCCAATGTACTACATCTAATGTAAACCAAAGATATAATAAATTATACTTTAAGCTATTGATGTGTATGAGAGCAGGTCAGAAAAGCATTAATACTAACAAAACTGGTGGTATCTAGCATGTGTTTACTAATTACATGCCATATACCATAATTGTGCATGATATGACGCTTGGATTCAGGGAAGATCAGCTTTCCAGAATACCCTCTGTCTAGTGTTGCTTTTAGAAGTGCATTAATACAATAGTTCCAAGATGTTTTTATATCCTGCTTAGTCTCCTTAATTTTATCAGTTCCAACATTAACAATTCCTTAATATCTGGTCACCTACTAATTTTCTCCAAAACAGCCAAGGATATAGTGAGGCTAAAACACACACTATAAAAACCTCAGATATCAAAAATTACTGACAGTTATGCAGATTCTTGAATGCGAGGTATACATTTTGTTTCACATACTTCTTACCCAGACTGACCTACAATTTTATAACTAGTCTTCCTTTGGTGAGACATACTCAAAAGGGTCTAGATTATTATTCTGGATTTTAGTTTAGCCAAACTATATTTGTAGTTATAGTGTCAGTAGCTTTCGCCACCATAGTCACTAGGTCCTCCTTCTGATCTACTGAGTTACATAGAGAACTCTAAGAGCACACCATTGTATCATGCACCCAACCTTGTGGTAATTCTGGACAACAAACTATACCTTACTCCCTAAACAGCTAACCTTTCTTCTTTACAGCATCACAAGGTCTGGGATTTTTACAAAGAGGCCTCAATGTATATCCTTTGCATTGTCCAGTTTGGGATTCTCTTAACTGTTCGACGTGCACCCTGATCCTTAAAAGTGACCAGAATAAAAGTTCACAGGGTTTTCACCTGGCACCCAAGTGCTGCCTTTCATACACTAGCACCATCTTATCATATCCTCTTTTTCACAATTTCATTTAACTCACTGTCCCTCTAAATACAATGAAGGCAGTGTCCTTGTTTGCCCTGGCACCTGGAAGGGGTGGAATGACCTTCCCTTGTTATCCCTTGTTTTATTTTTTTGCATACTTAACATAATTTTGGAGAGTAATCTTACTGTCTGTCCTAATTGTACAAGATTGCATCTGGAGAAGATTTTAGTCTTTTTTGTTACTGCTGGTGCAATTCAGTAAATGTTAATTACACATTCACAAGTTTTACATAACGTATTTCCATACCTTAAAACGCAATACATAACGTATTTCCATACTTTATAACGTAATACATAACGTATTTCCATACTTTAAAAAACCTTCTAGAAAACTATAATGATACCAATGTCAAATATTATATTATATTATCCACTTCTATGTGTGTGCGTGTGTGTGTATATACGTGTGCAATTTACCTCGGCTAAGCCCATCCGGCCCTCTCAGGATGCGACACTCCTCAATCTGACCAAAGGATGAGAACATGACCCGGATATCATTCTCGTTACACTTCTTTGACACCATGCCGATAAACAACTTCCTGTCCTCCACAGCTGAGGGAAAGGGAGAATAAATAGTAGAAAGACATAAGAAAGGTGTGATTAAGCCAGTGTGGAATAAATGTTTAAACTATGAACTGTGCTTACGTGTGTGTCTGTGTGTGTGTGTGTGTGTGTGCGTTCATTCTAGATGGGTTACGTTAGGGAAAATGATTATAATTCTAACATTAGAAACCTAACATAAACTACCCTCCCACTGACCAGCCCAGATGCCCATTAATACCAACCCACCTAACAAGCAAATACTTACCATTTGACTTCTCACTGTCTGCAGGTTTCATCTGAATGGGATGGTGCATCTGTAAAACAAGATAAACAATGATTACACACACAGCACACAACCACACATGTCCAGTTTGTGTATTCCCTTTCTCTGTTTCTCATCCATCTGCTATTTCCTTCAGCCTAACTTCTTTGCCCTCTTCCCTTCCTTTCCACCCTCCATAATTCCTTCGCTTGCCCCTTCTTTCATTTATTTGTTCCTTCTTTCCTCCCTTGCATATATTCTTTCTTTCTTTTTCTTCTTTATTTGCTACTGATTTTCCGCTGTCTCTCGCCTGTTTTCATCCTTTCTTAGTTCTTTCCTTTGTTTGTTCCTTTTATACTTTTTTCCTTCTGTATTCCCCCATTCTTCCCTTACTTGGCCTTCCTTCCTCTGTGTGTTCCTTCCTCTCACCCATCCTTCCTTCCATCCATCACTGGTGCCTTCATTCCCTGCTTCCTATCCTGCTTTCCTTTTCCTTCCACCCTCCTTTCCTTCCTTCCGTCCTTCCTTATTCATTGTTTTCTTTATTCATTCCTTCCTTAGACTCTCCCCTCAATCTTTATTCCCTGAGTCCCTCCCTCCCTCCATTCCTTCTTTTCCTTTTGTTTTTCTTTCATCTGTCAATTGATTTTCCCTCCACTTATTACTGGTTTATTTTTCTATTGATACAATTTTTCATCCATTCCTCCCTAACTGTCTATTTCATCAATTTCTACCATTTCCACCTTCTCACTCTTTCATTTCCCTTTCTTCATAGCAATTCATCCTCTTTTTCCTTCTTTCCTTTCCCTCTCCTCCAAACCTTTCTTCCAATTCAATTACTTTTTTATTTCATTCATTTTTCTTTCTTTGTTCATTCAGCAATCTATTCATATTACCTCCTAGTTTGTTTCTCCCTAACTTTTCTATTTCAACTCTTATTTCCTTTTTAAACCATTTTCTTTCTTATTTTTTTTCCCCTTCCAGCATCTCCTACTGCCATCCTTTATTTCATTTTGACTCCTTTCCTCCCTATGTCTGTAACTTAACTTATGCATTACAGACACACTAGCAGATGATGTTCATCCACATGATGCTCATCTGTTTTTCTCCTCTTATTTGTTCCTTCAATATTCCTCTTGCCCGTTTTCTATATCTCTTTCTCTCATTCTCTCCCTTGCATAGCCTAACAGCCACATTTTGCTTTTGATCTGCTGTCAAATTTGACTTCATCTTGTCTAACACACACTGTTTTGATTGACAGCTGTGTGCTTGTGTGTTTGTAAATGTGTATGGGTGCAGGCTAAGTCGATTTGAAAAGGCTGCATAGATGCTTTCATTCTATTGCCAGCACAACTTTTAGCATACACACACACACACACACACACACACAAATCCAGACATGATTAAAGATTTCCTTCCAGACACCAAATTTGTTCTTCTCTAATCAGCTTTAGGCAGATGTATCACCTCAACCCAGATTACATTCATAGAAATCTATCTGCCCTATTTCACATACATGAGCTTAGAGATGACTACTGTTGGTGAATGTTACTGTGAGAGAGAGAGAGCATGCCTTCGCTTACACCCCTGTTAAAATTTAAAGCTGCAATGTATAAGTTAATGACAGCCAGCGGTGATGGTGGAGAGCCTAATGTAATCTGTTTTTCCTATTATATATATGATGTAATCTGTTATTTCTAGGATGGCTAAGATTGTAATAACCAAAACCATTTTGACACCCCAGTTAAACCTGCATAAATCTGATAACTTCAACAACACATGCTACACCTTTAATGAATTTATTGGCTACACATCCTTCACACAGTTATAGAAGGGATGATTCATTATTGTGCTATCAGGTGTCACCCAAATGAGGATTTCTGGTTTCTAGAAATGTTCCTTTCCTTACTTATTAGGGATCAAATTTACATAAATAATGGGTTTAAATTCTGAAGTCTGGCGTCCTGGGTCCATTCTGTGTAGAGTTTGCATGTTCTCACCGTGTCCATGTGGGTTTCCTTCAAGTGCTCTGGCTACCTCCAACAGTCCAAAGACATTCATTAGACTAATTGGCATTTCTAAATGCTCCCAGTGTCTGGGGCTGTTCCTGTATTGTGTCCTGTGCTAAAAGATAGACACTGGCTGCCCCCTGAGCATAATTGTGCATATTTAAAAGTGAATTGAACTGAATGCTGCAAATCGCAACCACCTAATTACCAATCCCTTCACCGCCCATGTATTATAACCTACGCTGGCCTTCAGATGCTTATTTATAAAATGTCTCTCAAGTAACATATTTTCTTTAAATTAATGTTTTTTCTGATTCTTTTTTTTATTGTATTCTGATATTTAGTCTGTAAAACTGAACATCACAACTTCCTAAAAGATGTTATTGTTACTCAGTCCCACACTGTGACCGTGTTTTAAAGATCTCTGTTTGCAAAGTTATTCTGGTGCATCACTCTCCAAGTGCAAGTCCAAATGCTGTGCTTTTCTTACCCTGACCAAAATGAAGGGACCATGTTCTGTACGTCTGCATGGTTTGGCATGGCGTATTATTAGTAAGTTCTGAATTGTATATCATATTCCTATTTGGCTGTTTTTTGTATTATTTCTTGTAATTTTCTCCCCTATGTTATTTGTATCAAAGTCCCATTCCTCTGTATTTGTCCCTTATGCTGTTCTATGAAACTCCTATAGGTCCTGGAGGAATATTGTTATTGTCTTCTTTTTGTTCTGAGCACACTCTGTATCACACAACATGATTATAGATACCATATTTCATATTTCTCTATAGCTATAACAATAAAGAAGACTTACATCCCTTATATTGCCTAAAAAGATCACTTAACAACTGAACAGCAGTGTGCCAAGAATGTTTATTGCTGCTAAATATTTGTTTAAAATTTTTATATTTTTTGTATTTTTTGGCACAGTTTTAAATTCTTATTGAAAAAAAAAATTGGTATTGGTATAGAATTTAAAATATTGTATCGGTATAAAAATTTTAAAATGATTCATTCTTACACACTGCAACTTCTAGTACACTGGAATCTATTCGACATATGCACCTGATGATAAATGATAAAATCACCGGCAACCTTCAAGGCAATGAAATGTCCTCAGTGACATGTGAGTTGAAAGCATTTCCTATTTAGACGATGCTTATATAATAATTATTTCAAGTCTTGAATCAGATCATTAAAATGTTATACTGGATGGAATACTCATAGGGCACATAGTACATCAATAATTGAATGCAGCCTGGATCTCACACGGCAAATACGAATTCATCTGTGAAATGGAATCATTGGTTGCTTTGACGCACCATGCGTAAAACAGGTCATTCTTGGTTTTGAAAGGAGTCTGATGACAAACAAAAGGGGGAAAAAACAAACAAAACCAAGATACAAAATTGTATTTGATTCACACTGAAGGACTAGAGCATATACTTTTTCCCGCTTGGATAAACCAAGCAGAGTGAGAGAAGTAAAGGAAATGTAATGAATAAGAAAGGAAAGGAAGATAGAGGGTATTTTAAGAACATGCCCTAGATTAGCCCTTGTGCATTCTTAGTTTCGAATGAAGAGCTAAAGTATATACTCATACACACACGGTACTCCAATGATTAGTATAGTGAGGAAGCAAGAAAGTGAGTTTTAGCAAGATACTAATGACAACCTCTTCACTGAGTTATACAAACTGGGATACACAATCAGCTAATTGCTCTTAAGTGTGTTCTGGTTTAAGTTAATACATTGATTCTCTGTTGTAAATGATTTAATTATGAAAACTTAAGAAGACCTTGGATTTTCTACATTTGACCTAAAGCATTATCCAAATCATGAGCACAATGATTGCGCCAAATAACAAACAAACCACTAATAGTCATTTCAGCATCTACAAAGCTGTCAACTGACGACGCGTTCATTGTGTTCCTTAGATGTTCCTTTAAAATGGGATTATTTACACAATCCAGCAGGAAGAGTACAAGCTTGAAGAGCTATCCTCAAACTGACTAGTCTATACTGTACATGTGTAATGAATTGTTTCTAACATCCAGGACTGGGGATGAGACCATTTTTATACACACTCCATCCAGCATCCTGAATACTTTGTATGACTGTAGCGGTTTATTACCTATTATTTTAGGGCATACTTACTCACATGCACAGTGCGTTCGTTTGGCTCTGGCATGGTTAAAGGATTTTTATAACGGAAAGAATATTGTATAATTGACCAATGCAAGTTTTAAGTAAAGTTAGTCATTTTTAATTATTTATACCATGATTAGCCAATATCAATTATACAATATTAGATCAGAACGTGTGCTGTCTTTGTAAAAATCTTCATGCAGCACAATTGTGGTAGTGTGTAATTATTAAATCTTTAATAACGGGTGTAAGAGCAGTGTGTCAGTGCACACAAAACATGTTAAACAAAAAAAATCATGCTCCAAAACAAGTACACACATGGATAATGACAAATGCGAGTGCCAAACAAATAGGGGGCAATTGGGAGGTGGGACATTTGGCCGGATTCAAGGGAACCATGCTCAGTGTGAGTACACCCTTAGTCTCCATTGTTAGACTATGTAACCATAAAGTCCAAGTTAAATTTTTCTAACATGGAGAAGTTGGACACCCTAAAACACTGACTTTTATTTTTTATTAACTACAAGAAGCAGGTAAGAAATCACTCTACACTCACCGGCCACTTTATTATTTATTATGTTGAATTGCATGTTAACACAAATATCTAATCAGCCAATCACATGGTTACTTACAACTCAATGTATTTAGGCAAAACGTAGGCATAAGAATGTGAAAGAAAAGTGATTTAAGTTCATTTAAATGTGAAATTATTTTTGATGCCAGACAGGTTGGCCTGAGTATTCCCACGCACAACCATTTTTAGGGTTTACAGAGAATGGTCTGAAAAAGAGAATATATTCAGTGGCAGCTGTGTGATAGAAAATGCGTTGTTGATATGAGAGGTCAGAGGAGAATGGGTAGACTGGTTTGATATGATATACAGGCAATAATAACTCAAATAACCACTTGTTACAACCAAGGAATGCCGAATATCTCTTTTGAAAGTATGCCACGAAGAATTGAGTGTATATAGGTGTTAAAATGTAAGTAATAACGTGAATGTGTGTGTTTACTCAAAAATTCCTTGGAATTAGAAATAGTGATATTTTATGGCATATTGATATTTAAACCAGCCATTAGAGAGCACAAGCCAGTGTATTTCTAGTGCAGGTCCCAAGCCGGGGTAAATGGTGATGGTTGCATCAGGAAGGGCATCCAGCGTAAAACAATTGCCAAATCAATGATGCGAGTTCCTTAGTGATGATTAAAACGCTGTGGCAACCCTTGATAAAGGGAGAAGCCGAAAAAAAAATTGTGGTATATTGACATTTCAGGAAAATACCCCTTGGCTTAAACTTTAAAAAGAGCATCAGATGGCTCTGAAATTTAGAAATACAACATATTTTACCGGAAGCGCCTTTGACTAGTGTACAGTGTGACTTGCTATAATAATGTGGCTTCTTGATCATATAATGTTTTTCTGCAAATGCAACAAATACATATATAGCCTCAACAGTTTTCTTTTATAACACGACAGATTTATTTATTTACTAGTAGAACTGGATTATTAAAGAAATATTACATTTGTAATTGTGCAGTTACACTAAATATGCATTTTAAGAACATCGGTTCTGTGATGAATAACAGCATGCATTTCAAAGAGTTATTCATTACATGATATATAAAGAATACTGTTAAGGCAATTTAGTATTTCTGCCAATTAATGTTCACTGCTGCCAATGTCTAGGTTGCATGAATTAGCATAGGAGAAGATGTATTTCTGTATCCACGGAGACGAACAGCTCAGCACCTGAATTCTTTCCTTCTAATTGTTGTAAATCTAATATGAAGTCAACAGCAGCTATTAACAACTGACCATACAACTGCTCCTGACTCTCAAGTGTTGTTGATTATACATATTTTAATTCCACCCTGAATGCTAAAGCACCATTTCAACTATATAAATGTCCCTCAGACTTGTTCAACCATTATTATCATCATGTTCAGACACATTGTTATTATTATTATTAGTATCATTATTATTCTTATTAAAAGTATAATAACTATAATAGTGTAAGTAGATTAAGTATAATGATATAATAAGTGCTCACCCCAGTTAAGGTTTTGATGTTGTGCAGGGCGTTCTGAGCCTCAAGAGCTGCTTTCCGTGTATAGAATGTGACAAAACAGCATCCTAGAAAAAAAGAGAGAAAAGAAAGAGAGAGAGAGAGAGAGAGCATTAGTATGAATATGAGTACAACTGGCTTTCAGTTAATATGCTGTGTGAAGTGAAAGTCAAACTGTCCACAGAAAGAAAAACATGATATAAATAATAAGAAATAAAGGGATTATAACATTTATGTAGTGAAAGACATCTGTTCTGTATTCTGTTTGTTTGTACTGCATAGACCTGAATTGTTTTGTACTACACACAGTAGTACTACAAAGTAGTACTACACACAGAAAAACCAAGAAACAGATTTCACTCCTTTACTCGCATAACCCACTTTAAAAAGTGTGTATGTATGTGTGCTCCATTTTGTTTATATCTTTATATATCCTTGGAGTATCTGTTATTTCTTATTCCTTCTCTGTTTATTTTTGACATTTTGATCCCAATAAAACGCTTTCTATACAAAAAGTTGATTTTTGGCCTAAAATGTTAAGTTTAGGTTTTAAGTTAGGGTAAGCATTAATGGCTATTTCACTGTATGTACTGTATGTACTTCACAAATATAGCATGAAACAACTGTCTGTGTGTTTGTTAATAACAAAATAAACATCACAATAATAGGTAAAGTTTTTTTCATTGCATAAAATACTGCATAAAAGGTCAAATGTCAGGAAATAAATAAATAAAACAAAAAAAACTTTTTTACTGGGTAAACTAAAAATGCTAAACTGTCATTAACTTGTGTATTGACAGTGAATTTGTGTATGTTATGAGACTTGTGTATGAGTATGACCGTGTTCCTGTCATTAGAATAGCCACTGGTCCTGAGGATGACAATAAATAAATAAATACATCACATTTTATTTTAACAACACTCAAATAAGCATTTGAGAACTGAGGACACTAAATTTTAAAGGGAGACAGGTCTGGACTGGAGGCAGGCCTGTCTAGTATCCGCATTCTTTTACTCTAAAGCCACACTGTTGTAACACATGCAGAATGTGGCTTTGGCATTGTCTTGCTAAAATAATCGGGACATCTCAGCGAACAGACATTGCACATATGGCAGCATATCTATGTGTTAATGATGCCTTCACCAAGTTAATTTCAAAACAATTTAAAAGTTCCCTTAAAGAGTTTATAAAAAGTTCCCTGAAAGAGTGTAAATCTGTGCTATACAAAGTCTGTGCTCTTTTCTGGAATGACGCGACTCGACTTCATTATTGATGTTGGCTACAGAGGGACTCTGACAGGCCCAGTTATCCACACACACAGCACATGATAAGTACAAAAGAAAGAGAGAGAGAGAGAGAGAGAGAGAAAGAGAGAGACATAGAGAGAGTGTGATGGAGAGAAAGTCAGAGAGAAATATATACAGTATATACAGTATATACATATATATAGGGGTTAGACAATGTACCTGAA
>JAOUQT010000013.1:2356348-2366455 GCA_025769995.1 Xyliphius kryptos | reverse complement strand
TTCTTCCAGAAGCGCATTTGTGAGGTCAAACACTGATGTTGGACAAGAAGGCTCTTAGTCTCTGCTCTAATTCATCCCAAAGATGTTCTATCGAGTTAAGGTCAGGACTGGCATGCCAGTCAAGTTCATTCACACCAGAATCTGTCATTTATTTCTTTATAGACCTTGCTTTGTTCACTGATACACAGTCATGTTTTGTAAGAGGAACAGGCCAGCTCCAAACTGTTCCTACAGATTTGGGAGCATAGTATTGTCCAAAATGTCTTGGTATATAGAAGCAATTATACACCTGTAGCCATGGAAGTGATTGGAACACCTGATTTGGATGGGAGAGCAAATGCTTTTAAAAATATAGTGTATATATTTGTGCAGGTTTTCTCTAGGTGCTCTGGTTTCTTCCTTCTAAACACATAAATAATGTTAGGTTAATTGTTGTCTTTAATGTGTCCCTTAGTGTGTGAATATATGTGTGTGTGTGTGTGTCCTACTATGGACCGCAACCCGATGTGGATTAAGCAGAAAAAAAAGAATGAATGAATGAATGAATAATGTGCCATACAATTTCAATATAAGAGAAATATGGACTGCAAGCAGGCCAGTCAACCACGACATCATGTATTATTTGTTTACATTAAATTCTAAAATAAAATGTAAATACGCTTCCTTCATTGGTTTACTGCAATAGATGGCACTCAAAATCCAGCCATTAGAGAACACAAGCCATCTCATGCCCAGGTAAATGGTGAGGATTGCGTCAGAAAAGGCATCTGGTGTAAAATATTTGCCAAAACTGCAATATAGGTTCTTCAATGTTCCTAAGACAAAAGTCTGGAGCGGTTGATTTTGATTTTTGCGAATAGCATGACAGAGGTAAGATGTGCTATAAGAGTAAAAGATAGCTTCAAGGTGGAGGCGGGACTGCATCATGGATTGGAACTGGGCCCCTTCTTGTTCTGGTGAGGGACTTGGAGAGGTGGAGGTATGCTCTAAAAAGGAGAGGAATAAAAGTCAACTTTAGTAAGACAGAGTGCATGTGTGTGAATGAGAGGGAGGCCGGTAGAATTGTCAGGCTACAAGAAGCAGTGGTCAGATGAAGGAGTTTAGGTACTTGCGATCAAATGTCTAAGGAAATAGGAAGTGTAGAAAAGAAGTGAAGAAGACAGAACAGGCAGGATGGAGTAGATACTCAAAAGTGTCTGAATTGATGTGGGACAAAAGCATCGCAGAAAAGATCGAAATAAAGATCTATAAAAGAGTAGTGAGACCAGCCTTGTCCGAATTACTCCTTTTGCCCGAATTACTGCAGTAATGCGGCATGGCATGAAGTCGATCAAGGGCTCAGACTCTGAAGGAAGAGAGGAGAAGCACAGAATCCATGTCAACTGAGGTCTAGTTTAAAGTTTCCACAGTCAGTGATGGTTTGGGGAGCCATGACATGAACAGATCTGTAGATGAAGGATGACTGACTCTTGGTAAGCTGATCTCCTAGGTGTGTCTGTATTGAGTTTGCACAGGGGCAATACCATATAAAACACAGACACACACACATAATAATACACAAAAACTGCCTGAAGGCTTATATAAAGTCAATCGCTCACCCACTCATCTCAGTTTTCCCTTAACCATGTAGAGAGGCCTCCAAGCCTGCACTACATCACACACTGCAATAAACCAGTCAGATCCTCTTGCGCAAACTTTTATTGAACCTATCCTCACACACACGCACACAAACACACATACGTATATCTTTCTCTGATTACCCAATCATCAACATCCCTGTAGCAAATTTAGAGTCAGAGTGCTGCATTCTTATATAACTGCTCCATTTACTGACAGATTCACAAACACACACCAATAAATATAGACAAATTGACAGATAGAGCTATGTTTCAGTCTTTCTGTCAATTTCTGACATTTGGTGATACAAACTCAACCCTTAACTAGTTTCTACTGAAAGCAACTGAGGAAGACAGACAGAGAGATGGAGATGCCCAATTGTGAAATAAAATTATACACTTCACAGAAAAACTCATCAGTATGCTTTTGCCCACTGTTCGCTGTTACACCGGGACAACTGACCCAGTATAATGCAGCAGATCAGTTTCAGGAAAACCCTTTGCAAATCCAGCGTATCCTCTCACAAGCCAAACCATTACATAATCCGCGAGTGCACTGCTAACAGTATCCAGATGTTTTCTGTAGGAGCTGTACGTAAGAATGCAAAAATCTGGGACTTTGACCCTCTGCGCTCCTTAGAGAGATGACCGATAGAGCCCATTGTAAATAGAGCCCAGTGTAAATAATTTAGGGCATTGTTTATAGAATTATCTAGTACAGTAGACTTGATGGGGACATTTCTATAATTTTATAGTGATACCCATCTCAGGGTATATACTGTATGCTGGTAGCATTAATATCAATGTATCAATGTTATGGAAGATATCATTACAGTAGCATCATCCCCATCCAGGATATACTATAGAAAAACCCAGTGAATTCAGCAAGTGCATCTGCATCATGTTCTGCCTCCTAGAGATTTGACTCACAACTCAGTGTAACCAGCACATTTACAGTAAGTTAGTAACTTGTCTGATGTGAATGAGCAACAAAATTTTGCAAGAGTTTACAAATGATGCTATTTTAAAAAAAAATTATGTTAAAATAAAGCGTTTTGTAAAAGGTTTTAAATAATTAAATTAAAAAACAGAATTATGAAATTGATGTGAATTTTTAAAAAAGATTATCCGGAAAATTTTTATGTGGTGTTTGCATGTTCTTGCTGTGTGTGTGTGCAGGTTTTTACTTCTGCCTCAGGTCCCAGATGCACCTGACTGGTTAGCAATTCTGTGACTGTATGACCAGAGATTATTTCAATCCCTCCAATCGAAACAGATTCAAAAGAATATTAATATTTTATGGGTTTACAGTGGCAATACTTATAATAGTTTTATTTGAAAGTGGGTTGTTGTCATGGCAATGAGAAATAATGACTTAGGTGTAGGATATCAGTGTTTTTGCTGTGGAACGCTATGGGATGTTTGAGATCAGAGACCTTTTCTGTGATAAAGGGCTCCATGACTGTGAGCACTATGAGGGTGTGTGTGTGTGTGAGTGTGTGCGCAGGTTTAATGAAAGTGCCATCACAAGCAGGAAACGACTCAGGGAAAACGGCAGGGAGCATGGAGGTAATTAGAAACAGCATCAGTTCAGCAGCCTGAGGTGTGAGAGCATGTGTGTGTGTGTCTCAGAAAGTACATAACACAAATGTACAACAAATGCACACACATATTCCTGTAAAGATTCATGTGGTGTATTTGTATTCACTGAAGCCAGGAGTGTGCTTCATTGTGTGTATTAGAAATACACAATACAAAACACACAATTAATTTTATGAAAAAAAAATCATATAGATCTAGAAATATATAGCTACAGAAAATACTTGCGGAAGAAGATGTGGTGTGCATTTGAGTTTGTGTGTGTGTGTGTGTAATTCTGTTGCTTTATAAACTGGCAGCAGAAACAAGAACTAAAAAGTCTCCCATAATCCTGCATTCCACTCCCTCTAGCTGCAAATAATGAGCTCTCATTCTGAAGAGCTACTTTCGAAGAGAAAAACATTTAACGTAGAGAGAGGAGAGAGAACGAGAGAGAGAGAGAGAGAGAGAGCGAAGGAGAGAGAGACAGCACATGCTGAGAGCGATTATAAGAGCTCTAGGAAGGAAGCAGCAATGAGAGAGTGTGTGTGTGTGTGAGAGAGAGAGAGAGAGAGAGAGAGAGAGTGAGAGAGAGAGACTGATTGAAGGCGATGTTTGAAAAACAGAGAGCTGGAACCGAATGGATGTGGAGATATAAGCCTTTTGAGCCTTTTTAAGGTCAGCCTTGATTTTAGCAAATGGAAGGAATAAATATTACAGAGGAATTTGACTGAGAGTAAGAGTGAGTGTGAAAAAGATTGATACAGATAGAGTGAGAGAGAGAAAGCGAGAGAGAGAGGGCGAGAGAGAGAGTGAAACAGATAGAAAAAAGAGAGTTGTTACTGTTACTATTATAAGCTGTTGGTTGGCTGCACAGAAGTGCTTTGTGGGATATGGATAAAAAATTTTCTACACACTCAATCCCAGCAAAATTATTATTATGAATCAAGTTTAAATTCAATTTGAATAGACTGATTTGAGAAAAGCAAGCAAAGAGAGAGAGAGAGAGAGAGAGAGAGAGAAACAAAGAGGGAGAGAAAGTGAGATGGAGAGCAAGAGTAAAAGTGAAAGAGAAGCACCCCAGGCCAGCGAGTCATCAGTACATCAGCTGACATGCTGTAGTCATATGCAAATTACACCAAAAGAGACAAAATCATATTTTGATACAATATAACATGCTATAAAAAAATAATAAAGCGGCACAAATAAAAAACAATGAACCACTGGAAGCATTTTTGTCCATTGATGTCTGCATGTCTGTAATGAAAGACTGTGTGGCATCACACATGTACATGAAAGGTTATTTCCTCAAAGCCATACCTTCTATTAGATTATATAAACAATAACTAATATACCAATTTGTCTCAGGAGTCTTTCTGCAATAATTCAGAGTGTCAGTATAATATGCATTATCCATCAGGTGTTGTGCCATCCCACCACCCCCATGGTGCTCATCCCACCATGACCAGGACTCAGTTATACATTAATAAGGTGAGTTTCATGGGGATATGGGGACATATACAGTTAAGTAGCCTAAGCCCAAGCCTATGCTACAATATTAAAAGGTGACCTTGCACCTGTAAACCTGTTGGTGACCACTGCTTTAGAGTATAATTGTAGGAGTGTACTAAAAAGAGTTCACATTTGAAAATAAGTTAGGATGAGCAGGGGCTTTTTGTTCTCTCCATGAGACCCAAAGAAAAAAATGGTCAACAAGTAAAAAGAACACTTACAAATACTCAGACTTTAAAGCTTTTCAAAATCACACTATTCTATCAGTATGTGACCTGAGAGTGAGAGACTGTTGCATCCATGCATTAAAATAAAATGCAAAATTCTCAGAAGTACACATTTTTCCAGGAGAAAGCACAGTGAGGCTGTGTGTAGAACAGAATGTGCAAAATATATACAGTATTTTGGGTGGCGGGTAAAAAGTATGTGTGTGTCTCTCATGGATTATTCTACATTCCATCTAGGCACCTCGTTCTCCAAACATCCACCCAACATCCCCTACCCCAAACACTCACATAGTCAGTCCTCCTCCTATACTCATCTTTCCAGAGCCCAGCTTCATTCTGCCACTCCTGGAATTAACCAGCTGCTAGTGGGTGTAAATGTTGCTCTCTCTCTCTCTCTCTCTCTCTCTCTATCTATCTTTTGAACAGATGCAACTGGCAACTCATGCTGTGCAGAGCAAAGTTCCCCTTCCGATAAATTTACGAGCAGACCAGCTAAATGCACGCTCATATTCACTGCAGTAACTGAAGACGAGTCAGCCTGGGTGTCTTGCACATTCATACTGAGGAGCCTGTAAACTCTCTGACATTCAAACTTTAGAAATATATTTATAGGTGAAGATTTGGTTTCAGTATCCTAATGTCACGCTGTGTGACATTACCCCAAGTGATCGGGCACTCAAAAATATCCATGATCTGAGGCCTTCCATTACTAACGTGTCCTATCAATTTAACTCCCATAACAAACAGTAGATAAGCTTGTCAGTTCTTTGTAATGGCATATTACCGTAAATACTGTCTATCCTCATAGTGCTTGAAAAGAACTAAATTTTTATTCCTCACAAATCTTCCTCTAAGTATTCTTCCACCAGAAATTTATTCATAGAATAAATAATTATTCATATGCATAGTTAATCATTCTGCTGACTGTGGTACCTCTTTTGGAGTCAAAGTTATAATAAATTCATTTAAAAATAATAATAATAAAAATTTATATTTATTGATTCCTGTGGAGAAATACTTTCTCTGCATTTAACCCATTCAGTGGGTCATTTAGAGCTTTTGTATCCCAGCCCTCGGCTTGACAACATGTTTGGAAAGTCATATTGAAAAGTCTCCACTGAGATCATTATAGACTTGACCAAAATATATGCTGATTTTTAAGAGTTTTTAGATTATCATGTACCGAGCACTATAATATTTTCTTCTGGAAATGCAAATCTAGTTTACTTCGAAGTGCATTACTGAAAATGAAATGCCTTTTCAAACTGCAGCTATTGTATTATTATTTTTTTCATTTTTATCTTAACATAATCACATTTTCTGGCAGCAAAATAGTTTCTTCTTGCATCACGGTCTCGGGGAGTGACAACTGGCCTATGTGACTCGGGGAGTGACATCTGGACTATGTGACAATTAAGTCACATTTTAGCACGAGGACGACTCACATGTAATATCATGTAGCAACACAAACGTAAATAATGGCGGGAGCAGAGAGATGGGCATTTTCTATTCAGGGTTGTAGCTGCAGATAAAGTCAATAAAGTAACTACGTAACTTTATTAAATGAGAAATCAGTAATCTGGGTTGGGCACAGTGGTGCAGTGATACAGCTATTTCCTCATAGCAAGAAGGACCCAGGTCCCAGATTGTGGTGACCAGAAAAATTTCTGTGTGGAATTTGCATGTTTGCGTGGGTTTTCTGTGGGTATTCCGGTTTCCTCCCACATACCCTAGACATGCATGCTAGGTTAAGTGGTGTCTCTAAAGTGGCCCTTAGTGTGTGTCTGTGAGTGTATGTGCCCTACAATGTATGGACACCCAGAGTTTCTGGATGGGCACCTGCTGGCCTATGAACCCCTTGTGGATTAAGAGGAAGAAAACAATTGAATAATCAGTAATCTGGTATCTTGAAAAAA
Source organism: Xyliphius kryptos (assembly GCA_025769995.1). Classification (NCBI taxonomy): domain Eukaryota; kingdom Metazoa; phylum Chordata; class Actinopteri; order Siluriformes; family Aspredinidae; genus Xyliphius; species Xyliphius kryptos. Next base: position 2,359,606 of record JAOUQT010000013.1, on the reverse strand, counting down.
CTTCAATGGAACTATGCAACAAACTGTGGACTCAATTTCTCAATTATGAGCCATAAACCCAAAGCTTACACAATTTCACAATCTCACCAGCGACCCACACTCCAGGTTAAATCCAGCTCCAAAATAAACACTGTAATCTAATGGACAGAAACTGCTGATCTTGTAGAACACTATTGGATTGAAAAGACAGACACATCGCTGGAGACATATAGATAACAACATCACACACAACTTAGAAGTGGCTGCTAAAGTGTACAGTGTGACAATACAAGTGCTTTTGGAGAGCCAGATGTTTTACATTCATAGTGTACATATGTATGTGTGTAAGATGTTGTCCCTAGAGGAGAGGTGAAAAGATTATCACACAGAGGAGAGTGAGATTAGCAAGCATTTGCTAGCTTTTCAGAAACCCATTCCAGATGAATGCTGGCCTATAAAATCCTTCTAATATCTGTATTTGTGTATGCAAATAAAAGAACAAAATAATTATAAAAGGAACACTGTCATAGATAGATAGATAAAGAGACAATTAGATAGACAGACAGATTTACGTGCACTACTGGAAACTTTCTATAGCAGACAGACCAGAAAACACTGACCATATAGAAATGCTAGGTTTACACTATGTAATCCAGCATGGCGACACTTAAGAATATTGCACTTTGGATTATGCTATGATTACGTTCGGAAAAGGCAAGAAAAATGGCGCATAATTGTCGCTAAGCAATGTGAGTTGTTGATTACTTTACATAACTTTCCACTATTATTTTAAGCTGTTGCGTGCCTGCATGGCTCCTATCATTTTTGTGGGTATTGCACCTTGTGATGCAGGATACACAAAGTGGCCTAGTCGTAGTTACTGCTGTATGCAAGTCTGATTCCAAACTTTGTCTTGTGCAGTCTAGCAGTTGAATATGCAGCGATGGAAAAAATTCCTGAATTTGTCAATACTGGCTAGCTGTAGCGTTATATCATATACATTTATTAATTTTAGTTATGATGTTACGGATTGTGTGCTGATTTACACTGAACATCAGTAAAGATCTACATGCACAGAAGTACAAAGGTTTACAGACACTTCCTAAAGGCTAATCTGTTATCATCCAATTTTGATGTATTAATTTATTATTGTATTCTTTTGCTGTGAATTACCCCACTGGGGATTAAAAAAGTAAGTGAGTATCTATCTATCTATCTATCTATCTAATAATAATTGATACTTAATTGATCCCCATAGGGAAATTCTTTCTTTCTCTGCATTTAACTCATCCAGGGCTGAATACCTGGAGTAGTGTGCTGCACTCTACTAGGGCGCACGGGGAGCAGTTGGGGATTGGGTGCCTTGCCCAACGGCACTTCAGCCATGACTTGCCCAGAGTGGGGTCCCCAGTCCTTTACCCTATCCTATAAGCCACGGCTGACCCCGTGGATCTATCCATCCATCTATGTCTATTATCATATCAGGAAGTTTTTCCTTGCCACTCTAACCATCCAGCTTGCTTATTACGCATTTTTCATTTTTGATATCCAATTCTAAATTAAATAATATATATTTTTTTGAGGTTCAATTTAAATAACAAAGAATGCCTGATACAGATTCTTAAACTATGGTCCTCAATGTTTTATACTTCTGAATAAGATAACTGTTATTAATGTTTAATCTTCCTTAAAGTTTCTACTCCATACAGATATTTTCTTTAATTTTTGCTCCTCAAATATGATATAATGTAATAAAAATTTCCTTAAATAACATACATTTGCATTTAATGTTAATAGATCAAAGGAGGTCAAGCTGAATAGTCCGCCACACAAATTTTCACCTCACTAAATCTGACCCACACTGCAAAAAAGTTTGGACACCCCTGATCTAGATTTTACTTGTATATTGCTCATTTTATTATCTGTAAACAATGCAACAATGTACCTTGAATATTTATGATAATAAAATACTTTAACTTAAGTAAGAGAGACAGGCGGCGGCTTGTAAAGTGCTTTAAGGACAACAGACAGAAACAGTGAGCCTCACGCGCTCACCAAATTCCAATCCTTTGTTCCCGGGTTTGGAACATTACTACGCGCGTGCTTTATTATATGATTTCAGACAGTCTGGGCGTTCTTGTGCGTTACAGCAAGTGCGCGTGTTTTCTCCTGCTCATAGCCCTGCACTGTGCGCAATCCATCGGGTTCACGATTGTCTTAATCCTTCCCACATCCCAGCATTGCAGAATCACACGTGTACGAATTACGGGAAAAGACAGTATTTTATTTATTAGCACACCTCATATATATATGTAGATAAGTATGTATGTATGTATACCTCTGAAATATGCATTTTAATGAATTAAGATTTATGTGTGGACGCGGCGGCATGAATTGCGTTGATTTGCGGTGGGTTAATGCTGCACGCACACTCATAGCGCAGTCTGCGCCAACGTAGGCTACTTATAAATACACACAACCCATACAAAAGGATACCCTCTTCCTTTTGAGCGTTAACACTGACACATGCTCAGGGCATGTCCTGAAAACGCCGACCGTCCGAGCGTGTGACTTCCCTCCTTTCACTTACCCCCCAACGTCATTAACCCGCCGTACCATTATCCGAATCTGATTACGATTCGCTCTATTGGCTCTACGATCCAGCCACAGACGTGATTGGAAATTAAAGAAAGAATCACATGCACTCACATCCGCTCGACTGTACTCATCAGCCCGCCTTCCACCCTCATACTGGGAAGGAAATCCAGACTGAAGCACGAGGACATGGATGTGATCGCTTGTTCCACGCGCGTTTAGAGCGTGCCGTTGCGCTCGCCTCCCGCACCCGGATTTGTACTTTCCGTTCCTGTTCAACCGCCGGTGTGTCCTTTCGTGTCCTGTCCGACAAACCTGCCAGCGAGACAGAGAGGGACAGGTGCAGCACAACCGCCGCGCCCCCTTTACGCTCACACGCCATTCAAACACTCTTAAACACAGTCTCACTTGTTCGCACACTCCTCCTCCAGCTTTTCTCAGCACTCGTTCACTCTCTCATTTAGTCATATAGATACACATGATCAAAAATCATCCACACGCTGGCTGTAGAATATATGTTAATAAAATTTTGAAAAAGGCGAATACATATTTTTTTAATATATCCCTGCATTAAAATTTTTTTGTACAGGGGTTAGACAATGAAACTGAAACACCTGTCATTTTAGTGTGGGAGGATTCATGGCTACATTGGACAAGCCTGGTGAAAATCTTCATTAATTGCAC
>JAOUQT010000013.1:2322219-2335366 GCA_025769995.1 Xyliphius kryptos | reverse complement strand
CGGATGGGTTAAATGCGGAGGACCAATTCCGCTGTGTGCAGACACAGTGGCAGAATGTATCACTTTCACTTTCACAGACCACATGCTAACCACATATGAACAATACTGAATAAACTCAAGGATGTTGTTTTAGTGAAATCATGCGACCAACTTGATATTTTTGACAATTTATTTACCGATATACACTCATGCAGCATTATATTTAGTTCTTGTATTGCTACTTTGTTAAACTACGTTACTTTCTAGTAAGCAGAAATGCAGCTACAAAGCTGGTCACTAGAAGGCAGAAATCAAATAAAATGTCATCTTAAATAGCAGGGCAAATGAACTACAACTCCCAATCTTGCAAATAATAATTAGTAGTGATGGGTCCTACTGTGCCAAGAAATGTGTGTTGAGAAATCCAGAATTTCCTTCATGAAGCATGTATTTAGCTTCTTTAGCGTCATCTGAGGCATTGCTGGTTTAAAAAGTGCTTTGACTCTATTAATGAACATATAATAAGCACAATTTATCCCCACAAAATTTGCATATTCATGTTATGTCCAAGTTCAAATATTTGATTCTGATATTTAGCATTCCGATATTCAGAGCCAGAAAATATGTTGTAACTGATGCGATGTCATAAGGGACGCGCTGTGCCATCCATCTTTTTACATTTACTTATTATCTTACATTAAATAGTTTAAACTACTAAATTTTTGCTGGTTTGTTATGTATATTTATTTCATATTTATTTACACTTTAGTTAATGTTTCCTAAAGAATTAAGATGTTAGAGTATTAGATATGTTTTGCAGCCTGTGTAAGTTGTTTTTACAATGCAGACTTTTCCTACAAAACATACATCCTATTTGTACTTTGTGTTTTGATGGACAGTCAACTGATAGTGACTATATGGACAGTGTGTACACCGTAGCTGGTTGTTCTCCTATATGTCCAAATCATTATTTAAGGAGCAAAATAAAAAAGAACACGTAATCAGTAATCTGAAAAAGATGTATGGACCAAATAATTCAGTGTGAAGCCCCACTGATACACCATATAATCTTTCCCTTTCTTTCTCATATGAAAGGTTGTCTAAGGGAATGTAACGGCTGTCTAGAACCAGCCTCTCAGAGTGGCAGGCATATAGACACAGCTGGACAAGAAAGCTGGCAAAAAAAATAAAATGCCACATTTATTACTGTTCAATTTTAATTCAAGACACTTTCAACTTCAGGAGAACTGAGGACTTGCGAACAGAGCCACTGTTACACGTCTTCTGGTTATTTATGTGCATGTGGGAATCGAGAGGTGTGAAGAGCAGCCTCGATAAGAGAGAGATGAACTGAGAGAAACAGAAAAAAACCTTAGCTGTAACTGACATGCATTAAGCAGCACTGTGACTTCAGCAAGATGACTCGATTAGTCACGTCTGAGTCGAGGGAGCAAGGAGGCAATTATGAGTTGTTAAAGCTTTATTCACTATAAGAGAGAAAAGAATTGAGGAGAATAGAGAGAAGAGAAAAGTAGAGAAAGAAAAATAACTGACAATGAGAGAAAATAATCAGAGTAGACCAAAGAGAATAAATAATTGACTGGAAATACTGTATATGCCTTGGAGTAAAATACTGTACACCATACAAAAATTACCTTAGGTGATCTTTTCTGTCATCCTGCTTCTCCTCCTCAATGTTGAATTTTTTTTCATATACCTTGTTTATATGTTTCCCAGGTTAACCCCAATAGATATATAGGCAGATAGACAGACAAACATATAGCTTGACCTCCAGATGCAGACAAATAATTGTGAAAGCTGATTCATATTTTCGTAACAGTATCTCATGTGTCTCCTCACCATACCTCAGTCCTCTTTTACCATGACTCTGTGAAGACTCTCTCTTTCTCTCTCTCTCTCTGACTCTCTATCTCTCACTCTCTCTCTGTCTCTCTCTCACTGCAAGTCATGGAGAAAAACAGATAAATAATTTAGTTAAAAGAAAAAGCCTTGACAGAGCAGTTTGGACTTGAAAGTGGGAGACATAAAACTTGTATTAGCTACTGTACATGCTTTCACAATCAGACCATCAGTTAAGAATTAATCGCATCTTTAACATGCACATGCTATCCTTCTCTTTCTCTCTTGCTCTCTCTCTCTCACACACACACACACATACACATACGAGTAGGACATGGAGCATTACAAACCCATCAGAGTGCAGTATTGATGCAAGAGATTAAAGATCTTGTAATAGACTTTAAAATACATTTACGTTTGCATACGCATTTATAACAGTTCATTAAAGACTCAAGGGGGAATCAGCGAGATTGGATTGCCATTGCCAGATAAACAGCAAAGAAGTGTTGCACTCAGAATGATCACTGGATTAGGAACACCAGTCACATACACCTCCAAAAGGTGGTGAAGGTCCTACATACACAAGTTGACCAGTGCCCGCTTCACCAGAACGACCAGTTCTCGCTCATTCAATGCCTGCCTCTCAAATGAACCACATGGCCAGTTTTGCTGGCACCACACTTCTAGGCTCCAATTATCCGTCAGCCTCTGTCACAATCTTTCAAGTTGTGCAAGATTAAACATATCTGGTAAATGTTTCACACACAACCATCTCTAGGGTTTATAGAGAATGATAAAAAAAGAGAAAAATATTCAGAGCGTGGCAGTTGTGTGTACAAATATACATTGTTGAGGTGAGAGGTCAGGAACAATGGTTAAAGATGATAGAAAGATAATGATAACTCAAATAACCACTCGTTACAATCAAAGAATGCAGAATACAATTCCTCCTGAAAGTATATTAGCAAGGTGTACCTAATAAAGTGGCTGGTGAGTGTAAATATTACACTACTCAAAAGCATACATCATTATGTATGGTGAGTCTCTCTCACTCTTTCTCTCTGCTTCTTTATTTTCTAAATGTATACTTGAAACGGCTCGAAGTTGACACTGTTGAAATCAATATTTGCAGTTTATAACATATTCCTCCAGGTCCAGGCAATATAAGCACATGAAAACTCACACACATACACACACACATCATTTGCATTTGAGTGAGGTGTGTAATGCCTCAAGCCAGCTTTTCAAACGGTAGTATTCTCAGTAGTATATCGACTGCTTAATGCTTGTAATCACCATGAATCATTCATACAGTTAAACTCTGCGGCAACTCTGGGCGCAAGGGCAGGAGCAACCTTAGACAGAACGCCACTCCATTGTAGGGCACACATACACAAAGTCACACATACATTACCACTATAAGGGCCATATTACAGACAACAATTAACCTGCAATCCATGCATTTAGAATGCACCCGAATAAAACCCGCATAATGACAGGGAGAACATCAAAACTCTATGCAGATGTTTCCTGGAACGTCCCACAAAGGGATTGAACCTGGGTCCTTCTTGCTGTGAGGAGACACTGTGCTACACTGTTACCCACCTGTTAACATCCAGCTAAGTGTCTGGTCATGTGCGATTTATCCGGGAGGAGACTGTCGAACAAGCAAGGCAAACTAAACAAGCCTTTGCAGTGCGTATGGATCAACTTGATTATAAAGGATTTTCACCACAATCTGGATTCTGATCCCTGGTATTTGCATGATGTAATAAATGAAAAATGAAAACTGGAGGTGAGGCTGAAGTGTTTCATGTTTCAATATATTACATAATTTGTTTATATCTGGAAAACCAAATAGAATAGTTATCAATGATCTTCCCGACACAAGGATACTTGGTTGGGATTAAAAAAAAGATATGAAATAATTAATAGTTACCTTTGATGCAACTACTGGCTAGTAATTGGCCCTTTCCTGTCAAAGAGCACATTACCGATAATGCACTTCAGAATACATCAGTTCAAACACAGAAATGTCTGTCAGATTTAGATCAGGTATTGACATGTAACATTTAAACAGCAGTATATGTGAATAGTTGGATAAGAGCTGATCTATTGAATGCAATCTCACAACATGTTCTTAGACACACATAGAGAAAATTTCAGAAGCATCCAATTTGCAGTTTGCAAAATCCACAGACTGGCATTACACAATTTCACATCGCACATGACCTCTGTACACACTGCATATATGCATAGAACTGAAATAGTGCACACACACACACTTACAGACCAACGCACACACACCCACACACTCCATCAGCGCCTACAAGACAAGCAGGCAGCAATGTTCTATTTTCAGCCATTACCAGACAGAAATTAATTTGTCACCTTCCATTAGAAGCCTGATTCTGGAGCAGTGGTCCTGTATCCTCAATTATGTCTGTCAACCACACACACCCACGCACACACACATACACACATAAAACCATTTGGCTTGACTTGTTTATAGAAAAAATGCTTTGCAAAGATGGATTAATATTTTTGGAAACGTTCTTGACAGGGTTGAGGGTGCGTGCATATATGTGTGTGTGTGTGTGTATGTGTGTGTGCACGCGTGGTTGTCATATATTAGGAACACCTGCTTTTGCTGGCGCTACACTGGCACCATATTTCTGGGCTCCAATAGTCAGTCAGCCTGTGCTTTTGCTGGCTCCACACTGGCACCACACTTCTAGGCTCCGAATGTCCATCAGCCTGTGTCAAAGTCTTTCAAGTTGGGCAAGCTTAAACATATCTGGTAAATATTGCCTTCTGCTGCTAGTGGACAGATAAATCATCTTTTATAAGATAATTTACTGGGATTTTCACGCACAAACATCTCTGGGGTTTACAGCGAATTACCTAAAAAAAAGAAAATATAAACAAATGTGTCCTGTTGGGGTGAGAGGTCAGGAACACTGTGTTTACAGTCCTATACTATGGTATCACATGTGTGCCAAGAGTAAAAGAACCATCAACAACGATCCACCCGAAGTTCACACAGTGGCCTGTCATGTGTGGTTGATTCAAGAGCAGATCTTTGAACAGTGGCATGGGTCATGTGGTGGCGCACGGGTGGGCATGCTGTTATTAATAAAATAAGTCTGCCAATAGAACATTAACTGTACATTTCAATCTGAGGTTAAGAGATGTGTCTTAAATATTTACGCCAATCATAATAAAGTCTTCCCCACTCCTCAAATCTAAGACTATTAACATTTTAGCAAATGTTCTAAAAGAAATCTAATCACAATGTCAAGGGAACCGGTTTGAGAAATTTCACCTGCCTCATTACCTTCTACATTACTCAGGCTATCATGGCAAAACACTAATGCAAACATGCCAAAAACATAAGCCAGCTGTTTGCAGCTGGGTTGCACTACACAAGTGAGATGAGGCTTACTCACATTACTTAGGTGGTGTTTTTCATTAAGGCACTTGCTTTGCCCAGAAGCTGACAATGAGAGAGAATGCAGGTTTACGTATAATATTCTTGGCTAAATTAGCTAGAAAAGTGGCAGTAATCTAGAAATGATCACCTTGTTTTTATTGTTATTCTCCAGTGTCTGCTCTCTGATAGCCTCTGTGTGTGTGTGTGTGTTTGCGTGCTGTGTAGTGATTTCATATCCTCAGGTATATTTCAGAAACTTATCACAATAATACTGATAAGCAAATCGGCCTATTCTGGTACATGAGAATGTAAGAGGCCTGTTATAAAATGCCTGGAAATAATCGCATAAATGTTTAATATTGTGGGGAATAAAATGCGCTACATAAACGTCTTACTGACTATACATTATTTAGCCTGCTATAAATAACTGCATCACAGACAAGACAAAAAAAATTTGCCTTTTAGCATACGTCTTGTGACAGCAATTGGGACAGAAATGTGAACCATTTGCTATTTTATTTTGTTTGGTTGTAATATCAATTATCGGGATAAACTATTTCTTTATATTTTTTGATATAAAGTAAATTCACTTATGAGTTTATCTTTCAGTTTGTCATGCTATTATGATTTAAATGGGCAAAATGCATGTAAACATTTGTGAACGCATAATATATGGCTTATTTCTGTGTGTTTTGATATAGTGGTGAGAACTAATTCTTGACATACACCAACATTGTGAGGACATTTTGGTTTGGAGGACATGTTTATTTTTGTAGTTTTTTTCACTACATTAAAGAGCAATTTTTTTTATTACTGAGGTTAAGTTTAGGGTTATGGTTAGGGTAAGGGCTAGCAATCATGAGCTACATGAATAATGTAGTCTATGGACAGTCCTCCCAGGTATAGTAATCCCAACATGTGTGTGCGTGCATGTGTGTGTGTGTAGGCGCATGTTCATGTACCAGTTACAAATAGTACATGCTTTTTAAGTGTTGATCAGAAGCGAGAGCTTTTAATTGGCACACCTGTCTCACAGCCATCTGGAGCCTCTTGAGGAAATTCTTTACTTCTAGTACATTCTAGAGCATTAACATACACACACAATATCTTGTACTAATTGTGTTTGTCAGGTATACCTAGTTCATTAGTATTAATGCAGGTATATTATGGACTGCCTGCACTTCATTTAAATTATCTTACTTATATCCTTAACTATAACCTTAATCTTATTCTTAATCTTAACTGTAATCTTGCTATTAATTTGCAGGGTAATCTTCAATGTCCTTTTAATTCCACGGTTTTCCATTTAAATTCAATTAACATACATGGACACAACTAGCCTGTGAAAATTACATATGGATATCAAGTGGTTATTTTTTTGTGAATTGGTTTAATCGCTCATTAAACATGAGCACAAATGGTCCAGCATTGCTAACTGCTGAAGTCAGATTGTTATTGAATATTGGGGCAAGTCCAAATTTTAGCATGAATCTGGTTTTCCACATTTAGAGATTTAGGATTTGCAAATTGGAAGGCATTGCCAAACTCAGAAATTCCTTTATTAGATGCACCTTTATTAGGTGGTGCTGGTAATATTCAAAACAGTTAAAGATTTTTCAGGATTGTTGAAATCATATTTAATGCTTTTTAAATGTCATTTGAGGCATTTCATCATCAAAATGGCATTTAATGCTTTATAATGCCTAATATTTTTAGATGCTTTGATACTATCAAGTGCAAAATGAGATAATATTTTTCATGAAGTGGTCTCTCTTTTCAGTTTTTCACATCTGAGCTGTGCTCTATGTTCTATTTTAAATAAGATATTGGTTCATAGTTCATACGATTTGCATATCATTGCATTCTGTTTATTTACATTTTATACAGAGTCCCAACTATTTTAAATATTAATAAGATGTTATATGGGGAGAAAATACACCGTGCTGCAGGACCCCAAGGCAAAACAGCAAGAGCCTGAATTACCCTGAAGGGATTTTTTAGATAGTAATTGCCGGCTCACTGTTCATTATCTCTATTATTATATGGCTACTTATTAAGTAAATAAATAAACATAAAATGTTGATTTTAAAATTGTTATTGCTTCTGCAATATTAAAGCCATTTGATATTATTGATTATTTTTTATAGTACATCGTGCAGCTTTATTTTGTTCCTAAACATCAACAAACCACCCAAAAACTCAGGAATAACCATAGACAGGGCACATACCCACAATCATTTACACACTTTAAAGTCCACTTTAGAAACACCAGTTAAACTAGCATGAATGTTTTTGGGATGCAGGAGGAAACTGGAGAACCCGGAGAAAACCTGAGCAAACACGGGGAGAACATGCAAGATCCACAGAGAAATTCACTACCCACTGAGCCACTATTAACAACAAAATAATAAACCGAAGATGACATAACAGAACCAATCAGAAACGACTATTTAATGAATACAGGTAACAAGAAACAATAAAACATTAGAAAATGTGTATTGTTGTAAAAATATGATTCTGAAAAATAAGATTCAGTCTTCATAAACCACAGAATAGCGTAATGGGATAATCAGAATCCCAATAATAATAAAAAATAACACCCTTCAGTGTGTATTAAAGGAAAACTATCATTCTGACAAACCATATTTATTAATTCATAGACCATATAATGCTGTAATGGACCAATCAGATTTAAAAATGTAATAAATTAAAAAAAATATTGAATAAAAATGTAATAAATAAAGAGCATGTGTATTAATGTAAAACTTACATCATACTAACCAATCATTCAGGAATTTATAAACCATAGAATAAAATAACAGATCAATCTGAATGTAATATGCAAACATTAACACAATAGAACATGTGTATTAATGTAAAATGATCATTCTGACCAATCAGATTTGCAAATTCAACACTCTGTAGTATATAACTCAGCCATTTCTAACATCTAAATTTTGACACCATTCTGACTGGCTAAATATATCATTAGTTTTTTGATTTTCTGAGGACATCCAGCTGGTCATGTGACATACTGTACATTGGTTCACCAATCGCTCCATATTTGCATTAGCCTCATGTAATCATCTGCGTATCACTTTAAAAATAACTACCATGATGTAAAATTATGCTTTTCCGTAAATAACAGTAAACAAAAACACAGCTGTCATGGAAAATTCGCCAAACTGTTGCCAAATCTAAACCAAGCAGGCTTTGCAAAGCAAAAAAAACAGACACACAGATATACCATGACACCTGCGTCCTGTTTACTGCTGAAAATTATCTTTTTGTCATTTTGTAATTATTCTGCCAGGAGACACACAGTCCCAGTGTTTTCTCTCTGTGTCTTACTTCTAAATTATATCACTGACACTTTCTCTCTCTCTCTCTATTTCGCTCTCTCATTCTCTACCTATTTCCCTTTCTCTTTCTGTATACCGAATATCTCAACTCTATCTATCTTATCAGTTTAAATGAAAAGATGAAGGTGGGCTGTCAAACTGACATGCATGTCTGGAAAGGCAAATCCATCTCTCTCTCTCGATCTCTTTCTCTCTCTCTGAGTGTGTGTGTGAGGGTACGCTATCAAGATACTTCCGCTGTCAAAGCAGATTGTTCCGAAATAGTAGCAAAATCCGCCTACACTGAATTACTGGTTACCCATAATTCCACTATTCTGGTGAAGTGCAGAGAAAAGAAGAGAGTGTGGTCAAGGCAAATAGGAGTGTTTGAGAATAGCTAAATCACAGCACCATCTCTCTCTCTATGTATGAGTGTGTGAGTTTACAAAGTTAACTAGTCTATACATAGAAAAAAAATCCTACACAGAATGACAAAGCCATGAGGAGAATATAAAAACTCCACATAGAAAGGACCCAGTAACGTCTTGCTGTGAGCTGGAAGTGCTACTCATGGTGCCACCCTTACATTCATTAACATTTCATTGTCTGGTGCCATTTATTCGGCAATGACAGTAAAAACAGACTTGATTCTTCCTTTAAAGATTTGGTTTTGATTCTAAGAAAATAAATGTTAAATACATAGGGGTCTTAAAGTATATGATAAAAGCAATATTCCTAACAGTCACTCTGTTAGGAATGTGGCATATATGTGGCATATAGCATGCAGTGAACGTCTTATGAGGCAGAGGATGATAGATATTTGGTTTTAAAAGCTGCCCAATAAAACCATTAAAAATGGCTATTTATTAGGTTCTATTCAAAAATATAATAGCACTAACCTTTTATATCTCATTTTTGATAGGTGACTCATTAAACACACACAGATGCAGCTGAGCTTTTATGCATCAGACTCCAGCCAGCATCTTCAATTAAAGACATATAAGAACTTAATATCAAACTCTAAATTTAGTCTGACATGCTGTGAAAGTAATATTTAGTTTTGTGTGTGTAAGAGAGAGCATTTTGTGTGTTATGAATGAAGCAACAACTAACCATGGCATGTAGTGCGTGTGTGTGTGATTATAATCCTTTTAATACCTGATGTGCTCATTTACATGGCCACATTAAGCTGCACTGCCATCTAGCGAGACCACTCAGATCATGAATATTCAGAGGTATGGGCGTGGCTGTCACACTGAGACACTAACCCGACTTAGCTGAACCCTGTACTTTGATGTATAAGTGAACTTGCAATTCAGATGAAGTTATTGAGAGGTTATATGAAATATCACACAAATACGCGATTTTCTGCTTTTATAGAACTATTAAACACATTATTTGTATTTTATTACAAATTACTCAATGGACTGAGCTTGAAGGTCTATTTTAACCACATAGCCCTATACATTTCTTTTTAAACTGGGCCTCATGGTGAAGCACATTCACAGAGCCAATTAACTGCATCTTCAGAGCTTCTTATTGAACTTCAGCCAAAGCCACATAGTGCATTACATCCATCAGGCTCACTAACTCATTTAAAGTTGGGCCTCAACGCGCAACTAGTTTTTAGGTCATCAGGGTGCAGCTTACCCACAGAGCCTTATAACAACTTTAGACTGGGTCTCAGGGTGCATCTCAATGCTCACTAAACTACTATGGACTATGCCTTGCAGTGCAGCTTAACCGCAAGGCTTCCTAACTCACTTTACACTGGGCCTCATGATGCAGCTTAACAAATTTAACAGGTTGACTCATAGTGCAGCTTTTCTGTTGGGCTCCTTAGCTCATTTTTTACTGGGACTCACAAAGCTGATATAGCGAACTGTAAACCCACATACCTAGAATGAAAGGCAAGCTGAGAACAATCCTCTGAGATGACGGAAAAACACCAAGTGATTTGTGTCTAATGTCACTGCGCATTGGGTTTGTTATCAATGGCTTAAGGGCATGATGCTGTGGCTTTCTGAAACTCCATACGCGTTGCATGAGCTGAGCCACTATTTGAAAATGGTGTCATAAAAAAGTGATGAAGAAATAGGAAAGCAAGAATAGTGTGAGAGAGAAGAAAAGTCCCAGATCTTTCACTTTTAAAACGTGCTAATGAAATCACATTTAAAAGTCAGTATGCATGTGTTGGTTCTAAGAAGGGTTTTGGTTGCAAGGATGGATTTTACCTATACTGGAAATATCTGTGGTCCTGTTTTACACATTTCAGTTTTGTAAGAGATATATTTCTGTACAAAGAATGATATTGTACGAGTTGTTAGGTGCATTAACATTGAAACCTTGATGACCAGTAGTAAACAAGAATCAGCCATGATTATTAGCTTAATGAATGACTGGCTAGTTATTCTTACTGCTTCCAGAGCCTGTAGTTTTAAAACAACTTTATACTATTCAGAATAGTTCGAATAAATTTTTATAATAATGCCCACAATTACAGAGCACATTGTTGATTCAACTTAATTTTTACATTTCTAAAGAAAAAAATGTAACTTAAAAGAAATCTAACCTTAAGCAGCTCTTCTGCTGCATTTTAATCATCTATCATATGCATAGTAATGTGTGTTAAACAGGTCACCATCTCATTACTCATAGCTTAGTGACTATGATTTTTGCATTATATCTTAAACATTTTTTACAGTTGTAACAGTCATACTTTCTTTATAAGTGTTGAACGCAAGTTAGATCTGTCTATTTATTGGCAGCTCAGGGAAAATGGAGAGATAGAGAACAACAAATAGAAAAGAAGAGAAAAACATAAAGGCAGAGTAGAGGAAGACATTAACAAGTCCACCAGTGCAATATTTTTGAGTGAAGAAAAATTACAAAGATTTCTTGCATGTCACTAAACAGCTCAACATACTACAGACCACTACTCTAAAGTAATGAATGCTGCATTTTGCTGTAAAACTGAAGCGTGTCGGCTACAATTTCCATAAGAACTGTGTCAGATTCTCCAAGATAACACTTTAGCAGCTATCCTTATTGTAATGTACTATGTTTAAAAAGACATGTTTAAAAGTAAAGATGCTTTCAAAACTAAAGGAAGTGAAGAGTTAATCCTTCTTTTATTAACACTGTTTCATTTGTTCAGATTGATAAATAAATAACTTAAGTTTTCTTGTCTTGAAGAAGCTTCCGTGGTCCTTCTGGAGACTTTGCCTGTGACAAAAAATTAGGTGTTTGGAAAGCTAAAATGATTGTGCACTGACACTGACATAATACAGAATTCATAAAGAAATAAAAATTTCTTACCAAATCTGCATTAAGAGTGTTTAGGACCTGGTGTATATGGTTTACCTGTATTCCCTTATTATCCCCACTTTGCATTATTGGCATGAATTAAGAGTGTGCTGAGCAGAAAGACAATGTAGAGGAGAATAAAAAAGGGTTTGA
Organism: Xyliphius kryptos; assembly: GCA_025769995.1. Taxonomy (NCBI): domain Eukaryota; kingdom Metazoa; phylum Chordata; class Actinopteri; order Siluriformes; family Aspredinidae; genus Xyliphius; species Xyliphius kryptos. The sequence continues at coordinate 2,323,294 of JAOUQT010000013.1, read as the reverse complement.
CACATTAAACCCTTGCTGAAATAAATCGGTCTTATATATTTCATAAATGTAGTTTTTATACTCTCTCGCCTTCTGTTCCTCCAAGGTATAAATAGCTGTGATTGGCAGGTCGGCTCCGGATGGTAATTAGCACGGTTGCTGGGGTGAAAGGGGAGGTCCCGTGTCTGTGGTGATAATGAGAACAGTTCCCACGCGGCGGCCATGATGGTTCTGTAACGGCTCGGCCGGACCAGCAATCGGGCTCCGTAATTACGACCTGTTCTCTTTTTGAGAACATAATCGTCACAGAAAGATGCAATTAGCTGACAGGCGCCTCGCCTCACCACTCTTCACCCAACCCATAGGTTACAGGGCCGAGAAAGCGAGAGAGACAGAGAAATAATAGCTCAGAGTCAACCGCTCGACGGAAGAAGGATTACTCACACACACGCACACATTTTATTCTTTATTTTATTCACCCTTTGTTTCTTTAAATCATAAAGGAAGTAATTAACTATGCAAATGGTGCTGAAGCTTGTAGTTATAATTGCACGCACACACACACACACACACACACACACGTTTAAACATAATTGGAACATCCCCTCTCATCTTTGTGCATGTGTGCGTGTGTTCATTCACATGTTTGTGTGAAATAAAATAGACAACAATTCTTGCAAATATACATCAAGACACTTATTTGGTCTCCATACCCCAACCCAAACCCCCACCCCCAACTCTTTTTTCTCACTTTCTCATATTCTCTCTAGCTGGTTCTCACTATCTCTCCTGTCTCCTGTCATTTGCTCTCTATTTTTATCTTTCTCGCCCCTCTCCCGCTCTGTCATTTCTCCTCTCTGTTTCCCATGCTCTTTCTTCACCACATTCTTTCTGTTTGTCTCTTTTGCAGTCTCTTTTTCCTTTTCTCATTTCTTCCCCTCTTTATCTTATTATTTATTTATCTTGTTTTTACTCTCTACTGATTCTCTCTCTCTCTCTCTCTTTCTCTCTCCCTCTTTCCAACCCCCTTAGATAGGCTTGATATAATCTCAGCTTTCTTCCACCAGCACCTAATCTGCATATGCACTTGTTTTCT
>JAOUQT010000013.1:2238141-2253683 GCA_025769995.1 Xyliphius kryptos | reverse complement strand
GTCCGCTCCGGAGGTGAGCGCTATTAATTTTGTGCACCTGAATCCCATTCCCAATCCTTATTGGCGTGCCTATATATTGGGATTGGGGGTGGAATTAAGGAGTGTGTTCATTATTGAATGTGTGTTGAATGTGTGTGAGTGTTAGTTTGTTGCTGCAGTGTCCCGTAGAGTGTGTTTTATTTAATTAATTATTTTTCTGTTTTTTTTTTGTCTTCACAGCTGCTGGCTTCTAAGGACTTAAAATGTCAATTCTAACATCAGAACCAGCAGCCACCTCATCCCATTTCCTTACCTGCTATCATCATTACAATATTCCTCCACAGACTGTTTAGTGTGTTTTTGTGTTTAAAATAAACTCTCCTGCACTTTGGTCCGCATTGACTGTTTTTTTGTATTGAGTCCTAATAGTTATTTCTGCATTTCATAATTTGCTTTATTGTTAAAGGTTACATGGATCTTTACATGGTAGCCATGTCACTAGCTACAGGGTTTGCTGTTTTATCCTGAGCTTAGAATGCTCACTATGCAGTGTTGTTATACATAGTTGCATACATACATACATACATATATAGATGTGTTTTACCCAGGTATTGATTTTCCACACAGTGGTTATTTTACTCTAAGGACAAAAAGTCTTCATAGTGGCACCAAGTTGGAACTTCTGGTGAAGGAGGAATCTGGACAGTCTAGGCAGACCAAAATGTATTTTGAGGGTCTGCTGGGAACATCTGGCCTTTCTTTAACTACCACCTCCAGGGGAGCTTTGACCAGCTCCTAGCGGAGGCTGGGGATATTGAGTAGGACCATGTTCTCCACTTCAGTTTTTGACACAGCTTTTCTAAATGTGGCCATAAGGTCTCTGGTGCCTATTATGCCTGGAATCCCTGAACCCATTAGTGGATTCTGGAAGTAAGGGATGCTGTTAAGCTAATGAGTGGTATAGGAAATACCGGCAGCTGCGATTAACACTTTAAGTGCCGTTTGGTACTACCTTGTAAATCTCAATCAAAAAGACTGAGCAAGCATAAAGTATGTCATTGTGAAGTTCTGGACCAGAAGAATAGCTGATGAAGATGTGGAAAATTACATGAAGAGATTCAAGAAGATTTTAAAACCGGTAAACAAACCTTGTTAATCAATTTGGGTTATGGTTCGGAGTGAGGAGATACAAATGAAATTATTCACCTCTGTAGATGGAACTTTGATTAAAGTTCCAAACTCCACCTTGATTGGCCTATATAACGGAACCATATCCTTCCCAGGCCAAGAGCTTGTCAAAAAGAAAAATGCTGGAAGTGCGGAAACTTTGGACATTGATGAAAAGATTGTTGTAACAAGGAACAGTGTAACCTGAGCTAATTAGAGTACCAAGCAATAAATTAAGGCGCAAAGACCAGTTGAAGAAGTGATTAGTGAGTTTTTCAAAGAATCAAGAAGGAGAGAGACAACACGAAGGAAAACAACAAGATGTCGGAGACCAGGAATCCCTGAGCCCTGCCAGAGAAACATTCACTAACAGTAGTGATAGCAGCAGCAGCGGAACACTGAAAGAATCAGACGGAACATAAAATACAATGCTTTTGGGAGAAAGACGGAACGAGCAGAGAGACCTTTTAATTCACCCTCTCTACAGCAGACAACATTATTGGAGCAGCGACTATGACTGCTGGATTTACACCTTCTACAAAATAGACTTTGGAAACAGGACTAAACCAGAACACCTAAACAGAAATGGATGCAAAATCAAAGGCACTGATACTAAAAAAGGTAAGCAAGCAATAACCCCTGACGCATGCCCACTACCTAAGATTAAAATAAACAAAAAAGCGGAAAGGAAATTCTCCACTTGAAGAGAACAATGAGACAAAAAATGGGAAAAGTACCTAAATAATACTGGACATGTCTACTGTAAGTACAATCTGAGATTAATGTTTAAACTTTTATACCTAATCTAAATGGCACTGAGCTTAATCTCTCAAAATGTGAGAGAAATTCAATCTGTTAAGAATAGAGAAGCTAAATTATCTGCCTTGAGTAATATTACATCTGATATCATATGTATTTAAGAAATGAGACTGAAAAGTTTAAATGATGTGGACAATGTTAAACAAATGTGGACACCCTAATTACTCTAATTCCTGCACTCAACGCACATTTTGTCTCCTCCCCCTTATCGCTACTGTTTCGCTCTCCGTCCTGTCTACTGCTACTGAAGGGATTTTCTGCGCTTTGCTAAACAACTAATTATGGAAATAATAAAATGATCTTTCATTTTCAATTGACATTATCTTCTCAATAAGACGTTTGAAATCTGGGAAACCAAACTGTCCCGAAGAAACGTACATATCTATTTGGAACCATAATCACGAGCATTTTGCTGATTGGATTAGGCATTGCCCTGATCTACAAAGAATTTAAACGGAAACAACTGTCCAAGCCCCTTTGAAACTGCCTGAAATGATTGATGTAATGGGCAGAGCTCTCAGCACTCAAATTTGAACTTCATAAAATAGACAATATTACATCTCTGCTCAATCGACTGGATCGTCTGATAGACCGAAATGGACCACAAAATGGACAAATGAGCTATGTGTAGAACTGATGAGAATGGAAATTGTTTCCCCTTTAGCAAAAAAGGTCTAAAGTTTTTGCTACCCTGAAAACCTGCTACAGCTCTTTAAGTTTGCGACTGAGATAAACAAATCCCCTGCAAATTATTTGTATGTCTTGTACATAGGGAAGATTGACAATAAATTCATTCATTCATATATTTATATCAATAGAAGATGGTGCAGATGGCGTCGAGATCCTGTATACACAACCTATAGAACTTATACTGTAAAGAGAGCTGTTACCGCGAAGGCTACAGCTTGTAAGGTGCTATTATATAAATGAAAAAAAAAATCTTATTATTAATCTTTATACTCCCCCCAATAGGCCAGGCATCTTATTATAAATATATATTTAAGAATTTAGAAAATCCCTTTAGTGAAGATGAAATTTTATATTATGAAAGATTAAATGTTATAATTAGTGAAAATAAAATTCCTGGACCAGATGGCATTCCAGCAGAATTTTCTAAAGTCTGTGCAGATCAAATTAGAATACAAAATGAAATTTTATTCGATCAATTTTATGACAGCATTATATCACTGATTTATAAAAAGGAGATTTCTACTGGAGCTAAATCAGTTTAAAGAAAACTGATTATAAAATATTAGCAAAAGTTATATAAATTATAAACAGAATGAATGAAAATCTTAATAATATCATAGATAAAGAACAGACATGCGCTATCAAAGGAAGACAAATGTGGGACAATTTAGAAATTATAACACATTTTAACAAAAGAAAATAATAAAGACAAATTGTTTATTGTCGGATCAGGTAAAAAAAACGGTTTTGATTTTATATCACATGAATACATTTGGTCTGTTATGCAACATAATGGTTATTTCTCTGGTTTAATAAATGTGAATAAAACATTATACAACAAATCCAGAGTATGAATCAATGTTAACCGTGTACTTAAAGACCCTTTCAAAATACATAGAGGTGTTAAACTAGGCTGCCCTCTTAGTGCAGCACTTTATGTGATAGCCATCAGCTGGAGTTAGAACAGGATACAGCATATGCAGATGACCTAACACTCTTTATTAGAAATCAAGATGAATTGGATCTGACAACAGATATATTTAAAAATATAAAGAGGTCTCTGGTGCCAAACTTAAACAAAATAAAACAGAGGCAATATGGATTGGAACTAAACCTATGCCACAAATAAATATCACCACAAACATTTGGAATTACATTTACAAATACAAAATGTGTGTAGAATGTTATTAGGGGAAAAAAGAATAAATAAAAAAAGAAATGAGCTTAAAACAAATCCAAATAATGAAAACATTTGTTTTGTCAAAACTATTATTTTTGTCCACTTTCCACCAAATCAGGCATGTACAGAAAGACTGAATAAAATGTGTGTTAAATTTATATGGGGTAATAATAGAAAAGTAACAAAAAGAACACTTATATAAAAGGAAGTATTTCGTATGTTTAGGAGCTATAGATATTGGGTAGGAGATAAAAAGACTTGGACAGAAAATAGGAAAAACTAAGCAAAACATTCCATATTATAAACACATTTTTGGACACTTCGTACATAAATATGAGACAACTCACATATCCTGGACCAGTCCGAAAATATATAACATAATTAATGACTATGAAAACGGGGATAGATGTCTATAAACGCTTAAATGCAACAGAAAGTAAACAGTCCTTTCAAAATATAAATAAGAAGGACATGTCAGAAAATATCAAAGATGTTATGTGGTTAGTCAGTGTGGGGAGGTTGGCAGTAAGGTGTGTTGTAAAGTGGAGTTGTTTTGTCACCACAAATCTCTGCCCTGTAAAAAATTTGGGGATGAAATAGTTGAACATCTGCTGTTGTACTTTTTGTGATCGACGGAGGACTAGATATAGAAATATAGAATATTCAAAGAAAATAGAACGAATAAAGAAAAATAATAATTGGATGATAATTTGTACAGTTATTCATAAAAGTTAGACACAAAATTATGGATGTCGGATGTCATATTCTCCAACCAATACCTGCTTGACAATAGCTGGTGGGTGTGAGTCTCACTTGAATGAGCAGCGGTTAAGGCAAAATGTGCCCACATATAAAAATCTATCTCTACAAGACGCCATGACATTTTTACCGGGTTTTACCTGCGGGACATTGAACAGGAACCAGTGTGTTGGATGTGATCTGGGCAATCTCCTCATCTTTCTCCCAAGGGAATAGGGCGACTATCATATACTGAGGAAGGACAGCCTCTGCCTCCTGTGACTCTAGAACCGATCCTGGTGAAGGTAAGTATTGCATGATCCTGGGGGAGAAGAATGCTACAGGGTGTAGCTTACATGGTTTACCTGAGCGCTGGGAAATTACTGCTCCAACCCCTATTCCGGAAGCATTCATATCAACAACAAAAGGTAAATGCCTGTTCGGTCCGTGTGTTCCAGATCAGTCTTCTGGATGATCCTCTAAGAAAAGCAGTAAGATATGCAGAAATACTGCTAAAGTTCTGAATTAACTGGAGATAGACATTTGCAAATCCTAAAAATATTTGAAGCTCTTTAATAGTGGAAGGAGATGGCCAACTAGTCACTGCGTCGTCCATTTCAATGCCGTTAACACTATTAATGTAACCAAGAAAGGAGATTGATGAATGGTAAACTTAGATTTCTCCCCCTTGGCGAATAACTGATGCTCAAGCAGGCATGTAAGGACCTGCCAAACCTGTTCCACATGGGACAGGAAATCCTTGAAATATATTAAAATATCATCAATATAGTAAATGACAAAACGTCCAAGCATGTTTTGAAGAACATCATTAATGAACGCCTGAAATACAAAAAGGGATTTGGCAACCCAAATGATATTACAAGGTTAAAAGCACTCTTCAAGTTTAGCTTGGTAAAAAAGGCTACTCCTCAAAGCTGTTCTAGAGCAGGAGGGTTTAAGGGAAGCGGATAAGAGTACGGCTTAGTTATTGCGTTGAGACCTCCCTCTTGTTTCCTGACAAAGAACCACCCTGCTGAAACTGGTTAACGTGACGGACAGAGAAACCCCTGATCTAAAGCCTCTTGTATATAGCTCTCCATAGTGTGCTTTTTGCCTAGGTTAAAGGGTATACCCGGGCTTTTATTGTCTAGTTTCACTAGTGGCTAGTTTCACGGGTCTGGTGAGTCTAGAAATGGCTCCCTCACCAACCGGCTCTCCATCAATGGCAGACAGCTTCATAGGTTGTACCAGGGGATCTTCAGGACTGCGTGCTGATGAAGTTCCCTTCAGCTCCAGAGTTAATTAGGGCTGAAAAGACACACACAGCTTTGAGACAGTCCAGAGTGACAGGGAGGAGATACGAATTGAATCCAAGCCCATGGTGGGGGTACTCACCACCTTTTCTAGGGTTGATGCCTGAGATCTGCGCGAGCGAGCCCAACAGTCACGTAGGTAGTGACCAGTCTCAAAACAATACATGCACAGACCCCAGAAGAGTCTACGTTTCTCCTGGGAAAGACGAGTGGAAGCACACTGCATGGGCTCCATAGAACCGGAGTCTGCTGGATTAGGTCTCAAATGAAATCCGCTGGGTGAGTGTTGCTGACTGTAATAAACCTTTCTTCTCAAACCAGATTGATGTCAGAGATTATCCAGATGCATAGATAAGGACACCAATTGATCCAAAGAAAGCTCATCATCTCTACATGGCAATTCAGACAATATATCCCGATTCAAACATTTTCGAAAGTCACAAGCGCAGCCTCATTCCAACCACTACCAGCCGCTAATGTACAGAACACAAGAGCAAATGAGGGTGGTCAAAAACAGATTTAAATTCAGTGATAAATGCCTCATAGGTGTTGGCTTGTACCTCTGGCCATATAGAAGTCGCCCAGTCCAAAGCTTTTCCAGTTAGACGGGAAATAACAAATGCAAGGCGGGAATTATCAGAGCATGAGAATTAGCTAAAAAAAAGAGCACTGCAACTAAAACCCCGACGGGAGTCTGGGGAACCATTCAATTTATCCCTTTTGCTAACGAATAACAAATTAGAATCGACAGGAGGATTAACAGGTGCAGAAGAGGGGTGTGGGGGTGGGGTCAGGGAGCATAATGCCACATTAAATGATCTGCCACCAAAGGAGAACAGCCTAAATTTAGGAATGACCAGCAGACCAGCATCAGAGGACCTGAGTGTGCACAGGGGCTTGTAGGGGTCAGCAGGTGGGAGAGGTAGACTGGAGAAAGTCCATGAAAGGCTTTGAAAGTAAGGAGTAAAATTTTATACTGGATTCTCTTATGTAGCCAGTGCAGTTGTTCTAGAACGGGGATGATGTGCTCATGTTTGCAATTGGGTGAGAGGACCGTAGCCACAGCATTCTGAATCAGCTGTAATGGGCATATTGTCTTGATAGATAGACCGTAGAGCATTGAGTTGCAATAGTCCAGCCGAGAAGTAACAAAAGCATGGACTAAAAGCTCTGCTGTCTGAGGTAAAATCATGCAGCGGATTTGAAAAATGTTACAGAGGTGGAAGTGAGCAGACTTTGTGATAGAGTTTGGGATAGAAGTTAGGTTGATCTGTGTTTAGGTTGAAGGAAGTTTTCCCATAGCCATTGGATAAGATCTTGAAGACACCTAGTGAGATAAGCAGGAGGAAAAGGATCAGAGGGCCTGAGGCTTTGTGTCATCTGCATAGCAATGAAATTTCAACCTGTGATATGGGAAAATTTCACCCAAGGGAGAGATGCATAGTATAAATAGCACGGGCCCATAGATCGAGCCCTGAGGCACACGTATAGATGCATTTTTTGAAATGTGGCACCCCAGCTAGACAAAGTGTTGCCTGTCAAAGAGGTATGATTTGAACCATGCTAGTGCCAGGTCAGAAAGACCAATATTGGATAGTCTGCACAGAAGGATGTCATGATTGAAGGATGTATCGAATGCAGCAGGAAGGTTAAGATGGAATAGAAAATTAGGTAATTGAAAACACAAAGCAGTGAAATATTTGTACTATGATATGGACGGACACCGGATTGAAAATTCTACAGTCTTAGATATAAATGTTAGATTTGAAATAGGTCTAAAGTTACCGAGATCAGTGATCAAACTTCTTGATAATGGGAGTGATTGCAGCTAGTTTTCATGATGGGAGAACATAGCCAGCAGAAAGTAATAGATTTACAATGTGGCAGATAGGGGTAGCAAAAGCATCCACAGAGGACTGAAGGAGTATTGTAGGGGTTTGACCCAACAGGTGGATGTGGTGGACTTAGTAATGATTTATGAGACCTCAGCAAATTCAACCGGTTGGAAGGAAGAAAAAAGGTTGGAACCAGACGCAGATGAAGGATGGGATAGGACAGATGCAGGCGCAACGTGAAAACCCTTATAGATTGTTGACACAGTTTCACAAAAGACGTTAAGGAAGGCCTTGCACAAACCAGGGGAGGGATCAATTGAGTCACTGGGAGGGCACAGAAGTTTTTCGACTGTGGTGAACAGCTGTTTAGGACTTCAACCTGCTTTTTCGAACACTTTGGAATAATACAAGCAGTGAGCTATATTTGGGGTTGCTTTATAATCAGTCACGTGATCCATAAATGCCGAAAAGTAAACCATAAGGACAGATTTCTTATAACACTGCTCTAGGAGCCGACCTAGGATTTTTAGGGCACAAAGCTTGCTAGTAAACCAGTGTGTGGAATGAGAGGAAGGCACAAACCGAGTCTTAGCCGGTTCCAGGGTGTCAAAAATGCTTGCCAGTGTTGTATTATAGGATAGTGCAGCCTCACTGAGAGAATAAAGCAAACAGATATCATTGAAATAGTATGAACTAAGAAGAGTAGATAGGGAAATTTCGATATGTCTGAAGCAATTTGGGACGGGACTTGGAATCAGGTAAGGAGGCTTAGAAGGAAATAAAGAGATGATCAGATAGATTAGTGGCATGCCCAAAGAATTTACTGACAATCCCCACTAGTAGAACAGATGACATCAAGAATTTGACCATGTTTGTGAATTGAAAAATCAACATATTGGGTTAAGTCAAAGCAATTTATCAGAGAAAGAAAATGCAAAACAGTTACAGACCCAGTGTAAATGGGGATATTAAGATCCTCAAGTACAATTATTGAGGGGGAAAGTGAGCTAATGACCGTCAGTACTTCACTGAGTTCAGATAAAAAATCGTGTACTGAACTTATCTGTATCTGGTCGTGTGTCTGTAATATTTAAAGACAAACATTCAAATGAAGAGACAACTTAAACATTGCATACAGAAGAGTTGATCACTGGACTACCCAGAATGGCCAGACCCCCACCAGTATGCGGTAGAAGGCCATTTGTTGAGGGCTATACAGTCCCTATATGTGACCGTAGCAGGGATTTGGTTTCTATTTCCGGCAAGGAGTCTTGTTCACGGCACGTGTTGGTTTCCGGCAGGGCTGCCCTATGTCACAAGTTCTGTTCATTATTTTTATGGGCAGAAATTTTAGGTTTATCTGGGTGCTGGAGAGGGTCTGGTCCGAGAGACACTTGAGGTCACTCCTTTGAGCCAAGACCTTCTGTGGTAGTTCATAGTTGAATGTGAAATAAAAATAAAAACACCTCCAAATCTGACGCCATTGTTCTTGGCAGTAAAAAGGTGTCTTGTCCCCTCCCGATTGGTGGAGAGTTCGTCAAGTTGAGTAGTGCTGGGGAGAGTATCATATTTTAGTGGTTTTAATATTTTATCAAACATAACCACAAATAGGCCAGCTTTGCTAACTGCAGAATTTTTTTGAATTATGGGGCAAGTTACTGGTTTTTCCTTATCTATACATGAATTATTTTTGTTAATTAATTTAGCAGTTTGCAAAGCAGAAAACTCAGTTATTTCTTTATTAGATGCCTAATAGTGGTGTAGAAATAGCTCCAGAATAAGTCAGAGTTTTTAATGCATGTTGGAATAAAATTGAATGAATAGTAATGCTATTTAAGGCATTAATTAAAAAAAATTAATTTTGCAGAGTCTTTTTGAAAAATACAAGGTTGCTATAAGACTTGCTGCTATAAATGTCCTTTGCCACAGGCACTGAAACTATTTAACAGTTTACAGATAACAATTTGTTTTATTTTTCTTTTTTCCATATGACCAGTTGGCAAATAATGTACATTAGCTTTATTTAAATTGACTTTATGCCCAAAAAACATCTGTATTCCGTTGAATGTTTCCGATTTAGGACCTCTGTACAAGCTACTAGGTATGATGCTGCTTTCTTAACTAAATACTAAAAATGAGCACAACATACTGTTTGCCCATTGCGATTTCAGGCTGACATGATATGGATAAGAGGTTTATGTTAAACGCTTCCTCATTTGATTTCTACTATAAGTGTATATCTGCTAAAATTAGTTAATGCTAATAGTATAGGACAGGAATACTAATACTAAAGGTAATTAGCTAAGTTTAGATCATAGAAAACTTGTCACTCTGCATATTTTTCATTGCTAATATAATCACACTGACACATCAGTTTCACTAGTATGAGACTGACATACTAAAGGTATCATTATCAGGAAGATATCACAGGTCTATGTAAAAAAGCAAGAAATTATTAATAGGTTGGATGTTTTGTTCAAGATTAGGGCCAGTATTAATAAAAACAATAAGAAAAGCCTTTGTGACATATCACCTTCCTAAAATAATGGCATAAGTATATTTTTTTAGGTTTTTATTTAATTATTATTTATGTCGATTACAATTCACTCTTGACATAGTCTATGTTATTACTGGGGTAGAATTACATCTGTTAATCTAAGGACATAGGCGATTTTACAAGAGATGGACAGCATGGTAAGGAGGTGATTTATTAAAAATATATATTATTTTGTTTTAAAAATGACTTAGGCGATTATTTTAGGAAGAGCATAATTTAAATTAATGAATTAATTCATTTTCTATGCCCGCTTAATCCTAGTTTTAAGGTCATGGGAAAGCCAGTGCACACTCAACAACTCCGGCAAATCACACAAAACACACACACAATCACATTTAAAGACACCAGTTAACATCATGTATGTCTTTGGAATGCGAGAGGAAACCGAAGCACCTGGATAAATCCTGTGCGAACACAGAGAGAACATTTCCGGAGTTGCCCCACTCTGGGATAAGAACCCGGGATCTTCTTGCTGTGAGGCCACAGCACTATCCACTGCGCCACCCTTTTGCCCACATATAAATAACTAAAATTACAGTAGGAGTAAGAAACATTTAATCTGTGACTATTTTCAGCAACAATCTAATAATATATTAATGTGGTCATGAGGAAAAAAAACTGCTTTCACTAAATTATCCTGCTTCTGGTATGTTATTGTGCATGACAGACATTTCTTAATACTCACCAACTTTTAAATTTTAAAGTCAAATAAAATAAAAATAAGCACTAACTAGTCTAAATGAACGCCATTAATAGAACTCCATTCGGCACCGTTGACAAAACACCAATTCATCATATGGCACACACATTCATAAAAGAGAGAACTACCCAGTGTGCCACCTGGTCACCCATATATTTTTACATAAACTAACAAAAACAGAACAGTACTTTTTAGCCTGAGCCATTCTACATTAAAACCTACCTTTTTCCTACAAAATATCTATAGAGAATTTTCATGTTTTCAAAACCACCTAAAAGTTACACAATAATAAAAATAATGTGAAACAGCACCAAAAACTGCATACAGACAGTAGTACACAGATTTCTACATTTTGACACATACAAAATGATAAATCCATCCAACACATTACGATGCCGCAGAGAGCAGTAAGTCAGTAACACACTAATAATTTTGAGCTACCCAGGGCTTCAAAAATATATGCTACCCTGCTCCATAGGCCACAGTGGTCACAATGAAAATAAATAAATAAATAATAATTTTTTGCTTTCTGAAATGTATTATTAATGTGGATTATAATCAAACATTTACAAATACAGAATTTTTGAAACTTCCATTTACAATTTAGCTTTACAGACCACAAATCACAGATTACCACTGTTCAAAGGGATACATTTCTTAATCAAACTAAAAAAATGGCACAATATTTTAAGTAAAAAAACACAGCTTATCTACAATACAAAAAACATTTTAAATGAAGAATATTTGATAATATGCACACCATCAAATCATCTAGATTATGTGCTGCATGTTTTAAAGAGTGTGTATTGCTAAGCATGTTTACTAATTATCCTGGCATTTAAATCAGTCAAACCTAAGTGTCATGCAAGGCTATTAATTACCCTTATCATTCACACACCTTCATACCTAGAGACACATATCCATTAAACCGAGGAATCTTCTCTTTTAATATATAGCTGACAAGTGGGGTTTGGCAGGTGGAGTCCATATTTAGGGTCCCATTGTAATGAAGTCAGAGGAAAAAAAAGATTATTCAAGCAAAGTGACAGAGTGCTTTCAAAGCACACCGGCTGCATTGTTAGCAGGGAAGATGGAGGTGCAAAAGGGGCCTTCAGGCTAAAGGAAGATAGTGTCACTATGTCAGCTGCTTTCAACAGATTTGATAGCGTCTACAGATCCACATTGAGAAAAAGAGAAGGAAAGAAAAAAGAAAAAGCCTAAGAGTCTTTGCTATGCTATCTTTCCCAGGACATTCCAAGCAAAGAGATTAAATAAAATTAAAAACACTCAAGTGAAACAACTCTGCACAACTCTTCCTTAAGAATTGAACTTTTAAGCCTCACAGTGTTACCATTTAGTTTGGTCATTGTTTTAATTCCAGTTACTATTTCTTGTAAAAAAAATAACAATAAACAAAAATGGGTCTATGGGTCATATTTTAAAATTTTATTTCACAGATACATCTTTCGGGTTGCTTCAGGTATAGGCAAGTCTAATTTAATAATTGTACTTGTTAATATCAATTTAAACAGTTTAATGGACAAAACCAGAATACATAATTAAGACACAATTGTCTTGTTGATTTGTTTTGGTTTTATTAAAAATAATACAAATGGTCCTGAATTGTTAAATGTAGAAGGCAGTTTTTTCTTAAACTATAGGGCAAGACCACATTTTATAATTTAGCTGGTTTTAGCCTTTTCAGAACACAAATCATTGCTTACAACAACTACTGAGAAATACCTTCATTAGGAATAACATAATAAAACCACTAATAATATTTTAATGGTTGTTGGAATAAAATTTAATGTTTTTAACTACCCACAGAAAAACTGATATCTGAGTCAGAGATACCTTTAACTTACAAATAAAAATTAAGTTTATTTATAAACTATATATAAGCTTTGTAGATAGCATGCAAACATTTGCTGGCCTTAAAAAAGTTTGGCTTGATAGAATTGTGTAATTGTCTATCTGGTAGAGATAAAATTAAGTGCACAACATTCACATATCAAAACCACTGTTCTGAGAGTTTAAAAAATCTTGGTTCAGTGTCAACTCATCTCTTAGATTTTAATGAGATTTTAAAGGAACGGAGTAAAATATGCTTTGGATGTGATGGCAAAATACCAGAAATCAATACCAGTGAGGAAACAATGTTTTTATTTACCATTTTTCTTTTCTAATGATCATGCTGAAAGTCTTTTTCATTGTCTCTCAGCTGTCTGTATAGACAAAGTGAGTGAATTTAGGGCCTAGGCAATGAAGGTGAGAAGTAAAATGGAATTTTATTTTTGCTTAAATGTGACAGATGTTGTATTCGTGTAAGTAGAGTATTGAACAGATAATCTCAACTAACAACTAACAAGGACACAGGAAACTTTAGTGAATAAAATTCACAGAATATTAGGTACAAAGACATTTCTGCCTAAATTATCCAGTTAGCTAATGCTGATGTATCTCATTGTTTCTGCACAGATTAGCAAGCCTAATTTTATTGTATTTAAAAAAAAAGCATATCAGAAAGCATTACAATAACAAAATGCCATAGAAATATATTAGACCTGGCAATATTTTATCTTAAAAAATATATACATTTTGTTAATACATGTTGGAATCAAACAAAATGCTTTTTAATTACATTTAGTATTTAATTTTTGCAAAAATTCTTTCATTGTAACTGATCATAAACTTAACAGAAACTTTAGCGTGACAGCTCCAAAGGCACAGGCGCACATCTGAAACATATTTACAATCCTTATTGGCGTGCCTATTTAATGGAATTGGAGATGGCATTTAGGCACGCGTTCATTATAGAATGTCTCAAATGTGTGTGCATGTTAGTTTGTTGCTGCAGTGTCTCCTGTATGCGTGTTATATTTAATTAATTGTTTTTTCTATTTTTTTTTTGTCTTCACAGCTGCTGGCTTCCGTGGACTAAAAGGACCTTAATACATCAGAACTAGCAGCAACCTTATCCCATTTCCTCACATGCCACCATCCTTACAATATTCCCCTCACAGAGAGTTTAGTGTGTTTTTGTACAACGTTTTTGTGTTTAAAATAAAATCTGCACTTCCATCCGTGTTAATGTTGTTTGTTCATGATGGCATTGCCATCACATAACAGAATGAAAGTGCCATTAATGGATGGAGCAGAAGGACGGGTGACATCTACCCAGAGTACATTAATCTGTGTGAGGTCTTCATCTATGATCCAGAGGAGCGGCATAAGAGGTCGTACTCACCGAGCAGGTGCAGCTCCGGAATTGTGTGACACTTTTTCAAAAAGGAAAAAGAAAAATAAAAAGGAGAAGAAAAGAAGCCCTTGACCCATGAGCAACCCTGGAGCCCACCACCCCCGGAAGACCTGTATGGCTCTCGCCTAGGCTACAGGTACTTCAGTCCTGAGGAGGGAGAGAGATCTCTTATGTCCCCGAGCTCTACAGCCCTGAGGAGCCGCTTTATGCTTGCAACGTCACTCCCCTGGATGATCCGTACACCCCCTCAACCAATGTTGCGGTGCTTCTACTTGGAGAAGGAACTCCAGCTAGCGGCATACCCTGGCATGTCCCCACTGCACTCCCACACATCCTAGAAGGAACGTCAGCTATTGCTGCTCTTTAAGGAGATTGCTGAGGTGTCATGTGATACTTTGGTGCAGGAGCGACTAGGGACAGGGAGCCCCTTGTGTTTGAGGGAGATAATAGAGGTGGGCGTAGAGAGCAGCACCAGATCCTTCTTCCCAGGCTCCCCATCACACCATGGAAGGAATATTCCCCTATCTGGACCTTCTATGTTGTGGGTCCATGGTTCTACAAAGCGCTCTGTGAGTTGCCTGGCGAGCACTCTGCCCGGACCTGTGGTGCTAAAGCAGTGGATCTCTTCCATGTTGTTGTCTTCGCTTCCCCTATTTGTCATGTTCCTCCACTTTTTTGGCCTCCCAAACTATTTTTCCTTGTCTTTCTTGTCCGCTAAGTCACTTTGTCGCCCTGGGAGTTGCGATCGTAAGAGGCTCTGTTACAGTGCTCCAATTATTTTACGGTAGCGTTGTGACAGGGTGTAAAATCTCTCCTCCCCCAGTTGCATGGGGCTGGTGTCCCACTATGTCTGTGTGTCTGTGTGCGTGCAGCGTTTCTGTGTGCGTGCAGCGTGCGTGCAGCGTGAGGGTTGCGTCAGGGAAGGCATCCAGCGAAAACATTTGCCAAAAATTAAAAAGGGTACTGGCGGAAATAGGGCTACTGTTTGCCGAAGACGTCGAGCAGGGAAGTATGTGAAGAGACGGAGAGAAAACAGGAGAGTCAAGAGTGTAGGCTTGAAGGTAGCAATCCTAAATATAGGGACGATGACAGGGAAAGGTAGAGAACAGGCTGACATGATGGAGAGAAGAAAGGTGGATATTTTGTGTGTGCAGGAGACAAAGTGAAAGGGAAGCAAGGCTTGAAGCATTGGTGCAGGTTTTAAACTGTTCTATCATGGTGTGGATAGGAAGAAAAATGGAGTTGGGGTGGTCCTGAAGGAGGACTATGTAAAGAGTGTTGTTGAGGTGAAAAGGGTGTCAGATA
>JAOUQT010000013.1:2160722-2179897 GCA_025769995.1 Xyliphius kryptos | reverse complement strand
GGCCCTACACCATACTAATAAATTATTGTGGTCTAAAACCATGTGTTTCAGTTTCATTGTCTAACCCCTGTATGTGTATATAAAGAATTGTGCAAAGTTGTAGGCACCCCTATTGTTTTTTATTAACAAATTTGTTTTGTTTACTTTAGTTTTAATTATGCATTCATTTTTATACCCCCTTAAACCTAGTTTTAGGGTCACGAGGAAGCCGGTGCCCACCTGGCAACTTTGGGCGCAAGGGCAGGAACAACCCTAGACAAGGCATCAATCCATCATAGGGCACACTCACATACAATCATGCACATTAACCTATCATGCATGTCTTTGGTATGCGATAGGAAAGCGGCTTACCAGGAGAAAAGCCATGTGAACACTGGGAGAACCTGGGGCTCGAACCCAAGATCTTCTTGCTGCAACAGAAAATTATTCAATACATTGAAAAAAACTTTAAAAATATTACATCATAATAATTAACTGCCAAAATAATTACAAGGCTTCATTTTCTGAAGATTTCTCAGTACTTTATATTAAGCCACAAATAAAACCGTGTCTCTGAATCATTTTAAATTAATGAATAAATTAGCGGAAAATCTATATTTCCTCCTATAACAATCTGCACCTAATGATATTATATACAAAATCGGAATAATTAATAAACAGTAAAAATATGATATTAGCATTTAGGATTAGGGTTTTCTATAAAACCTCATTCCAGTGAATCCAAGCATTATCACATTTGTTGGTTATAATTATTACATTTTGCTATTGTTTTTTTTTTTTATCAGACCATAAAGTGTAAAAGGCAATTGTGGAGATGCAATTAAATCAGATGTTAATTAAATCTGATCTTGTGTTGTACATTAATTAAGTGGTGGGTTTTAATCTAGTGCATCCATGCACATTGAGCTGTGATAGCAACGGAAGGGACTCAACTCATTTCATGCTCATAAATGCTACCTTTATATCCTTATGTGCTCCAATAGAGCAAGAAAGGCTCGGTGCAACTCTTTCACACACACACACACACACACAGATTTATTGTAGGTACTTGTAATACTGGTTATTATTTTTATTATTATTAATATAATTATCATATAATATGTAATAATAATTATCATGTAATAATTAATATAATAATAATAATAATAATAATAACCAGTATTACAACTGCCTACAATATATCTGCTGTCTGTCTGTTTCAATCCTGTCTTACTGTCTATTCTAAATATATTCTGAATAATAATAAAAAATTTTGCCTTCCGAAACTATTAAACAACCTAACCTTACTACCTTACCTCACACACTCCAATATACTTCTCTAGCTTTATGCTATGATACTCTAGAGGTGAATATTTCTCCCTTGTATGGGAGAGGCCATGCCATGCTCAGAAATGTGATGCTGATCTCAACATCTTCTGTTGCATTATATTAGGAGCACTGAAACCACTGATACCAGCACTTAATCACACTTTATGTACCTCACCTCTGCCCATCCATTCATTAATAAATAGGATCCATAACACCCTTTTCACAACCACCAAGTAGTAAGTAGACTTAAGTCTAGGAAGAGCTTCAGGGTTGTGCAGTTTTAGTTGTGCAGAATTTGAAAACTAAAGATGTGGCTTTAAAGACAAGTGATAATTTACAGACTAACTCCAAGAAAATAAAGCACTCCAAGCTTAATGCGAAACTCTACCTCATTACACTCAACTACACAGAAGGTTATGGATTACCTTGATTTTAGCAAGGTGTGGAATAGGCAGAACCAGACATAATCTTTTGGGAAGGTAAAATCTGATATTCACTGTGAGTGTGATCTGGCTTCTAAAGTCCCCAAACCAGACCTACTGGAAGCAGACCAAGGAGCTCTTGAATGATTGCACAAATGACAAAATTATAAAATATTATTAGTATCAGTATATTCACTGTAAGATAGACAAACAGCTAGATAGAAAGAGAGACATCATAGATACTTGTAATACTAGTTTTAGTAGTAGTATTAGTAGTAAAAGTAGTATATAGTGTAAGATAGACAGGCATACAGACAATATAGATACTTGTAATACTGGTTATTAGTAGTAGTAGTAGTGGTAGTAGTGGTAGTAGTTTCTGTGATAGACAAACATAAACAGAGACACCTTATATACTTGTTATACTGATTATTATTAATAGTAGCAGTAGTAGTATTCATTATAAAATAGACAGATAGACAGACATGCCAATACATAGTTAGACAGAAGATATAGATTTGCAATACTGGTAATTAATATTAATGCAGTAGTAGTAGTGGTAATAGTAGTAAGATTTAATTAAATGCACTACAAAGACAAGATTTTTAATGTTTAAATAGATAAACTTCAAATATTCACTCATTTTGAATTTTATGCTGCAATAGGTTCCAAAAGAGTTTGAACAGGGACAAGGAAAAGACTGAAAAAGTTGAGGAATGCTCAAAAACACCTGTTTGGAACATTCTACAGGTGAACAGATTAATTGGAAACAGGTAAATGCTTGGGTATAAAGGAAGCATCCCCAAAAGGCTGGGGCAAGGTTTACCACTTTGTGAACAACAGCTTGAGAATATAGTCATACAGTTTAGGAACAACAGTTCTTAACTCCTTGCAATTGCAAGAAATTTAGGGATTTCATCATCTACAGTCCATAATATTATCACAAACTTCAGATAATATGGAGAAAATCTCAGCAATGCCGAAAACCAACACTGAATGCCTGCAAACATCGATCACTCAGCAGGCACTGCATTAAAAACCGACATCATTCTGTAAAAGATATTACCACACTTAGGAACACTTCAGAAAACTACAGTCAGTCAACACAGTTTGCTGCTCATCTACAAGTGCTAATTAAAACTCTACAATGCAAAGCTAAAACCCATATTTTAAAACGATGGACTGAAGTGAAAACGTGTCCTATGATCTGACAAGTCCACATTTCAAATTATTTTTGGATGTCTAAGTTCAAAAGCGAGCATCTCTGATAGTAAGGGAGTGTGTTCTGCACATGTTACAACAACATGGCTTCATAGTAACAGAGAGTGAATACTAGACTCCAGACCTGTCTCCCACTGAAAATGTGTGGCGCAATATGAAGTGCAAATTATGACAATAGAGACCCCGGAGGGTTGAGCTAATGAAGTTGTACATCAAGCAAGAATGGAAAAGAATTCCACCTACAAAGCTTCAACAAACCGTGTCCTCAGTTCTCAACACTTATTGAGTGTTGTTAAAAGTAAAGGTTATGTAACTCAGTGGTAAACATGACCCTGTCGCAACTCTTTTGGAATGTGTTGCAGGCATCTAATTCAAAATGAGTAAATATTTTTTTAAAAACAATAAAGTTTATCTGTTTAAAAATGAAATATCTTGTCTTTGTAGTGTATTCAATTAAATATCTCTTAAAAAGTATTTGGAATTGGGGTTGTAGTATTCAGTGTAAGAGACAGAAATACAGATAGATATAGATAGTTAGACAGACAGAGATACAGTAATATAGATACTTGTAATACTGGTTAGTATTAGTAGTAGTATTGGTATTCAGTGTAGGGGAGACAGACTTTCCAATGCTCTAGAGAAATGTAAACAAATTACAAATTGGCCTTATATTTACAATGTTTGTCTTACTTGTAGTAGTAAAAAAGGTATTAGTAGTAGTATGCTGTAGTAATAGTGCTATATTTTCTCACCGTTTGTCATTAGCGACAGTGATTCATTTATTATGCTTATTTCAGCTTTAAAGGTTATCTGATCAGATGTGGGAGTATTTCCTGGTAGCAAAAATCGCACTAAAGATAAACGTGAAATTTCCCCTGCAGACAGCAATAATACTCAAGCGTGTACACACACATGCACGCAAGTCCATACATTGGGCTCAGGATTTTTTTAAAGACCATAAACTAACACTTAGAAAAGGTAGAATGCTGTGCATCAGCAAATTAGTCACATTAACACTCTCATTTAATTTTGTATAAATGTTGACCATTTTGAGCCTTGGGTGTCAAAAAATAGTGTGTGTGTCACCGGTTGGCATTCATTTTAAATTACAGTTCAATCAGAAGGAGTGGAGGAGCAGTGGAGGAGGCTTGGGGAGGGGTGTCCTCTCTGATCCTTTCTCTGCACGCTTAGTTAATATTTCACTGGATGAGAATACAGCAGCCTGGGTGCATTTCACTCCCTGAATGAGAAGCAATCTCGCTCAGCCGACTCCAACAATAATTAGAATGGAGATTAAATAAAAATAATTAGTAAAAAAGTTCATCTGCTTGTGATGTATTAATTATTCACCATCGCTTTATTCCAAGTCTAATTATCTGCTTCAGTGAAAATGCAGAGATTTTGTGAGACTCATAAAAATTACATTCATGTAATTATGTCAGCAATTTGGAGGGGAAGTCAACTAAGCATCACGTCAGCTTTCCTTTTCTTTCTTCACCCCCTCCCCCTGCAATGGGTGCAAAATAAGTAACTTCCAACTACTTAGAAGGAAGTTAATAAAGCCCTTGTTCACAGCTGTCTGAGGAATAAATGATCGTATGAGGTGAAATTATATACCAGAAAACGGTGTGGAATCTCTGTTTCTCTTATTCCACATCTCTCGCTGGGACAGTGGTAGCTCAGTGGCTAAGAAGTTGAAGTACACAACAGAAATTCAAATCCCACCAATGCCAAGCTGCATCATGTGGTGGGCCCTTGAGCAAGGTCCTTAACTGCTCAGTAGTATCCATATAGTTATTAATTTGAACTTGAATTTGAATTTGAGTCCATTACACCAAATTAACAGCATGCATGTCTTAACATTTGATTCTGTTGGTTGTCCATTACGTGGCTACACCTAGTCATGATTTTTCCCATGTTATATTATCTTTTCCGGCAAAATTAGTAAATAATTGACATTAGACATTTTTGAATAACTGTAACCTAATTTCAGGGAGTCTTTACTTGGCATATTTGCCCCTTGATTGCTTATTAGGGATAAAATTTTGGGGAAAATGTATACATGTATTCAAAGGTCTTTTGTGTCCTTGATGTTTATTTAATTTAATTTAATTTCAGAATCAGTGGCTTTTTATAACTGGAACAATGTTATATCAATCAAAAGGTTATATGCATACACAAGGTTACATACATATTACACAATTTGAGGGCAACCTGGTATCTCTGATCCACCTAGAATGCCGGTTTTTGGACTCTGGAAAGAAACCGGTGCACCTGAAGGTAACCCAGACAGACATGAGAGCATGCAAACTCCACAAAGGAGTTGATCCACCTTATTGCTCTGATGTGACAGTGCTACACACTGCACCACTGTGCAGTCCATTGTGTTGTGCAGCTGCACTGGGAAAATAGACATTGTAAATGATTTAGAATTAAAACTGAATTGATGCGAATTAATAATGTCCCTAGTATGCATTTTCCATTAATGGTATCCCTGTGATCATCAGCCATTTATCAGTCGTCAATAGTATCAGCAGTCATCAATATGTCATTGATGGATGGAATTTTAAGGTTAAAACATACTTGCTACTAAGAAATTTTAAATTTACAGGGCATCTCTCCAGTGCAAACTCTTTGTTTGCAGTTCTGTTGTACACTTTAGTTTAACTATCTAGCAATCTGACTCTGAGCTAAGCCAGCAGAATATACATATGTAGAAACTAAAGGGAGCAATCTTTTTCATAATCTTCATCTCCCATGTACCACAGCCATTCTTTTCAAGTGTTTGTTGAATTTCTTCACAGACACACCCCTGCTTAATAAAGATTTTCCAACACCAATGTGAAAAACTGGTGGAAAACATACGAAGATATTTGATACCCATGCTAAAAAAAATTAAATCAGGGGGATTCCAAATACATATTGATTTCTGCACTCATAAAGTTGAAAAGTGTTGTTTATAAATGAATCTGTACTCTATTATACTATTTAGAATGTTATAGTCTGAACACACAGAAATTGTTTTGTTATTGTAACCATTAGTCATTCTTTAAAATAAATGTTTTAAAATGCAATGTTTTATGTGGGACTTGTCAGAAATATTTTCAGTATTTTGTATAATAAAACGATAATATTAGTGAAAATGATTTTTTAGCAGTGGTCTCTATTTTTTTTCTACTGCTGTACAAAACTGGTAAATGCTCAGTTTTGCACTGCATGAAGAACTAGAAAAAACATGCACATAAGGTAAAATAAAGTACTGGCACACACTCTTAGACTATAAATAATGAAATATTAGTTAAATTGTAGCTTCTTAGATTTTTTTTATTTAACCTATTGTCCCTTATACATAAAGCTGAAAAATATATCCTTACACACATTTTAGTGTATTGTACTTCTTAGGATAGAGAATAAAGGAAATCCTTTACATCAGATTAAACACATCTACAGTCGTCAATAATAATGCAAGCAGTATGACATTATAACAAAATGTACAACCACAAATGACATCAAAATGGA
The DNA here is from genome assembly GCA_025769995.1 of Xyliphius kryptos. Taxonomy (NCBI): domain Eukaryota; kingdom Metazoa; phylum Chordata; class Actinopteri; order Siluriformes; family Aspredinidae; genus Xyliphius; species Xyliphius kryptos. Next base: position 2,173,427 of record JAOUQT010000013.1, on the reverse strand, counting down.
TCTGTTCTAACCACAAAATTTCTACAAAAAATAAAGAAATCACGCTTAACTGATCCATCACGAGTCTTCTTCTCAAGCACATATTTTATGTGGAGTTTACATCAATAAGTCATTTTAAAAAATTTAGTTTGAGCTTGTTACAAATTAATTATTTAAACCAATTCTATAAAAGATGGTACAAAGTACTAAATGTAAATATAAACAGAATACAATAATTTACAAATGTCTGATATTCACAATAGAACATATAAAATGTCAAAAGTAAGACATTTTGAAATTTTATGTCAAATATTGGCTCATTTGAATTTCATGACAGTAAAAATCTAAAAAAAGGTGGGACAGGTCAATCAGAGGTTGTAAACGTTAAAGGTACAAAAAAGGAACAGCTGGAGGACTAATTGACAATAGCTCATTAACATGACTGGGTATAAAAAGATCATCTTGTAGTGGCAGCAGCTCTTAAAACTAAAGATGGGAAAGGAGATTGACAGTGTAAAAATAGTTTGAACATACTATCATTCACAGTGCATAATATGATCAAAAGATTCAGAGAATCTGTAAGAATCTCTGTGCATAAAGATCAAGGGCGGAAAACCATACTGGGTGCCCGTGATCTTCGGGCCCTTAGGCGGCACTGCATCACATACAGGCATGCTTCTGTATTAAAAGGCTCAGGAATAATTCAATGGGCTCAGGAATAATTCAAGAGAACATTATCTGTGAACACAATTCACTTTGCCATCTGCAGTTGCCAGCTAAAACTCTATAGTTTAATCAAGAAGCCATACGTAAACAAGATTAAGAATCACAGAAGTCTTTTCTAGGTTCATTTAAAATGGACTGTGGCAAAGTGGAAAACTGTTCTGCGGTCAGACAAATCAAAATTTGAAGTTCTTTATGGAATTCAGGGACGCATTGTCATTCTGACATTTTATAAGTTTTTCGGAGAGAACTAAATGAACTTCACACTGCTATTATTGTCAACATGCTCCTTTTAATTCATTATTCAAATACAGTGACTAGAATCATGCATATCATTACTGTTAGGTCTTTTGATTTTCTATGACTCAATTCATAAATCGACCGATACATATCCTGGTTTAATTACAATTAGAACCAAAGTGACTCCCAACTTATATACATATATACTGACGGACATCACTGTCTGGTGTGTATTTTTGTTCATTTAAACAATGGTCCACGGTACAAATTATTAAGTAGATATGCAGAGCATCCTGGAATATCTGAGACAATTCTTCTGCAGATTTTGACTGTTACCCTTGCTTCTTTTTTTGCTAAACCCAGCAGTCTTCATTATGTTTTTTTCCCCCTGTAACATAGTATGTTATGGAGTCTATTATGTAGTTAACATAACATGTTTGCCTCATTTAAATGAATATTTGGAAGTATAAAATATGTATGTGCTAACTAATGCAGAGTTAATGGCATTTTAGCTCTCTGTGCATGTTCATGTATCGAAATCTCCACATCTTGTGCAGCTTACAACCCATACGTGCAACCCATCATATATAAATAAATGCATGCAAACAGTAGTGTAACTAAAACAATTAAAATAAAGCAAAAATACTTTTTTTCTCAGTCATCTACTGGCATTCATTGTTACTAATCCATTTAAAATCATTCAAAGACACAAATGTATGTCTATATAATATACTATTTTTATCCTTAAAGATAAACTCAACCAAAATATTTAACATCTAGTCATTATATTTGCACAATGATGGAACAGAAACAAAATACTGATTAGCAAATATTGAGCCATCACTTCAAATTTGCATATATATAGTACATAAATGTCATGTGCTTTTTTCCCTTTGTCATTGGTGTCTGCACAGATGTGCTCCCTGGGACAGGGATAAGCTGAGTTAGCCGTCGCAGCCACATTGTGTTTGTTATTAAATGATCCTTATTTTTTTCAGCAGTGTGCAGTCTACTAACTAGTTATCCAGGCGAGTTATCCAAGGCTGATGCAGCTTACAAGCCAAATGTTATCATGTTTACATAAACCACAAAAAACAAACTAGGCCCCTTTCTTTGTCACTCATCTACTATCAAGCATTAGCATCAGTCCCTTTGAAATTCAATTAAAGACACAAATGTGTATAATGCCAAATGCATGCCTGAACTGTGCCATATTTTGTCTGTTACTATTCCAATTATTTTTATTATACTTAATCAGCGAATTGCTACACGAAATAAACTTGGCAATAATAAGCTGGCAACATAGAGGAAATGAATTATAGAATTCAGAAAGATTATATAAATTAAAAACAAGCTTTGTAGATACAGTGTGCAGGTAACTGATGTGAGAACATAAGAAGCAGAGGCAGAGTTAGGTGGAAAAGATTGACTCGCTGTGGTGACCCCTGATGAACAGAGAGGCCAAAATAAGAAGAAAGACAACCTTTATGGGCTTGTAATAACCTTTACCCTCCAAAAAATGCACACACAATTTTAGCTTTAATAAAGTCCACAACATGTAAAAGGCATTTCAGGTACTTTCTGGTGTATGAATGGCTGCATGTTAATGTCAACCGCTTTATAACATACTTAACCCAAAGCATATGCAGCACTTCCTAAAAAACACACCCACATTCTTTTTCTCTCTTCTACACATATGCAGGCACACATACATACACACCTTGCCTTCCGCCCCACCAAAAAATAACACGACCTTATTGGTTTCGATGCAATGTAACCAAAACTGTTACTGAAATCAAATCTTATATCTGTAAACCATCTTCCTATTGTTTACATTCAGCATATTCTTATGTTTTAGAATGTTTTTTACAGACTAAGAAACCGAGTCTGTGTCACAATTCATGAGCATAATTTAAGAAAATAGTAGAAACATAAATTTAATGAAAAATTCAGAGGTCATATATATAAATATATATATATGTATAAGATAGTTATTTTAAGTACATTTTTATTGGCTGCTGCTTATGATATCATTAGCTCGTCGGAACAGGACTGTATCGATTCTTGACCCTGGAAGGCTGCAGGTTAACTCTGCCTCAGTTGAGAAGTGTTCCCCCAGAGGATGGTAATTTACTAATGCATTTTTCAGCATGTCCCATGGGGGGCTGATGTGAGCAGAGATCCTCTCATGGGACAACATGGTCATAGTCATAACACAACCCAGGCGCCAATCACAGGACAGGAAAAGGGGACGATGCCAGAGTAAACATGTAAACCTATGGTATCATGGAGGCTGTGTCTCAAATGTTGTTCATCTAAAGATCTTGCTAACATTAATAGGGGCACTTAAAGATTAGGGTTAAATAATGAAAAAGTAATTTATATCAGCACAAACAATTCTGCAGATATTATCACTGTGGATAAATCTCAAATATAATTCTATAAAGGCGCTTCTCATTATAGGTGCTCATTATGGGTTTGAGTTCATTTTCTAAGTGCTGTAACGTCAGTTCCTTTCTCAGAATGCTTTTTTAGCTCTCTGCGCTGTTTTAAAATGTGCAAGGCCCATCAGACAACAGGAAAGAGGACACTGCCAGTGTAAATAGAGTGTTTTGGTAAACTGGAATGTTTAGATGCTGTTGCCCAGCCACTCTCATGAAATCACTCAGGTTTGTTGACGATTGAGTGGCTAGCTGCTTAATGTCCCAGGGCTCCCTCATGTCTGTGTCACCTTCTGATTCTACCCTGTAGTTATGCATATGACCATAGTTGCCATAGAGCTAGTCTGCCACCGGCGTGCTCATTTGGGATAAAACATTTTCTGTAAAGCTGCTTTGGGACAATGTAGATTGTTAAAAGCACTTTATAACTAAAATTGAATTGAATTGACTTAAACACTGAGTTTCAGTGGAAATAGTTTAAAAGCCATTATTAATGGTTGTTAGGGGTTAAGTGTCAATGGCAGGGGAGGAGTTGGTTTTTAGATTTTATTTTGTCTAACATGATACAGTCAGCAATAAACTTATTGTTATTATTCCAAAATATAAAAACATAAAAACATGTTTGTCTTCTTTGTCTTTCAGCCTCTCCCTTCATCAGAGGTCGCAACAGCGAGACAATCATCATTGAAGAACTCGCATCATAGATTTGGCAAATGTTTCACACTGAATGCCCTTTCTGACGCAACCCTCACCATTTACCGGGGCTTGGATAAAACACATACAATATATACACCGATTTTCCAAAAGTATTTGCTCAACCATCCAAATAATCGGAATCAGGAGTTTCAATCACTTCCATTGGCACATATGTATGAATGCTTCAGCATACCAAGACATTTTGAAGAATTCCATGCTATAAAACTTTATGGGAACAGTTGGCTCCTTCCTTTTCCAACCTGACTCTGCACCAGTGCACAAATCAAGGTACATAAAGACATGGTTGACAGACTGTAGTGTGCATGAACTTGACTGGCCTGATCTTAACCCAATGGAACATTTTTGGGATGAATTAAAATGGAGACTTAAAGCCATGCCTTCTCGTCCAACATCAGTTTGTGACCTCACAAATGCGCTCCTGCAAGAATGGTCAAAAATTCCCCTAAACACACTCCTACATTGTGGACAACATTCCCAGAAGAGTTGAAGCTGTTTTAACTCTAAAGGTTGGACCAATGTCATATGGAACCCTATGAATTATCTGATATATATTTATACACATACAGGGTGGGCCATTTATATGGATGCACCTAAATAAAATGGAAATGTTTGGAGATATTAACTTCCTGTTTGTGGCACATTAGTATATGGGAGAAGAAAACTTTTCAAGACGGGTGATGACCATGGCGGCCATTTTGAATTCAGCCATTTTGGAGCCAACTTCAATTTTTTCAACGGGATGAGGGTCATGTGACACATCAAACCTATTGAAAATTTCACAAGAAAAACAATGGTGTGCATGATTCTTATATGAGTTATTTACACGTTTCTGACCACTTTGTGTTGGATTTTTTATGCAACCCTTTTCTTCCACTCTTCACACACTGATAGCAACACCGCAGAGGAAATGCTAGCACAGGCTTCCAGTATATGTAGTTTCAGGAGCTGCAGCGAATCTTCAGTGACACGCAGCGAGTGCTAAGCTGTGGGCTCTTACTGAATGAAGCTAGGACATCCACTGATGTTTCTTCATTAGTGTCCACATTTTGGCAACTACAACACTGAACAAAACTTGGAAAGCAGTTTGCTAACTGTAGCATGGGAGATAGGTGGTCTCGTAGGGTGTCTTGCATTGAAATCTGTTGCAATGACCCGGGTACTGCGTTCACCAGACATCAACACAATTTCTATACCACTCCTCACGTGGTAAGCTCTGTGACATGTCAACGGCTGTAAACAAAGAGAAGCTTGTAAATAACTCATGAAAGAATAAAGTTACGTTAAAGGCCTGTGTGACAGACAAAAAACATTCCTTAGTAAAAGGCAAACAACAGAAGGTTTGCCAAAAGGCACCTAAAACCACACGACAAACACATTTCTTTGGTCTGATCAAACAAATATTAAAGTGTTTGGCTGAATTCTAAGGGTCTTATCTGGAAGAGTCCAGGCTCCATACCAACAGGCACAGGAAGTGGTGGCAGTGTCATGCTGTGGGTTTATTTTTCAGCAGCACAATTTGGGACACTAGTCAGGGTTGAGGGAAAGACCTTCCAACAGGATAGCGACCCTAAGCACTCAGCCAAAATAACAAAAGAATGTCTTCTGTGAATGTTCTTGAGTGGCCCAGGCAGATCCTGGAGACCAAAAACCCAATGGAACATTACTGTAAAGATTTGAAAATGGATATGCACTGACACTTCCATTAAATCTGAGAGGTTCTGAAAAGAATTGGAGAACCTTCACAAAAATAGTGTGCAGTGCATGTAGCATAATACTCAAAAACAACCAAAAACAGCAAACAAACTTTTTTAAATTTGTCATTATAGGGCATTGTGTGTAGAATTTCGAGGGGAAAAAATTAATCCATTTTGGAATATGGTTTTAACATAAAAAGTGGTAAAAGTGATGTGCTGTAAATACATAGACAGTACAAGACTCACAGAGTTGGTCGGGCAATATTCCTTTAGGCATTTCCTATGATTCTATGATTATTCTATGATAATATATGCTTCTTTGAGAATAAAATGTACCACTGCTTTAATATAATTTTTAGTGAAAGGGGTTCTTTTTTTACAAAATTGTACAAAAATGTTTTTGGCACCCTATGATTTAGCGAAAATTTTGGTATAGGTTTATTTTTATGATAGTAATGCATTACTAAGCAACCTGTATAGCTCAGTTGGAATAGCATAGTCCTTGAAAAATCCAAAAGCTTTATAAACATAGGTTTGACTCCCCAGGGCTGATAAGAGATTGGGATGCTTAGTCAGAATAACCCTATCCCATTGAGCACATCTGTTCAGCCAAGTATAACTAAGCGATTACGGCATATGATATGACATGCATTATTAAGTGAGTACGAAAGGTTTTGAAAGTAAATTAATCAGAAAGGGTAACGCTTGCATAAGGAAGAGCACCCGGTGTAAAACATGCCTGAGTTTAGGAGTGTGTTTATGGGAATTTTCGACAATTCTTCCACAGGTGCATTTGTACAGTCACACACTGACAGTGGACGAGAGGGCCTGGCTCTCAGTTTATGAACTAATTCATCCAAAAGATGTTCTACTGGGTTAAGGTCCGGACTCTGTGCAGGCCAGTCAAATTCATCCACAACAGACTCTGTCATCCATGTCTTTATGAACCTTGCTTTGTGCACTGGATGGAAGAGGAAGGAATGTCTTGGTATGCTGAAGCATTCCTACATTTGTGGCCATGGATTGGAACACCTGATTTTGATCATTTGGATGAGTGAACAAATACTTTTGAAAATACAGTGTATGTGTAAATGGTGTCTCTCAATTGCCCGTTAGTGTGTGAATGTGTGTGTGTTTACCCTATGATTGATTGGCACCCTGTCTAGGGTTGTTCCTGCCCTTGTGCCCAGAGTTGTCGGGTGGGCCACCTTTAGGGTAGAGAAAATTAATTAATGAACTTCTGGTATCTGCCAAAACTGCACTCCGGCAGACTAACCTGACCACATAACCTAGAACTAAATGAACACATTACAGGGCAAAGGTTAATCAAGCATCCTGTCTGTGCAAAGGGGGCAGTCTGGATTCTACTCTTAGCATACTGTAATACAAAGCATGACTTAGCTGAAAGCCAAAATGGTGACAGGAAATTCTATTCTGTTTAATATTTTTAATTTTTATGCCTGATGTGTAAATACTTTCTGAATTATAATCAAACATAAATAAAGATAGTTTTTATGCCTTGAAACAACCCCCTGCAACCTCTAAAAGCTTCCTATCTACACAAAGTCTGTAAACAGTTCCTACTACTTTCTGCATTAATTGACTTGACCAATCAGACGGCATCATTTCCTTTAAGAAAGGAGAAAAGATTATAATAGATATACTGTATTACAGTTCAAACCCATTCCCTGTCCCGCAGGCTAAAACTGAGAAGAAACAGGAGTTGTACTTGTATAGGGGCCAGTGCAGGAGAAAGTGATACTCACTGAGTGATATTTACTGAAGCCATTTTGCTTTATTTACACTAATGGGCCAGTTAGAGGTGTCGGTCACATTAAGTAAGACCCTGTGTGTGTAGTTATCATTAACATGTCATTCTGTCTCTATTAGCCTCAGTTGCTATTCCCCATTTAAACAGTGTAGACATTTTTCACTTTTAGGAAATGCAAGTTGACCTACCCAATGATAATAAAAACAAGTGTAAAAAATAACGTGAATATGTATTATTTTAAATCAATGTTTTAACCAATCACTCTGTATGTTTCTAGCCCAGTCAACAAGACCTTAGTTGCTTAGAGATAAAAGTTTCGATTTGTACTTTTCAGATACAACTAATTCTGAGAATTCACATGAATAAAACAACTGTCTAGAGTTTCTGAAGAATGGTGATAAATCCTTTTAAGAACTCTAATAACAAGCGATGAATGATTGTATAGGAGATATTATATAATATTTTTCGAATACTTTTATTTTATGGTTTATATGACTCTTTGAAACAAAAAGCGAAAAGAATCTACTCCCTTTAAGAGCCGTTTTTCGAGACACTAATACTGTGCACTGATTCTCTGAGCGTATTTATCAGTTTTTTTAAGAACAGTACTGCTCCTTGTAATTTTCCTCTAAAATTTTTTTAAATCCCTTAAAAATCGACAAATACATATTTAGTGTTAAAAAATATTTACACTGGGCTACTTGTTAAGATTAAATTACCACATTCAGATGGTTTCCTTTTTAAAATAATGACTTTTGTTGCTTTTTACAAATAAACTCTTCGACTGCTTTACTAACCTTATGTTTGTAACACATCTGTCACAATTGTATTCATTATTCATTCAATATTACAACCTGTCATTCAAATAACATAAAATTTAGAATGACATCACTGCTAAATGTAATTTAAATTACAATATTTATAAATTCTGGCCATAATATAAAACATAATTTCATATGATTTCACACTGAAGATAAGGTACAATAAAAAATAAAATAAATCAAGATGAAACATAGACTCATCTTAAAACTGTTGGAGTTCAGTGGATTTCGGTTCATCTCAAATAATTCAAGGCCCAGTTGCTTCCGCACAAAAGTATTATGGCTTCCCCTTTGCATACTACAGTTTCAGGTTGCAGTTTTTCAAAAGACAATGTGGCTATATCCATCAATGTTGCAAAGAATATTCTTTGACTGCTGTTTCTACTGTTATGCACCAAGATATTTCCTGACTTCCAGATTAGAAGTCTATTTGCGACTTGTACTGAGAAACATTGTCTATAAAAGAATGACAATTCTTTCATGAAGTTTGTCACATAGTAATAAACCATTAATTATTTATGTTACAAAATTAAGCCTTTTGCATATACCTACTCATTCTATTACAAATCTTGATGACTTCACTTGTTACCAGTTAAATTGCTAATTATGTAAACTTCCAACTTTTTAATTGTACATTTCTGTTTTTAAGTGTAAAATGTGCTTGTAGCTATACACCCCAGACAGATAACATGAATGCAGCTACAATTTTAAGGAATAGAACTATGGCCAGGTTAAAGTTTATTATAAATGCCTTAGTTCTTATGTGCTTATTTCTAAACTGTCTTGCTCATACCTGGGTGATTGCAGAAAAAAGGCAAGCAGGGTGATGCCCACACAAGTTTAACCGACAAAAGCAGTTTTATTATTTAATGAGGAACATACACTGAAATAAGTTTAGCATTTACACAAAAACACAAGCAAAGATCACGGAAAGTTGTATAACTAAGGCCAAGAGCGGATCTGCTGTTTCCATACACTTGGGTTTGCTGGTTCTGAAAAAACACACAGAACACATTCAAAGTTAAGAACATGAGACATCAACATAGTCACTGAGACATGAATTCAGCAAAGTCCTTAGCAACGTAAAGCAAAATTCCTAATACGGTGATCGGGGATCAGTCTGTGAACAAGTGAGCACAACGCGCTGTGCCTAATCTAGTGAGTTAGTGATTGTGAGTGACAATAAATCCATGAATGCATGAATGTTATCATGTAATGCTAGCATGAGGGAAACTTGGTCTGCAGTGATTGACATCCAACATGCTTTTTAAATAGCCAAGCTGATTAGTTTGTTACAGTTACAGGTACATACAGGTAACCTAGGCCAGTGTCAAAATACAAGTTCTTCACCAAAATTAATGGAAATAAAATACATACATATTTTATGATTTAATGTAAAATATCATTTTATTTATTTTATATATATATATTTTATTTATAATACAGTATTTAAAAAGCCTTTCATAAAGCTACAATTTTCAAACAGAGTGCATTAACAGGGGTAACACCAACTGAGTGAGGGGAAGAGAGGTAGACAGGGGGATAAGAGGGAAAGGCAGATCAGCATAAAGTAAGTCAAGTGAATTGGACAGAAAACGGAAAAGCTGCTGAGAAGGAAAGTGGCTCTTATCATGTATCAATTTCCTTAGGTAAGAAGCAGCTAGGGTGTAGTGAAAAATGCATGGGGTATATGTGAGTGCATATGGAAATTTAGTCTTTATATGCTACTGTGAATAAGTCTTAGACGCCCTACTATTTTTTTAGAAAAAACTTTTTAGAGAAGTTTTTTTTAATTAATTCAGCACAGAATTGTTTAACTACTTGTTATTGTCCTACAACGTCATAGTTTTGTGATGGTTTGCTTCACAGATGTACTCTGCGGGATAGGGATAACCTGACTGACTGAGCATCACAATTGTCAGATTTTGCAGCCTCAGATGATTAAACCCCTGTGCACACTCAACCAAGTGAGCAAAAACTGGGCTAAAATGTATGAAAAGAACAAAATCTATTACATTTGACTTTTCAAAATAATTACTGTATATAATTATTGAAAAAAACGTAAACATGACAAAGAGTAGATTGTATAGGAAACTCCAAATTCTAAAAAAATTGGGACAGTATAGAAATTGCATATTAAACAGACAGAAACAGAGTTTCTTAGATTTCCTTGGACTTCTATTTCATTCTGCACAATAGGAACATAATGTTTTGAAAAATAAGGGATTGTTTTAATAAGCATAAACAATTTTTAAAAACCAGTTTGTGGAAACAAAACCAGAGACAGGCGGGTACGATAGACAGAATACCATGAGGAAATTATGAAGTTTGTAGAAAAATTACAGGTTTATATACTATTATATATATATATATATATATATATATATATATATACTTTATTATGTATAATTAAATTGCATGTTAATCTAATTTGAGTACCAAGTTGGTAGATAATCAGTGGCCACGTGGAGGAAAACAGAACCACCGAAAAAGTCATACCGCACAACAAATAATGTCTGGATCTAAATAAATTTACTGGTGCGCTTTTCTCCGATTACTGAGCACGAAAGAGCGAGAAGGACAGAAAAAGGGAGAGAGAGAGAGAGAGAGAGAGAGAGAGAGAGAGAAAGATAGACAGAGCAAGATAGACAGAGAAAGGCGGAGACAGTTGGGTCAGATTTCATTCCTGGTTAGAACTGACAAAGTGTTTTTTGAGGAAATTATTTTCTGCAGCATTGTTTGCTGAAGCTGGTAACACTGCGATGTATAATGGCTGCAGAACATTAGCCAGATCTGAAGTGTAAACTAACTGCAGAAAAATAAGAGACAGCAGACCACTAGAGAGATAGAGAGAGCAAGAGAGAGTTTGGAAGTACATAAATGATGGCTTAAGCTCTGAATAATGGAGACTAAGCAAGTAAACTCAAATGAGGAGTAAATGTATCACCAATAGACATAGAGAGCATGGCGACGTGTATAGATATTGTTTTTCATACTTATCTAGACCGTTGACCTTGGATTTGGATAATGACAGATCCAACTTTGAGCTAAAATTAATAAACAGCCTAGCAGAGTAACACATGTTATAAAGACTAGTCCAGCATGTTTTTATAGTTAATGGACAGTGTGTATAAGTGTGAATGTATGATTGTGTGTGTAGAGGGTTGATTTTAGATCCAGCCAACTGTATTGTGCTAACCTCAGCATGAACCTAAGCATTTTCCCCTCTGTCTGATCCGTGTGTGTGTGTCTGTGTGTATAGTGATGTTTGACTTGGCAGGCCTGTCAATGCTGCAGCTATAAGCTGTATATAAAATGTATTGAGTACAATCCAGAGTCCTTTTGACATTATCATTAAAAAGGACAATAAAAGATTAAAAGACTTACTTTATAATAATGTAACTTCAGGTGGAAAAATATTATATGAGAGAGAGAATGTGCTATGGAAGCAATTTGGGATTACGCTGTGGTTATGTACGTGTGGTTAATGGCTAAAAATCTCATCTGTTTTTTTGCTAAGGTTTTATACAGTTAAACTCTCAGCTTAAACATAGAATATTTTTATTTCTTTAATTATTTAAGTTTCGAAAATCCACAATGAATGAACTGTATAGCTGTATTAACCGTTATAAATAATGTGAACTGCAAAGGCATCCGATATACATACACATTTTTAATAAAGTATTATCTTCATCCTCTTTTGGCCTTTATCAGGGCGAGTCAATATTTTTCACCTTAGTCTGTTGTCTGTATTTTCTGTTCTCACACCAGCATGTCTACATTGACCACATCCATATATCTCCTCTTTGGTCATACTATCATCCTCCTGCCTGGCAGCTACATCTCTAACATCCTCTTACTAATATATTCACAGTCCCTACTCTAATACTCTCCAGACCATCTCAGTCTGCCCTCTTTAATATTGTATTCCAATTTTCCAACCCTGTACCACTGATGTTCTTATTGCGAAATCCTGTCCATCCTGGTCACTCCCAATAAGAACATTTCAAGCTCTGCCACCTCCAGCTCTGTTTCCTGTCTCTTAGTCAGTGCCACTGTCTCACACAACAAGGCTGGTCTCACTACTCTCTTATAGATCTTTCCATTTAATTTTACTGGGAGCCTTTTGTCACCCCTGGCATTTTTCTTTATTCACTCCATCCTACCTATACTACAGGGGTTAGATAATGAAACTGAAACACCTGGTTTTAGACCACAATAATTTATAAGTATGGTGTAGGGCCTTCTTTTGCGGCCAATACAGCGTCAAATCGTCTTGGGAATGACACATACAAGTCTTGCACAGTGGTCAGAGGGAT
>JAOUQT010000013.1:2120783-2140000 GCA_025769995.1 Xyliphius kryptos | reverse complement strand
CAAAGTTGTAAAAATATTTGTCTTGCTGTCATTCTTTCACATCACAAAAACCTGGCATTTGAACAGCGGTGTGTTGAATTTTTATATCCACTGTATTAAGGAAAGTCTGACATACTACATATTCAATCTACTTTCAACATAATAATAATAATAATAATCTTTTTCATAATAATATTATAATGCAGTTATAAACAGTTATAAGCCCATTTTAGTGTTTATAAAATGCACACAGTTCTGTCCACCCTATTGAACAGCCCTTTATGCATGTGTGGGAGGGGGGGTTTGAGGGTAACTGTCAGGATTAAACTCAATTCCAAACAAAACCTTTGACAGCTGCACTACTGTGCAGCCAGACATTTTTAGAAAATATGGCATCCAAGTGTTTTTACATCAACTCTGTGGTGAAGGCTCTGCTACAGCCACGGGAAAGGTTAACCTGGCAGAAAGCCGCTGTTTAGCTTTTGATCCAAAAAAAATTGAATCTACAAATGCTTACCCTGGTGCTTGAATTAAAATCTGATGAAAGTTTTAATATGATTGGTCAGAAGGTATGGAATAATTTAGCAAAAGCATTTCTGGCTGCACGACAAATCATATGATCATTTCTGTAGAAATAGCAAAGCCTATGCATAATAGTTATAAAAACAGATAAATTTAACCCAGAGGATAATAATAAACAGATTGACAAGTTTTAAGAAGGCACAACCCTTCACTATCTTCAATCATATTTGGGTCAGAAAATGTTTATTAGTAACATTTAACTAGGTTTTGGTATATTGCTGGAAGAAAAACTGTTTATATGCGCTATATCATAAGCTATAACTTGTCAACCTTTTTCAAGGACATTCCTCAGCATTTTAAAATAACTATAAAATTATTTAAAAATTGTAATACAGATGAATCTCTAGCTAGGCTATGTCCATGAATGGGATTAAAACAAGTTGACTATAGCATTGCATTCACTCACCATAGACACTGATGATCTCTGCTCTTACTTTCTGTACTTTATTCTTTTGCCATAACATGTTTCTGTATTTTACTGTATGTATTTAAACATTACCTTTAAATATTCAGATTATTGACAAACATTCATACCAACTGTCAAGTACAGTACAGTGGTGGAGGGTGATTATATTTTGGGCTTTGTTCACACCTTTGGGAACTGGGCACCTTGTAGTCATTGAGTCAACACTGAACTACAATAGTCAAAAAAAGTCAAAAGTGAGACCAGCTATCCAATGGCTAAACCTTGGCTGAATTTGGATCATTCAATAGGACAATTCCAAGCACACCAGGCAATCTACAACCAAATGGCTGTAAAAAGTTTCAAGGTGTTTCAATGGTCCCAACTGGATAGAGCTGTGCATCTACAAATGCCCACAATGCTCAAAGTACTGGAGCAATGTTGTAAAGAAGAGTGGGCCCATATTTGTCCAGAACATCAGAGATTGATATCATCATACAGAAAATGATTAAAGTCAGTGATGGTAAAGTTATTTCTACGTACATGGGTCAAGTTATAATGGCATTTTGGCCTCAGTTTTGTTATTTGAATAATGTCATGGTACCTATAATTGTCTATTTACAATAGTGTACAGGTTAATCAAAATGTAAAAATCACTTAGCAAATCGAGCGAAGGAACAAATAATGACATATATTTAACTAATGGTGACAAGACATATGTGTCAACAGTCTGCCGAACATGTGGCATGTTTGTAGCTACTATGTGACATTCTGTCACAGATCTGCTGAGTTATCTTCAGTAAATGCAGTACGCCTCAATGCTTACACTGATTGGTGAGTGATAGAGAAATAGATTTACTTTATTGATCCTGCACACACATGCAGTGTAACTCCAGCTTAGTACCATCTCTCTGTAGCAAAGAAATACAATTTTACACTTCATAAATTAATCTTTCGCTTTATCAGCTGTCGCACTTAAGGATTCAATTATCTCTGCGCCCAGCCGCCCATAGCTTGCACTGTTTCTTACAGCCAGTCCTAGAAAAATAATAATCTTTTCTCCTTCTACACTTTTTCCTGGATTATTTGAAAAATTTATATTTTAATCAGCATAAGCACAAAGTAAATATTCATTCTAAGTGTTATTAAGTTAGAGTTAAAGGTCGGGAAGTGATAATAAATAAGAACAGTCAGGTCGAAAGTCAGTTGGTGCTGAACTGTAATTTAGTTAATCTACAAAGGGTTAAAATATGAAATGATTTATGGAGCTGATATATTGTAAAGGAAGTGTAAAATCAATTCGGTTATAAAGCAATACTTTTGCATTATAGTTTTAAGGTAAGCTGTTTGTTTAGTGAATATTTTGTTCTTTATGTTTTTTAATGAATTAAGAATTCAATATGAAAATATTGAATAATAATAATTATTATTATTATAATAATAAAGAAAGTATTACATAAAAGAATACTTACATATGCCATATACACTGAACAAAAATATAAATCAACACTTTTGCTCTTGCTTTCATTTTTCAAGAGCTGAACTCAAGACTTTTCCTATGTACACAAAAGGCTATTTTATCTCAAATTATGTTTACAAATTGGACTTAATCTGTGTTAGGCATATTAAGATGCTGATTGGACACAATGATTATTACACAGGTGCTGTAGCAACCCTTGATAAAGGGAGAGGCCGAAAGAAGAAGACGAAGACCTTGGGCTGACCACAATTAAAGGCCACTCTAAAATGTGATGTTTTACAGTATTGGGTGGTTCAGAAAACCAGTCAGTATCTGGTGTGACCGCTGTGCAACACATCTCCTTCGAATAGAGTTAATCAGGTTGTTAAGTGTATCCTGTGGAATGTTGGTTTACTCCTCTTCCAGGAACTAGGTACATGGATTAATGGCACAGGCCCTCAGGATCTTGTCATCTCTGTGTATCTTACATTCAAAATGCTATCCAAAAAGTGCAGCTGTGTTTGTTGTCCATAACATACACCTGCCGATATTAAAACCCCATTGCCACCATAGGCCACTTGATTTGCAACACTGACCTTCGCAAACCAATCTCTCACACAACATAATACTGCCATCCGCCGTGTATTGTAATAACTGGTATTCATACGAAAGAGATCGATAATAGTGCCATATGCCATCAAAAGTGAACAATTGCCCACTTAAGTCAGTTAAGACAACAAAATGCTGTCAGGTGGAGCCCCGATGAGGACGGCGAGCATGCATATGAACTTCCCGGAGACGGTTCATGACAAATTTTAATTCTTCATACAAATACAGCAGCTGTCCAGTTGGCTAGTCTCAGATGATCATGGAGGTGAAGATGCTGCATGTGTAGGTCCTGGGTTGGTGTGCTTGCAAATGGCCAGTGGTTGTACTCCCAAATTCTCTGAAACGCCTTACGGAGTTGGCTTATGGTGGAGAAATGAACATTCAATTTATTGGCAACAGCTCTGGTGAACCTGCATTCAGCATGCTAATTGCATGCTCTCCTAAAACATGCGACTTGTGGCATTGTGCTTTAGGACAAAATTGTACATTTTAGAGTGGCTTTTATTGTGGGCAGCCAAGGGTACACCTGTGTAATAATCATTGTGTCTGGTCAGTTATATTGATAATCCACACCTGGGACTGGTGGAACTCAGCAAAGGGGAAGTGCTCACTAATGCAGATTTAGACCCAATTGTGAACAAAAATGAGAGAAAGGGCCTTTTATGTACATAGGAAAAGTAACATGAAAAATGGGAGCAAAACCAAAAGCACTATGTCATGTGCCATATATTGCATTGCAATGGACAGCATCCCAATCCCTTGTCATCTGTTGTATCTTTTGGAGTCAAACCCCAATTGCTAATGCTCCTGGCATTTTCTGACAGTCTCTTAAATATGAGCTATCCAGGCTATCACATCCAAAAATTACCATAAAATAGTTTGCTGGGGTTTTCTGAAACTGTAACAGACAGTCTCCAGTCGAACTGTAACAATATAAAAGAAGTTAATATGTACTTTTTAATTTAAATTGGCAATTTGTACTCAAATGCTTACTCATGGCTCACACAAGCACGCACACACACACACACACACACATGCATGCGGCTAATAATTATCCAGGATAAACAAAATCATTTAAACCACACAATGACCGTGGGTTAGGTGCCATGAACAAAGGGCACTTTAGCCATTTCATGACACTCACCATCCAAATATATATACGTAGATCTATATGTGTGTGTCCATGTATGTTTGTTTATTATTATTTACTGACATGCACATTTTTTAAATTAGAAAAATCTGTATCTGTATAATTAGTGCTGCAGCCTCACAGCAAGAGTATCCGGGTTTGAGTATCTGTCCCCCCCATGTTCAAGCCGGTTTTCTCACTGTATGCCGGTTTCCTCCCGCATTCCAAATACATTATGCATAATATGTTAATCTGTGTCTCTAAATTGCCTGTTAGTGTGTGAATGTGTGCATGATTGTGTGTGTGTGCATCCTACGATGGATTGGTGCCCTGTCTAGGTTTGTATGTACCTTTGCATCCAGAGTTGCCGGGTGGGCACCGGCTTCCCCGTGACCCCAGAACTGGGATTAAACAGGTATAGAAAATGAAAGAGAAAGGTTTTATGTGCTGAGTAGGAGCAGTAGTGGAAAAAGTGCAGCCGATTCTCAGAGGGAGCAAGATTTAAACACTTTGCATCACACTACTGTGTTATTGACTATTCTTTAGCATTTATTCAACTTTTATGCAACATTCAGATTACAAATGCTAATGTGTAATTATTTTGTACAGAATTTATCTGAGTACAATCCAAATTATACAGAGCACTACATATTTTAACTATGTGATAGGTGGTATAGCACTATACTTTGCAGAATTTTAGATGCCTTATGAAACATTAACATAATTTCTGATTTTACAGATATGTGGAGTCTCCCAGCTGTTTACATATTAATACCACATCCCAGGTCAGGATTAAAATATTCCTGAATGTTCTGTAATCTCATCCTTTTGTAGATCCATAATTCTGACTTGACACATTGTCAAGAAAGGATTCAGGGAATCACAAAGTCATCATCTTTTGTGGCAAACACATAGGCCTGGTTATCAGAGAGCAGCAAGTATATCGTCTGGGTGCGCAGGATAGGGCTGTGCCTGCGGAGAAGCAGATAGTACTGCCAAGACCCCCTGTCTGAGATTAAATTATTTAATAAATACAATTATTTCCATTTTTCCAATTTAATAAAGCACCTTACAGCAGGTAACAGGTGAGATCTGGCACCCAAATAGCGTCAGGATAACTGAGAGCTATACAGCTTGGAGGATAATAATATATATATATATATATATATAAATATATATATATATGCGTTTTAGATCGAAGATGGCCGTCATTCAGATGAGGTCAGAGGTAGATTATCCAAAATGGAGCTAGAATTTTACTCTGGCAAAGAAAACAAAAAACACAACCCAAAACAAGGGAGTGGGAGAGAGAGTGAGAAAAAGAGCATGAGAGAAGGAGAGAGAGAGGGACAGAAAGGAGAAGAGGGATCGAGATGTCCATTTCAATGCAGCTGATGTAAACAAAAACACGTTTGGCATGAAATGATGGGCAGTGTGGCAAGGCTGGAGCAACCTCAAAGAGCTGCCCCATCTCTCCACAACACAGCTTAGCGAACCCCTCTCTGTGGCTGAACGCACACAAACAAATGCTGGCAAGCTGATTTATGCGACTGGCTGAGAGAGTGATGCATTATACCTCGGCTAAGTCACCATAAAGGATGACCATGTCTCTGCATTTGCATGTATGTGTATTTTGTCTTATATACCAAAAGCCCTTCTGGTGAAATTGAAAGTAAATAAATAAACAGCCGTCTTCCAGAAGCAGCCACATCAGCGTGGACTGTCCAAACTGCTGAGTGGGACACGATGCAGAGAGAAGGAATGTGACAGAGACAGATGGAGGGGACAAGAGACAGATTAAATTGCCAAAACTGAAAGTGCTCCTCACTCCAGAGCTGGCTGGCACCCGCGACTTCCTGCAGAGAGCATGAAAAAATGTGTGCGCATATGAGGATATGATTGTATGGCATGGGCTGCACATTTTACTGTTTGATATAATTACCAATACAATTAATGTGTTTCATTTCTACTCATATTTTTAGTTGGTCAGATGTATAAAGGTTATTAATTGTTATATATTTATAATATTATAAAATTAAGCATGTTCTACCGTGTCCATTTTTTGTTTATTCTGGGTTCTCTGGTTACTTCCCACTGTCCAATAACCTGCATGCTAGGCTATGGGATATGCCCAAATCCCCCTTACCACTAGCTTACATGATTTAAAACGTTGTTCCTGTCAGAAGTAGTCTTGGGTGCTAAAGTGATGCTAAAACAATGCATTTAAATAATGAAAATGTTGCTTTATCTAATCTAATCTTTTTCTGAAAAAGCTGGACTTATTGTAAATTATTTATGAAATCATTATTAAACAAATGTGATTTTTCTTAAGTGTTTCCTGTCATATTTCTAGATAACAGTCCTCATGAGTTACAAACATTGTAACATATGCAATATATCAAGAAACCTTCAATATTATAAACTATTAAACAGACGAGAAAGGAAAAGTCTTTGTGATTTCAACGATAAACCTATTTTTATTTGTTACACACAGTACTACACATTTATGAGTTGACGATTGCAACACACTGGGCAGGTCACACATATTTTGCTTTATTTTTAATTGTTTGGTAATTAAAGATTTTTTTGTTATTCTACAATTCTTGCTGTATACAAGATTTGAACTGCTAAGTAGTCTGTATTTGGCATAGTCTGAGTTTCCTCTTTATCATGCACCATACATTTACAATTGGAGACAGATCTGGACTCACTAATAATAACTAATTTTTTTTTCAGAAAAGATAATACAACACTGCTAATTGGGTTAGAATCACTCAATGAATAATACTAAAATAAAATTTTAATAATAAAATTCATACCACTGTAGAGTTCCAATACTGAGGTCATTTCTTCCTTGAAGAAACAGCTGTCAATTATGGCCTTGATTAAAGAAGGAGGACAGAAAATGTTTTACCTGCTGGGTTTTTTCTTTGCTCAGAGAGTAAAATAGGTAAATTCCAGACACTGTACCGAAGTATAAACAATTTTGATAAAGAAGTTGCTTGGAGCGGGGAAAACATATAAACAAATGCAGAAAATAATTTACTGATTAGCCGAAATGATCTCATATGCAAAAAATGGCTAAAAAATGAAACACATAATAGGAAAAAATACTACCATCCAAATAGATGATACAAACCCAATTCCAAAAAAAATTGGGACAAAGTAGAAATTGTAAATAAAAATAGAATTCAAAGATGGAAATTTCACATTTTATTCATGATAGAACACAGATGACATCACATGTTTAAAATGAGAAAATGTATTATTTAAAGAGAAAAATATTTTACATTTTGTGACAGCAACACATGCCAAAAAGTTGGAACAAGGCCATGTTTACTACTGTGGGACATCTATTTTCTCTTTAAAACAGTCTGCAAAGGTCTGGGGACAGAGGAGACAAGTTGTTCAAGTTGAGGGATAGGAATGATAACCCATTCTTGTCTAATGAAGGATTCTAGTTGCTCAACTGTCTTAGTTCTTTTTTTTGTATCTTCCATATTATGATGCACCAAATCTCGACTGCAGGCCGGACCATTCTTCTATGCAGCCATGATGCTGTAATTGATGCAGTATGTGGTTTGGCACTGTCATGTTGGAAAATGCAAGGTCTTCCCTGAAAGAGACGTCATCTGTATGGGAGCTTTAGAACCTGGATATACCTTTCAGCATTGATGGTGTGCTTCCAGATGTGTAAGCTGTCCATGCCACATATACTAATAGAACCCTATACCATCAGAGTGCTGATAACAACTTGGGTTATCTCTTTAATTCAAATGACATGGCGTCCCTGATTTCCATAAAGTACTTCAAATTGTTGTGCCCCTTTTGTGATTATCAATACAGATGCATGCCCGTATGTGATGCAGTGCCGTCTAAGGGCCCGAAGACTGAGCACCCAATATTTTTTTCCGGCCTTGACCGTGTCAGAGATTCTCCTAGATTATTATGATATTATGCACTGTAGATAATGATATGTTTAAAACCTTTAAAATTTTACACTGTCTAACTTCTTTCTCATATTGCTTCAATATTTGTCGGCTCAGAATTAGGGGAATTGGTAATCCTCTTCCCATCTTTACTTCTAAGAGCTGCTGCCACTCCAAGATGCTATATTTTTACCTAGTCATGTTAATGACCTATTGCCAATTGACCTAATGAGTTGCACTCTGGCTTTGGTTTTTCCAGCCGTTTATTGACCTGTCCCACCTTTTGTTGAGATGTGTTGCTGTCCGAAAATTTCAAATGAGCCAATATTTTGCATGAAAATTCAAAATATCTCACTTTTGTCATTTGATATGTTCTATGTACTATTGTGAATACACATTTGTAAATTATTGCATTCTTTTTTTATTTACAATTTGTCCTTTGTCCCAACATTTTTGGATTATTAGTAAGAATGCACTTTTTTTTTTGCAAAATATTTGTTCTTCCCACAGGATTCAAACCAACCAACTGCTCAGCCCAAGGTGCTTATAATGCAAGCTCATCATAAGGCAGGTTTAAAAGTGTAGAGCGACTGGCTGAAAGTCAAACTGAGATAGACTTACATATATTGTAGCTCAAATGATTGATTAGTGTATACAAATACAAACATAAACAGATTTAAACAGCAAACATGCATTTAAACAGCATTGCATGGCATACAGCATAACGTAAATAACTCAAAGAGCTTCAAAAGCTATTGCTGGAAAGTAAAGTTTTTTAAATAATGAACTAGCATTTGGAGACTAAAGCCTAGAGCTCTTGGATTGAGTGCTATATAATACAGTAATCTATTTAATCTATGTAATCTACAAGTACAGATATAGAAACAGATGTGCATAAAGAAGTGTTGAAGTCCATAGCGTATTTGTCCATGAGATAGTAGTATCATCTCTCTAGTGTAGTGTGTGTGTATGTATGTGAATATTTCAGTGTCCTAGTCCCTGTCCCAATCAGGGCACAGATGGCTTGTGGAAAAAAGCTCCTTATACTCTCTGTGTTGTCCTTTGGAGTTCTAAAGAGCTTTCCTGAGGGTAACAGATAGAACAGTCTATTGTTCCGATGACTGAAGTCTTTTACAATCTTTCTGGTCTTGGTCCAGCACATCTTCTTATTGATCCAACTTGAATTTGGAAGGGATAATAGTTTTAGATGCTGAGCCGTAGTCAACACACAGCATTTTACATAATTACCCCTCCCAGCATCCAGACAGTTCAGTGATATATAGAGGATATGAGCAATGGCATCATCTGTGGGACAGTTCGAGCGTTATTCAAATTGAAGTTAATTCAAACTGTTGGGCAACTGGGTGGTACAAACCTGATTCCAAAACAGTTTAAAATCCCATTGACAAAGTCAATTTTTTTATTTGCATCCACACAAATTATATTCACATATTGATTATTTTTCAATTGATAATTCTATTATTTATAAAGTTAATATATATATATATATAATTTTTTTTTTTTTTTTTTGATTACTTTTTTTGATCCTTGGAGGGACATATTTTCCTACATTTATCCCATCCAGGTTTGAGCACCCGGAGCAGTGTGCTGCCTCATTGAATCGCATGGGGAGCAGTTGGGGGGTTGGATGCCTTGCTTAACGGCACTCTAGCCATAACTTACCTAGAGCAGTAGAGCACATAAGCTCAAACTGCAAAGCCTGCTGGTCGAAATTGCTAGGGTAGATTAATTTAATTCAGCTAGTCCATCACCTCAGCTGTTAAAACAACAATTGGAGTTACAAACCTAATTTGATTTTAATACTACGGCTGAAGCTGAGAGACTCTTTCTTCACACACATAGTACTTACTTTGAACAGGATGATAAACCATCAAGACTGTTAGCTGTCAGTTAAAAATACAAATAACATCCCAGTTAATTTCTCAGATCATGGATTCCAATAGAACACACTCGTCTCACCCTATTTTTTATCAATTCTACCATTAAAACATTTTTTCTCCACATTATATCAATCTGAATTTCCGACAGATGATACATAGAACCTCATTCTTTGGATAATTTGGAGCTTCCATCCATAAATTCTCTTGTTGCAGATGATCTTGACTCCCACTTAACTTTGGAGGAGATATCTCGCTCCATAGACTCTATGCAAACCAATAATGTCCCAGATGGTTTTTCAGTATAATTGAAAAAAAGGTAAAGATAAACTAGCCCACCTGCTTTTAGCTGTGTACAATAAATCTCTCCTGTCAGGATCCCTCCCCCAACCTTGCGGGAGGCATCCATTACTATACTTTTGGAAAAAGATAAGGATCCCTATTTATGTTTGTCATATGGACCTCTATCACTCTTAAATATAAATGTCAAAATCCTGGTCAAAGCTTTAGCATTCGATTAGAAATTGTGCTTCCGGATATAATCTCACAAGACAAAAATGATTTTGTTAAAGGTCGCCGTCTTTTTTCAATGTTCAAACCTTTTTAAACCTAATATTTTTAAACCATTCTGTCTGTTCCTGAAGTAATTGTCTCACTGGATGTTGAGAAGGTGTTTGACTGTGTGCAGTGGAAGTTTCTCTTTGCAGTCTTGCATTGATTTGGGTTTGGTGACAAATTTGTCTTCTGGATTAAATTACTTTATACTTGCCCCCGAGCAAGTATATACTCCAAGGGCACCATCTCAGAATATTTTCCACTGTCTCTAGGGATTAAACAGGGCTGCCCTTTGTCCCCATTATTATTTGCTTTGGCCATCGAAACCTCCTTGAAGTCTGTCTCCTTGAAGTCACTTTCACCTTTCCAGGGAATCTCTCGATCAGACATAAAAATTAAGTTGTCACTGTATGCAGATGTTTTGCTCCTGTATCAGACCCAGTTAGATCCCTTTCATGCATTTTCACATTCTTAAAGAGAATGCTTTGGCACATTATCGTGCTATAAAGTTAACCTGCAGAAAAGTGAGTGTTATCATTTGAAATCATTAGCATTAGCTGGATAAATCTATTTATTACCACTGATGGATAAACTAATAATGGAACTACAGAAATGGAGATCTCTTCCCCATCACTAATTGGTAGAATACATGTTATTAAAATGAATGTTATGCCAAAATGTATTTTTCTGTTTCAAACCCTCTCATTGTACCTACACAAATGTTTTTTAAATCACTAGACCAGCTTGTCATTACATTTATATGCCAGGGGTTGGCAAAACACTGTTACAACAGTTTAAAGTTGAGGTAGGCCTCTCTCCTCCTGATTTTTGTTATTATTATTAAGGCTGCTCATATGCAAAAATATTGTGCTGGCTTCACACCCCTTATCTGTGGTGGCCCAAATTGGAAGTACAATCCTTACCCTCAACCTTTGTATTAGCATTGTTAGCCACACCCATACACCCATACTCTCTAGTGACAAGGTGGCATATCGCGAATACAATTTTTTTGTTTTTGTTCTGGTTTTGAATTTCATGGACTTATGTTCTGTCATGTTTTTGTTTCTGTCTATACACTGCGGTAGCTGCGAATTTGTGTTTTTGTTTATGTTCATGTTTAGGGGCACTTCGAGCACTTAGGAACTCTTGTTTATTTGTCCCTGTCCTCTCTTGCACACACCCCCTTGTAAGGCTTCACAGGCGTGTGCAATGTGTTTGATGATTCGTGCCGGGTTAAAAAGAAGTTTGAAGGTAAGGGTTATGTTGGTAAATGTATAAGGTGAGCGTTGGATGGTGTTAAAGGTATCACGGTAATACGTTTATGTAATTAATTGTTATGTTCATGTTCATAGTTGTTTATTGAGGTTTATGTTAGTCGCATTGTTAAACCAGCTATTAAAGATCACAAGCCAGTATGTTTCTAGTGTCTGTCCCAAGCCCGGGTAAATGGTGAGGTTGTGTCAGAAAGGGCATCCTGCGTAAAGCATTTGCCAAATTAATTATGCTAATTATTCAATCTTCCTCTGTACCCGATCGGTTGCGGCCCGGATTAACAACGACCACCACTAATACAGGTGGCAAACAGGGTACTTGCAGAAATTGGGCTACTGTTTGATGATGAGGAGAGACGCATGTAAGGAGACAGAGAAAGAACATGAGAGACAGGAGTGTAGGACTGAGGGTAGCTACACCGAATGTAAGGACGATGACAGGGAAAAAGTAGAGAACTGGCTGATGTGATGGAGAGAATAAAGGTAGATATTTTATGTGTGCAGGAGATAAAGTGGAAGGGGAGTAGGGCTTCAAGCACTGGTGCAGGTTTTAAACTGTTTTATCATGGTGTGGATAGATAGAGAAATGGAGTCAGGTTGATACTGAAGGAGGACTATGCAAAGAGTGTTGATGAGTTAAAAATAGTTTTAGATAGAGTGATGAGTTTGAAGCTAGAAATTGAAGGTGTAATGGTGAATGTTATCAGTGGCTATGCACCACAAGTTGGCCTTGAGTTTGAGATACTGGAGGGAGCTAGATGAAGTAATAGAGAGCATTCCCAGAGAGGAGAAAATGGTGATTGGTGCAGAATTCCATGGGCATGTTGGTGAAGGAAACAAAGGAGATGAAGAGGTGATGGGCAAGTTTGGTGTTAAGGATAGGAATCTAGAAGGACAAATGTTGGTGGATTTTGCAAAGAGGATGGAAATGTATGAGAAAGAAGGAATGCTATGAGGAGTTCTGAAAGAAATTGAAAAAGGCGTTCAGTGTAGTGTAGGGTATAAAGTATAAAGAGATGCAACATAGACAACTAAGGAGGTAGCAAATAACAAGCAAAAGGCTTATGATAAGGTGTGAAAGAGGTTAGACAGTAAGGAAAGAGACAAGCAGTTGTATTGGCTGACGAGACAGAAGGAATGGAAAGATGGAAGGAATATTTTGAGCTGATGAACGAAGAGAATGACAGGGAAAGAAGAGTGGAAGGCATAAAAAATGTGGATCAGCAAGTAGCAAATATTGGCAAGGATGAAGTAAGAAAAGCCTTAAAAAAGGATGAAGGGAAAAGCAGTCAGACCTGATGACATACCAGTAGAGGTATAGAAAAGTATAGATGAGATGAGAGTGGTGTTTTTGACTACATTATTCAATGAGACTTTTGATAGTGAAAAGATGCCTGAGGAATGAAGGGAAACTGTACTTGTACCAATTTATAAGAACAAGGATGATATGTATAGTTTCAGCAATTACAGTGGCATAAAGGTAATGAGCCACACAATGAAGATTTGGGAGAGAGTTGTGGAAGCTAGGCTTAGACAAGCACTGATTGCAGCAGTATGGTTTCATGCCAAAAAAGAGCAACACAGATGCGATTTTTGCTTTGAGAATGCTTATAGAGAAGGTCAGAAAGAGCTACACTGTGTCTTTGTGGATTTAGAGAAGGCTAGAGAACAAAGGGAGGTAGCAAAGGCCAAGCAGAAATCCTGTGAGGGAAGGAGTATTTGGACCTGATGACATATCTCTAGAGGTATAGAAATGTATAGGAGAAACTGGTGTTTTGACTACATTATTTAGTGTGAATAGTGAGAGAGATATGATGCCCGAAGAATGGAGGAATTGTGTCTTTATACAAATTTAATCAACAAGTGTTATGTGCAGGGTTGTAGCAATTACAGGGGCATAAAGTTAATCACCGACGCAATAAAGATTTGTGAGAGATTTGTGGAGGTTTAGACCTTGAAATAGCTCCACTAAGTTTTTGTGGATTTAGAGAAAGCTTATGACAGGTTGTGTGGTGTTGTATGAGGAAGTCTGGAGTTGCTGAAATGTACAGTATGTTAGACTGGTTCAGGACATAAATGGGAACAGCATGACAGTGGTAAGATATGTTGTAGGAGTGACAGATAGATTTGAGATGGGGGTGGGAAAGGGAGGCAGGTTAAACAGTTAGGCTACAGAGAGCAGTGGTCACAAAGGTAAGGGGTTCAGGTACTTGAAAACAACTGTCGATGAAAATGGGAAGTGTGGAAAAGAGGTAAAGAAGAGTATACAGGCAGGATTGGGTAGAGAAAAGTGTCAGGATTAATGTGTGACAAAAGAGTTGCAGCAGAAGCTAATGGAAAGGTCTATACAAGAGTAGTGAGACCAGCTGTGTTATATGGTTTGGGGACAATGCCACAGACTAAGAGACAGGACGCAGAGCTAGAGATCGCAGAGCTTAAGATGTTGAGTTTCTCATGGGGAGTGATCAGGATGGACAGGATTTCTATGTTCTACTTTTACATAGAAACGCAATTTAAACTGGTGTTGCTTATTTACCTGTTTTCTTTAAAACAAGCCAAAATGGCTATTTTTAATCACACGTTATTTTTTTTCTTCACACACACTGTTCTTCACTTTTCCCATTTTATTTACTTATACTTTATCCTTGTATGTGTAGATACATTTTATTTTTATAAACAGGGTCAGGATTACACATTTACATATCAAACTCTTCCTCACTCTCTCGTTTGTCCTCTTCTCTCTCTTTCTCTTTCTACATTTCTTACTCCCATCTCTCTCTCTCTCTATTTATCTCAGGTGGAGTGTTCCTTCGCTCTACTGTTCAGGAACACAGTGTGTTCCGGTTTGCTGTTCAGCTTTATAACACCAACCATAACGTGACAGAAAAACCATATCACCTTCATTACAATGTGGACAACTTGGAACAGAGTGACAGTTTCTCTGTCACACATGCATGTAAGTCACATAACACACACACACACATGCAGAGGATAAACACTAACACACTGTAATGCACACAAATACACACTATAGTACATTAACACTATACACTACACTACACTGAATGGCCACTGAATTAAGAACACCTGTCAGGTTGTATGTGTTCACTGCTAAAGTGAGTTACAACTGAGTTAATCGATGCTTACATCATAATCAACTCTCACGTAAGGTGTTGATCTTTCTACTAGAAACATTTACCAGCTATGTTTAAGATGTGTGACTTATATATACCCCGGCCCCTGAAAGTTAAAATCTGACAATCACTCACCGAGCTGCATTCTTTTCTTGCCCCTGGATACACACGTTTGTTGATGTGTGTGTAGGTCAGTGTAATATTGATCAAATCTATTCTGATCTTAAATAGACCCATTTGCTCAGTCAACCTACAAATTGCTCTCACTCTTTCCCTCTCTCTGTCTATCTCTCTTCCCTCTCTTGCACACACAGCACAGCACTACATTGCCTGTACATTCTGTAGTTATTATTTGCAGAAAAAGTCTGGATGTTTATTAAAAATTGCAATGAAAAAGAAAAAGTTCATTAAAGATAATAACTGTGGCAGATTTACCAGTGCAATGCCGGCTGTAAATAAGACTATAAGGTTGTTTAACATCCTATGGTCATCATTGTCTGATTTTCCCTTTTATGCTCCATAGGGGCGAAGTGAGGGTGTGGCATATATAAGATTTACCAAAAGCCCCCCAAAATATTTTTAGCAGAGCTGGGTGTGGCAGAGCTTAAGATGCTGGGGGTCTATTTGGGAGTGACCAGAATGAACAGGATTAGGAATGAGAACATCAGAGGGACAGAACAGGTTGGAAAATTGGAAGACAAAGTTAGAGCGGGCAGAATGAGATGGTTTGGACAAGTGCAGAGTATGGACAGTGGATATATTGGTAGGAGGATAGAGCTGCGAGGCAAGAGGCAGAGAGAAAGACGAAAGATGAATAAACATAGAATACATGGGCCTTTAAGAGATCTGAAATGTGGGCCCATTTCTCTCTCATGCTCTCAGTTTTAGAATGGCATTACTGGAATATCTGGTCCAGTATATAGCATATAACATGATGATATAACAAAACACTATTAAATAAAAATGTGCAATAAATCATTCTCAGATTAAAATCAGTACCTCCAGTTTGGGGGAGACTTCCTGCCTTAAGTGAAGGAGTTTAAGTATTTTTAGGTCTTGTTCACGAGTGAGGGGTGGATGGATGATCAGTGGCAGTAATGCAGTCGCTGTATTGGTCTTTCATGGGGTAAAAGGAGCTAAGCCGAAAGGCAAAGCTCTTGATTTATCCTTAATTGTCCTTTCCTCACATATAATGAACTTTGTGTGAAAACAGAACAAATCCTGGATGTAAGTTACCTAAATGTTTTTACTCTGCATAGTTAAGGTGATAATGTGAGGAGCTTTGTCACCTGGGAGAATCTTGGAGTAGAACTGTTGCACCTCCACATCGAGAAGAGCCAGCTGAGGTGGTTTGGGCATCTGTACTAGATGCCTTCTTGACGTCTCCCTCAGGAGGTGTTCCAATCATGCCACACCAGGAGGAGGCCCAGAGAAAGATCCAGGACACGCTGGAGTGATAATCTCACTCGGCTGGCCTGGGAACGCCTTGGAATCCTCCTGGAAAATCTGAAGGCAGAGTCCAGGGAGAGGAAAGTCTGGTTGTGTCCCAGTAATTGCTCTCAGAGTCACCACATATGTCTACTGCCGGACGCTGGTCACTAAATTCGTAGTTGGTTAGGATGGGTCTCTGCTATGTGTCTGTGATGATGAAAAGATACTTTTATAATTCATATGGTCTGTTTAGGTGCTGATATCATTAAAATGTATACTGGGTTCTACTGTGGGTCTTCCGATGTTAAGTGCATTTGTTGGTGTTCTCCTTTGAACTTTTACTATATTTCTACAGAATTCTGCATGCAGGGTGTGTAGTGTATTCAAATTCACTGTGTCTTTCTGTATCTTTCTAACCAGTTTGTTCTCAGTTCTCACGGGGTGTGTATGCCATATTCGGTTTCTATGATCAGCGGTCAGTGAACACACTTTTGTCATTTTCCGGGGCTCTGCATACCTCCTTCATCACTCCATCACAGCCTGCAGAGGTTGATGCCCACTTCCTTCTCCAGCTGAGACCCGCTATTAAAGGGGCGGTGCTTAGCATGATCACACACTACAAATGGAACAAGTTTGTCTATCTGTATGACACAGACAGAGGTGAGTACCAGTAAAAAAGTAGCAGAACCACAATGACTCTGTAACACTGTAGCGCAGTAATCTCTCTCTCTCTCTTTCTCTCTTTTGTTCTCTGTCTGTCTCTCTCTCTTTTAGGGTTCACTCTTCTACAGGCGGTAATGGAAGCTGCAGTAGTGAATGATTGGCAGGTAACTGTTCGCTCCATCAGGAACATCGCCGATGTTTTGGAATATCAGAGGATTATTGAAGAAATGGAACGTCGTCAGGAGAAATACTTTATAATTGACTGTGAAGAAGAGCGTGTTAGTGCTGTGTTAGAACAGGTACTTGTTACGTGCATTTGTGATTACCACAACCTCACCACCTCAGAACCTTACAGTCACATAACCGCACCACCTCACAACCTCATATCCTCACCACATGTCAGCTACGCAACCTAAACCACTAAAGTGATGTGGTGGTCATGTAACAGTAGAATATACTGGAGCTTCAGTATTACGTTTTTCACAACCTATCAAGGTTATTACTGAATGCAGCTGTGTGTGTGTTTGCATGTGCGCGTGTGCATGTAGGTAAGTAGGCCATATTGTCCTACAACAGGAGAAGAATCAGGAAACCAAATATTTTTGCTCTGCCTAAAAATAATTGTATTGTCCAGTCCCATGCACATACACACGCACACACACACACACAGTGCAGTCTAATTAATAGTAGTGATCTTATTCTCTTACTGCTTTGATCTCAGTGTTTGTGTGGGTTTGTGTGTGTATATGTGTGTTCTTAATAAAGTGTGCGTTTGTGCAGGTCGTGGCTTCAGGGAAAAACGGCCGAGGATATCACTACATTCTGGCTAATCTGGTGAGAAAGACACACACATGCACGCATAATCTGTTTGTAAATTGTTAAATTGTTACATTTAACACATTTTCAACACAGCACATGCTTTCTGATTGGCTGATGGATGTGCATTGTTACTCTTGTTTTTGATTGGCTACAGATGTGCGTTGTTTACAGGTGCCTGTTTTCTAGTGGTTGTTGTTTTAATATACTCAACTCTGATTAGATAAGTGTCCTTGAGATTTTCAGTTAGTCATTATGTGTGAGATGTTTTCAGATCATGTCAATGCCAGATACTCATTTATAATTGGCTGACGGGTGCAAGTAGTTTCCATATAACCATTTTTGATTAGCTGCTGAGTATATGTAGTACTCACTTACTAATTTACACACTCTTTAGCTTGTGGGTGGTTATATATTTATTGCAAATATGTGTGATCTTCGACATTTGACTTCCAGGGTTTCTCAAGCACAAGTGTAGAGATGGTTTTCTCTGGTGGTGCAAATGTCACAACGTTTAACATCGTCAATCCAAACAACCCCATCGTACAGCAGTTCCTGCAGCGCTGGGACAAACTAGATGAGAGAGAGTTTCCCCTGGCTGGAAACACACCACTCAAAGTAAAACAAACACACACACACGCATGAACCCATCCAGGACACAATACACACCGAAGAATGTATGTTCCCTATCTTGAAAGTCAGTGTGTGTTTTTGGTGTGTGTGTCTAATTATTCAGTACACCTCCGCACTGACCCATGATGCTGTGTTGGTGATTTCGGAGGCGTTTCGATATTTGCGTCGACAGCGTGTGGACGTTTCTCGCCGTGGCAGCGCTGGAGATTGTTTAGCAAATCCTGCTGTTCCCTGGAGTCAGGGCATCGACATTGAGAGGGCACTGAAAATGGTATATATATATACACATTCACACATTTTCTAAACCTGCTTCTAACCTGGCTTTTATAAATACCTGTATGTAAGAGTGGTGGGCATTGTGATGTCTTATAATGTAGTGTAGTGATGTAACTGCCATTCTTATTGATGTTATAAATTATATTGGCCCTTTTGTGTGTTTGCTCTGATAAGTATGTATCAATGTGTGTTATTGTGTGTTTTAGGTGCAGCTTCAGGGAATGACAGGAAATGTCCAGTTTAACTCTTTTGGCCGCCGTACAAACTTCACCATTGATGTTTTCGAGATGAAACCTGGTGGAGCCAGAAGGGTTAATTTTAATATTATTGATAGTAATTTACTTTTGATAGCACTATTAATATATATATATATATATATATACAGGGGTTAGACAATGAAACTGAAACACCTGTCATTTTAGTGTGGGAGGTTTCATGGCTAAATTGGAC
>JAOUQT010000013.1:2025047-2049281 GCA_025769995.1 Xyliphius kryptos | reverse complement strand
CAGCCATGATTATCTTGCTTAAGAAATTATATAATAATCAAGCGTAAGGGAGCAGCAAGCACGTCTTGACTGTATGCAGCTACAGCTAATTTTTTTGGGGTATTTCAGTTACACTTTTCCCTATAGCTAATAAAAATTATCTAGATACATTTATTGTTTTTTTTTTGCAGTTATTTCAGGCAAGGGTCACACATGACTAAACTGTTATACCTGCCTCAAGAGTGAGTGTGCATAAATATTTACTAGGTAAGCACTGCCCTGGCAGCCATTCACCATACACATTTCCATCCATAACTAGTGTACTTGTTTCTTTTCTAGAAAATACTAACTAGGAATTATAAATGTATTGTCATTGATGCAATGTTCACTTTATCTTGGGAAGCAAATGATCTAATGCCTCAAATAAAAAAATATATCTTTTACCTTTGATGCTTATCAAGAGGTTGAGAAATGTGTTGTCTTTTCCATGTTCAATGGTGAGCCCAACATGACAAGATTTTGAAATCTTAACCAATTTTATATACATGGGTAACCACAGACAAAACAGCTGATTTAACCAGTTATTTTTATGTTTTCATCTTACAAGGCAGCACTTTACAGACCAGTAAAAGAAATACAACCTATTGTTATTATTTTACTCCAGAATCTGCCAAAATCAAGCATTAATTCAAATAAAACAAATGTGGAGGCACTGATGCTGAGGTTGAGAAGATTGTATCAGCAAAGCGTATAGGTTTTTAATAGGGATACACTGAAACGAAACAAAATACTTGGCTGAAAGATGAACACCCAAAAAGTTTTTGCTGGTTTTCATTACCGTTACAACCTTTTCTGCACTTCTGCTTAAATGATATAGAATAATTATATTTTTGGCTTCCTGTTTAAAAAAAATCAATTAGAACTACAACTTACAATATTTGATAATACACGTTTTAGCAGGCATCTAACAGTACAATTCCAGGCTTTGTAATACAATTACAAAACATTTGGCCCTTAAATAGCTATATATACACGAATAAATAATGTACATTTCTGTATACCAACAGGAAGAATTTGATGAACCCACATCAGCCACAGATGCAACAAGTGATGCATCTTGAGGTTATTGATAATAGATCATTTATTTTGATGGCGCAGATTTTGCATGTGGCCACTTGCTTGGTAATAAGTATTACCAAACCTATGGATCCGTGCATGAGGGAAAATTTTTATTATGCTTCTGTAAATGTAACCAATCTGAGATTTTAAAATAACACAAAATAAAGATTGGCTATGAGTCCCAAATCTGGAGTCAAGTCTCATGTTATTTAAAGGCAAATATCAAAATGTTTTATTTTAAACACCAAAAAGATAAATTAAATAAAAAAACACCTATTTTATTTTTACATGTGGTTGTTCATGCCCCCAGTTAAAAACCTGATTTAGAATGATGTTTGATGGATGTGACTGGCAGCCTGGATAGCTCAGTGCGTTAGAGCAATCTGCTCGAAAACATGAGGAGAATTAGTACCTGTGATCGTATCCCGGGGTGGGGTCGGCAACATAAATATCTCTCAAAATACAGTCAAAAGGTGTGAGAGTTGTGATTCTAAATTTGCTACACAAGCATAAAGGCTTCGTTCAGCCTTAAATTCTGGCTGTGTTTCAGGAAGCCCACAGAGAAAGCATTGACCCTTATAAAGAGTCTTACCTGTCAAGCCTACGACACTGGAAGTGGATAGAAGAAAGCAACAGCAGAACTCCGGTATTGTCTGGCTCCTGCCGCCACAGCTGCATACAGTGGCGCTCAGCCGCTTCGAAATCACCCGACTGATACTCGCGGTGCGCCAGCTCAGCCAACCCTTGGAAGGAAAGCATACGTTTTGTTGGTTCTGTGGCACCAACACAAGCCAAAAGGAGGAGGGGGAAAACAAGATGTTAGAAAAAATGGAAATGAGGCAAAAATAAAATGATAAGAGCAGAGATGACAAATAAATATCATGCTTATTAAATATAGGAGCAACACATGAAAAAAGAGCATGCAACTAACGACTTGAGTCTCTATTGCAGCAGAGGTTCTATTGACTTGAATTTTTATTTTAACAATTTCCTCTGGGAAACACATTCACAAAAGATGAAAATAAATTATGAAAAATACAGCACAAAACAATTTAAAGGATGAATTCAGGTTAAATATTATCATATGGTTATATGTACATGCTTTAGAGGAACAACTATTAAATGCAGAAGCGTGTGAACTTCGATTTAATACTGAGCTCATCCTTTAAATAAGAACATGCAGTAGAGCATGAAGCGTGGAAGTCTTGGTTAACAGGACATGAAAAGGAAAAAAACATACTGATATCAAACAAAGCCAAGCATGGATAATAAACTATATTACACTCATCGAGGGATAAAATAACCAAATATTTGCAGTTGTGTGCTCTTAAATGTGACCAAACAGATCTGTACGGTGGCCCAGAGTGTTAAAACACAACATTTCCAAAGCAAACAAAAGACTAGAATGTACACAAAACTAATACTTTAAGAAAACACACAACAGTGAAATCAAACAAGATGTTAAATTAACAACAGAATTAAATGAAACGACAAACAATTTTGAAAACGCTGCATTGGACTTCGGAGAAGTGAATGAATAAGTGGAAGAAAAGTGTAGGAGCAATATCATGTAGCTGTATGTCTCTAAGAAAAGTAATGCATTGAGAATCGCTGCAGGCAAGTTTATTATTTTGCAGATAGATCTGTTTTTCTTCGACTTATTAATTTACCTCTTTGCACATATCTTTCAAGTGGAAAATGTTAACTTCTAGTGGCCAGGACCTTGATGCAGTGTTTTCTTAAATGTCGTTTCATTTAATTCTGTTGTGTTATGTGCTAATGTAGTCTTGTTCCTGACATTTGTTTTTGCTTTGTTAATAGCGTTGTGATTTCACAGAACATAGCGTTTTTTCAATGCTTATTTTTTGGATATAATGTTGCGTTTTCTTAACGTACGCATTTTGTGACAATGTTCGTCTTTTTTTTGCCTCAGAAATGTTGTGACACTCAGAGCCAACATAAATCTGTGCTCACATAATAACTAAATTGAGTATCTATGTAATATCGTACAATGGATAACAAATAATCTGCCCAAGTTGAAGAAAAATCTGAGGTCTTGTTTTTGCCATACTCAAGTGGGTTAGTAAAAAGAAAAGCATGTGTGCTACGAAACATGTCTGATTATTTAGTCTTATATGGAAATATAATATATATAATATATAAATGGCCCACCCTGTACATTCAGTAAACATTAACATTTTCTAGCAAGTGAGTTTTAGCTTTCCTCCACTGGCTCTCATGTTCCTTTCACACATGCACTGTAATCTGAAATGTTCCAGAATTTACCTGGATGGACGATAAGTGTGAACGTACACACCTGAAACATTCATTCCTGATCATATAACCCTAGCACTAGTCAATATTCTGGGTAAACTATCAGCCTGTGCAGCACAGCAATAAATGTTCCAGGAAATAACAATGGGCATGACAGATGTTTTATGTATATTTCAATTCAATTCAACTTTATTTATAAAGGTCCGTTTACAGTGGAACACTGTCACAGCTTTACAGAAATGTAATACAGGATAGATTCATGAAGTTTATATACTGTAGGTTACTTTTACAATTGGGATCACACTGTTCTTTCATTCAAGGCCCCAAATCTAAAATAAAGGTTAAAAATTATTTTCCATTTCCTCTTAATAATCTCTTCCGGAATAATATTATGTGTAAAATAAATAGGAATATTACCTGTTCTGTCACCTGATTAGCAAGGTATGTTATTGTAAGAGTTTAAAATATACGAGAAAAGTGATAGACCGCACACTCGTGCATTATACTTGTATGAAGTTTAACGTGACTTAGTTTGCATGTGGAAGCGCTCAAATGGTTTGATCATGGACCGATCAAAGATGCACGATCTTTCCTAAATCTTTTACTCAGCAACCAAAGAGGTTTAAAATAGATAAGATTGTTTTTCAGGCATAAAATGCAATTCAGCTTTAATAACAATAATGGTATTAATAATGTTATTTTCTCACAAATCAAAACTTTCCTATGTCCACCGCAAAAATTGTGTCGTGCCATGCATACTACATGTGCTGCCCAGGTGCCGCCTCTTGCCTAGGCATGTGGAATATTACCTCTATAGTACAAGTGCACCTACATGGAACATCTTCAGGATAATCGTTAAATATGTCAAAGGGAACGCCGAAAAGCTTCTGGAAACGATACTGCAGAACTTTCCCGCACTCTATTCTATGCTGTTGTGTGTTGGGGCAATGGCATTACATCTAAGGCTACAAATGGTGTCAAACTCATCAAGAAGGCTCTCTCATTCATAGGAATTAAGCCACACTGGATATCATTACAGTCTCTTAACCATCATGGACAATGCTGCTTACCCTCTCCATTCTACTGTGAAAGAACAGAGAAGTATGTTCAGCAACAGGTTAAAAGTTACGCTGTGTTAAACTTCATTTCTTACCCACGTCGATTAGACTTTAAAAGAAGTCTTCCTACAGTCAAGGCAGGCCAGACCTCTTACTGTAGGTCTCATTACAATAATGATTATACGCTACCTATAAGGACATTCTCCTACTGCTACAACTATTACATATTGATTTAAATGTATTTTTAATTATGCCACTTTATTATAATAATTTATTATTTCAACAGTATTATTAATTTCAGTCAAACATTCTGATATGTAATATACCTGAGCGTTAGCTATCCTATTGTTTAATTATTGTGTATTCTCTCTTTAACTGTACAATATATGTTTCTCCTGTGTGGAACTTAATGTTCTCGCTGCTGTATCAAGAAGAATAAGAAATAACTATTGTGTCTGTATTGTGTTAACCTATGTATGGTTATGGAATGGCCAAGTTGGTTTGTGTCATCACTTACAGTACAGCAGCTAAATAGTCGTTCGTTCCCTCAACAGCCTTTTTCCCCTCCCTTTCTGAAGAGGGAAAAAAGCTTACAAGAAAACACACGGCCTTATAAGAGAAGACCTCACTTTATCAGAAAGTTGACTCTGAGCATTGCAAAGTACTGACATTAGAAACTTCCCAAAATGCTAAACATTCTAAACAGAAGAAATCTCACTTCAGCATGGCGACAATAAATATTTAAACTATTTTACATTACAACTCCTTCCACCATGTCATATGACTAGCAGAGTCATTTAATATACAATATAAAACTGTGATTAGATATATATATATATAGCCGGAGGTACATTCTGGGGTGTTGACATTAATTGTAGATTACAATAGAGCTGTGATCAACGTTATAAAACAAGTCATACTGCTTAATAACAAATACAATATTTAGTCATTAACTTTTGTTATTCTGGTGAGGTGTAAAAATAACAAGAACGAAGATATGTTAGATAACATAATTTTCATACTATATATACAGTGGTGCTTGGAAGTTTGTGAACCCTTTGGAATTTTCTAGATTTCTGCATAAATGACCTAAAACATCATTATATTTTCACACAAAACCTAAAAATAGATCAAGAGAACCCAATTATACATATTTGTGAGTGGCAAAACTGTGTAGGATAGGATGATCCCTTTGGGAGCGTTCCCTCAGGGAAATTATTTTTATGTGAAATTTACTTTCAGTATCTGGTTATAAATTTATCATTCAATAACCATTCTTTGGTAGAACGTCTTGTATGCTTAGGGTAATAGTCTTGCTGCATGACATTATCTGTTCTTGAAATAAAACAGGGTACCCACTCATAACTAATTGTCATCCTAGTGATTGAATACAAGTGACCAATGTAACCCTCAAATTAACTGTTAACCCTAGAGGTTAACCTACATGTATTATTGGACCATTTTTCTCAATAGATAAATAACCAAGTGTGTTATTTTGTCTCATTTGTTTAAATGATGTTCTCTTTATCTTCTTTTATGACTTGAGTGAAGATCTGATGATGTTTTGTTTCATATCTATGCAGAAATATAGGGAATTCTATAGTTATCAAACCTTCAAGCACCACGTCAAGATCGTTTCTATTTATTCCACTTAAGAGTGAGAATTCAGGTTAACTGCAACGTGGACCTGTGTCATATAACGAACACTAACCCGAATCAACACATTTTATGCTTTATATTAATAAAATAAAATATCCAGAGAATAGCTGTATAATCAGCCTGCATTTGTTTATTGTGAGGTAGTGATAGAATTAAACGGTATATATATGTTAATATAAACTGTTTAAATAAACAGGCTTATTATTCAGCTTACCTGTGCTGTCGGCCACGTTTCCCACCGAGCTCGCCATCTCTCCACCTGACTTCGGGTCTTGCAGAACGGTCGTCAGAGTGACAATAAATAAGCTACTAATTCAAATAAATAGTAACACAGTTGTTGTAACCGCAGCCTTTTCAGTTCAACACCGTCAACTACAGCATTAATACAACACTGTCGAGAAACTGTAACCTTAAACCAATAATATACCGTCTTTCTCTGGCAAGCTAACAATATGTATAAGCTATTCGAAAGCAGAATAACTTAAGTCACAAACACATACGTCTAGTAATAATAATCTCGTTGTTCAGTAGGAAAAAAATGAAATATGACTGAAATTTTTAAATATAGAATCTTCTAGTCGTACTCGTTAACAATAGCCTAGAACAAAATGGCGGATGGAGACGGGACTACTTCAGTAATAAAAACTAGGTCCCCTCCCAGCAAGATCTGTTTCAGTGACACTTCAGAGCATGTTTATATATAAACTTGATATATAAATTGTATACGCTTAATACACTGTTTTTACTGAATTGTGTCGAGCTAAAATAACTACCTGTGTTAAGTTTAATTTGAAAAAGACATATGTATAGTTATAGGGCGGCGGAAGTCTATGTAGCTGTGTTTAGGTTAAACAGCGTTAATGGTGTATTATTGCGCACCACACTGCGGCAAATCAGGGATGTACCATCAGAAATATGGGGGTGGCAGGTCAACCGGACCATTTTAATTCACACACCAGATTTCGAGGTTGTCGATTTTTTTTTTGGGCGGCATAGGGTTGGTGCCTTAGAGCAAGATTTGTCCATAATAAAAACAATAATATAGATACGTCAGTTAATCTGTAGTATAAAAAAGCACTTATTTCCCCTTAAAAATTAAAATTAAAAAACCACACAGCCAAGACCAGATACAGTATCTTATGTATTAACACCAATTAATCTAGCATGCATGCTGTTATACAGATTGACTTTTACATTTTTGTCATTTTTGTAATTTAATGTGTAATTTTGTCTCCTTTATACAGATGAACAGTTGAGAGTAAGGGCCCTTTTAGGGCTTGATAATGGGGAATTTGATGTCATGATATCTGGGTCTGTAATCCAATGACTTCATAGATAGCATGCATGTCTATGAAATGAAAGTGAAAGTGATACATTTTGCCACTATGTTTGCCCACAGTGGAATTGGTCCTCTGCATTTAACCCATCCGTGGAGTGAAACACACACTGGTGAAGTGAGCACACGTGCCCGGAGCAGCGAGCCGCAAGCACAGCGCCCGGGGAGCAACTGGGGGTTAGGTGCCTTGCCCAAGGGCACTTCAGTCATGACTTGTCGGTACTTGGAATTGAACCAGGGACCTTTTGGTCGCAAGGCTGGTTCCTTAACCACAAGCCTATGACTGCCCCCAAGATTTATGGGCATATGGGTTTGAAAAATATGTCTGAGGTTATATGCACAGTCTAGTTATTTTTCTCCTTGGCCAAGCTGCTGTTGTCTCTTGGTCATAAGTGGCTCGACACAGGGAATGTGACAGTTGTAGCCCATGTTCTGAATATGTCTGTGGTGGTTCTTAAAGCACTGACTCTAGCAGCAGTCCACTCCTTGTGAATCTCTAAATTTTTAATGGCCTTTTTTTGACGAGCCTTTCAAGGCTGGGGTTATCAACAGTAACAGAAATAAACACCTGAAATAGATCACTGTGTTTGTAATGAATCTATCTTATATATAGACCTTGCATTTCAAAGTCAAAATAATAGAGGAGCTGGACATTTTCTGACATAATATGCAATTAAAGGTTGTCATAGATTAAGCATGCAAAACGTAAGGTAGATCGCCATTACGGTTGCTGAGAAACCGTTATTTCACAATTATAGCAGCCAGGCCCCCAATGACTTGGTTCCACTGTTCTCGCCAAAAAGGGATCTGTCACTGATCTTGGTCCCGAGTACCCCATGCCACTCACCTTCACCCATCAGTGCCCCAAGTCCTTAACCTCTATCTCAAGTGCCTCATGCCACTGACCTCTGTCCCAAATGCCCCATGCCATAGATCTCCATCCCGAGAGACCCCATGTCTAGAAACTTCCAAAAATGGTTTTGGAACATTTTTGTTGGGATGAGCTCCCAGAGTGAGCTTCTTAAGGAGAGGTTCTGTTAAAGTATACTAATGGATCTGGCAACATCTCAACATCGGAGACCTTGCAGCATTGTGCACACTATTTCACTCAGTCATGTGCTGGGAATGAGGAAATGCACAAACTGTTGCAGTGACTTAAAAGACTTCACAGCTGTCGGGAATTGGAAGAGTGATGATGTTTGGTATTTAAGATGAGTTTTGTGTTCATTTCCTCGCAGAGCATTATGATGTTGAAATCAAGTTCCTGAGTTTAATTTAGTTAATGTTTAATTTTATGTATTATATTCAGGTTTTGTTTAGATTTATATGCTTTTTCAGTTTTGTGTCTAAGTTTATTTAAATAGTAATCTCTATACTTACTTCTACTAACCTCCTGAATCTCGTGTGTGTTTCAGGGTGTATCTATGACCATGAGAATAAAGAGAGATGAATGTATTTTGATTTAGTGACATGTGCATTGTGCTCGGAGCTATGTAGATGTTTATCTCTTTATGTCCCTATAAAACATGTAGTCATGTAGTTAGATGTTTAACTACATTAGCGGATTATTAAATAAACATGTCAGAACGTAACTTGTTCATAACAGGCCACTTTTCAGATAACAAATAAATAATGCTAGATGTCAGGGTTTAGCAGCAAAAAAACTAAATTATGTCTGACAAGGTTTTCAAAATAAATCTGGAAAATTCTCAAAAAATCTGTTTTTGTAGCTAAAACAAACAGCCTTTTGTGTTTAGTTATGTTTAATTGTGTTTAGTGTCTATAATGTAGTATTCTGAACTATTTATATTATATTGATGACTATTTTATACAATAAAATAAAACACTATAAATTGCAAGAGACATTATTAAGTAAAAAGAAGGCAGTACTTTATGTGCTTAAACAGTGCTCCAAAATACAATTTGTCCAGTTTTACAAGCATTAGCTGATCGGTCTTTCACTGAATCTTGGAGAATCTCACACAATTCTTTGGGTTTTCAAACCCAAAAACCTCAAGATTGGTGAGATTGGGTTTGTTTACGGGCCTGTTGGTCAGGTTTGTTTGTTTTGTTTGTGAACCATTACACAGTTGCGTGTCTCCACAAAACAGGAAAGAGAGACATGAAACAAAAAGGGGGCTTTCTGGTTTCTGCTTCCCTCCATCTTCTACAATTACGCAATCACCGTCACCTTTGATTCCCAAAAAAGCCTTTAAGCACAAGAGGGTCAATCACGACACACAAAAGTCGCAACACACACCCGGCATAAACACAATCTACAGCACAAACACACACGCACACCCGAAGCTAGTGAACAGAGCCACATGACCCCCTCCAGGCGACTCTATTCAGAACGAGTGTATCAGCATCATTAGGGCTATTAGCATGCCTGAGACTGGGAGGGGCAGTTTATCTAACCCTGCAGAGAACACAAACAAACATATACAGAGGCCAGGCAGTGAGTTACAAAGACAAGGCAACAGACATAGAGTCTCTCTCTCTTTCTCTTTTCTCACTCTTACACACACACAAACCCACACAAATATATACAGAGTTCAGGCAATGATTTACAAAGAGAAGCAACAGACAGAGTGTCTCTCTAACTCTCTTATTCTCTCGCTCAGCG
This sequence comes from Xyliphius kryptos, assembly GCA_025769995.1. Classification (NCBI taxonomy): domain Eukaryota; kingdom Metazoa; phylum Chordata; class Actinopteri; order Siluriformes; family Aspredinidae; genus Xyliphius; species Xyliphius kryptos. The sequence goes on along the minus strand of JAOUQT010000013.1, from coordinate 2,039,230 downwards.
ACACACCTACATGCACCCACACATCATACACACAGTGTAACGTTTCAAACTTACTTGAACTATTGGTGAGAGCTGTGTCAGTATTACCCACAATGTAACAGTTACAGGTGTTTGTAGAAAATGAAAAGCCAGTTAAAAGTCAGCGAATTTAGAATGTAGGTCATTTCGTTCTACACATTACAGTACTGTGCAAAAGTCTGTAGTACAAGATTTCTTAGAGATTTTTTAAAAATAATTCTGCATTAATACGTGATATAAAAACAAATTTAAATAATTGTTTGCAAGTAAGTAATGAATGCAACATTTTACATAACGATCCACTTTTTAGATAAAATTTATAATAAAGGCTGCTGGTGTTTGCTGCAGGTAAACAGATGCAAATGTGACAGTTAATTACACCAGAAGATCTGTGGCAGACTCGTCAAGACACTTACATTAAATATTTATATAACTGCACAGTTGTACCTTTCAACACTTTAAGGAAAAAACTTATCTTCAATTAGTTTATTTCTTTTTTTACACACTTTACAGTGTTTTAACTTAAGTGTTTATAGTTAACCATATTAATTATTGAAGGCATCTTTGTTGTACACATTTTACTGTGGGAGGTAACCATGCAGACAAGGGGAGAACATGCAAACTCCAAACAGAATGGAACTGGACCCAGGACCTTGTTGCTGTGAACTGGCAGTACTGGCAGAAGGTCTACATAGATTTTTTGTAATGCAAAATTTATAAATAAAGGTATAAACATACATAAGCATCTAAATTTGCTGTACTGTATACGAATCTTATTCTATATATTCTTTACATTGTGTACCTGCTATACATTCAGCATGGAAAAAAGAATAATTCTACAGTAATTTAATTGTTAGTATTATTTTGGATCGTCAAATGTTTATTCAGTGCATTTTGGTTTATAAAATAGACCAAGAATAATTCATTACAATAAATCCTTCAATAGATGAACAGCATGTTCACATGTGTCTGTGTGCATTTAAAATCTAAATGATTAGAAAATTACTGCATATAAAAGTAATCGCTAACCTTATTTGAAATGATATAGATTTATAGATTAATTTATAAATTCATTACCGCAGATGATACACATTCCTTTCTGCCATGTGACCTATAACGACAAAATTTTAAATAAAAACACTGTCGACTGTCGAAATCATCATTCTAGGTGAATTGGAGAAGTTAAATTGTCCGGTCCTAAGCCCGAAAGGGTGAGGGTTGCGGCAGGAAGGGCATCCGGCGTAAAACATGTGCCAGATCCTAATGCGAGGATCTCGCTGTGGCGACCCCTGGTGACAGGGAAAAAGCCGAAAGATGAAAAAAAAAAAAACTGTCGACATCATTATCAATATTATCGTCATGATCTTTTTTATTAATAAACCTGATTTTCCTGTTGTTATATGCTCAGAATGCGCCCTTTTTTACGTATAAACAGTATAATTTGTTGTCGCTTGTTATTATCATAAATACAATAATCTCTGCAGGTATTACTAAATCATTTCTCTTCCAATCTTCAACAATTCTCCTTGACTGCTGCTCGATAATTAACAATCAAGCTGGTATTACTGTAAGAACTCACACCTGAACTTTAGAAGATTCCCATTCTGAAGCCTTATCCAAATTTACCGTATATGCTATGTCTGCAGAGAAACAAAAAAATTAACACACGCACACTCCGTAGACTTTCTGTGGGTGAGAGAGCGTTTACAAGTATTTTCTCACCATTATATAGAGCTCTGGTTGTCCTGATAACTTGGACAGTAGTATGCATAAACCCCAACCGACCATTCACACACTTTTTCACATTTACAGGAAGACCAAAGCCACACACATGGCCCTTAATTAGACTACAGCACTTCTTCCCTTAAACAATAAAGCGACTAATCAGACATGAGAACAGAACAAGGAGAAATGCATACACACACACTAAACGCAGCAGTATTAGGTCATTACGGCTGTAATGTGGGAATGAGTGTGAAAAGGTTTCAGGCAGTAAACTGAAATAGACTTGAGTGTGTGTGAGAGGGAGACAGATGGAGAGGAGTGACTCGAAATCCCACTGAGGGTTTAACTGACAACCAGAGGAACGCTGCATACACTGTGTTTGTGTGTGATTGTTTGAGAGAGGGGCGTCAATTGTCCGTTTAATTTTGGACAGATACTTCCTTGCTCACTTAACAGGCAGTATTCTCAGGGGAAATGTGGATGCTGATCAGAGCAATTAACCTCACACAGAGCCAATGAGAATGCATCTTGTCACGATTTCGCTTGCTTGTGGTGCAGAAAGCATGTGAAAGATTTTTTATTTCAAACATGAAACATACCATGCAGCAATGGAAAAAGCCAGGACTGTTAGAAAAAGTGGTTTGACTCCCTGGGTCTTCAACAGACTTCCATAGACGGTTTGGGTCACCCTTTCCATCTATCGCCTTATGATTCAGTCTATCAAATAGAGTGCCAACAAATAAAAAAGTCTAGTCTGACCACACAAAATTATATAATGAAGAAATAATTTCCAAAAACATTGTCAGATTTGTCAGATTGTCAGATGTCTTTTTTTTTCATAAAAGCAACTCCAGTGCAACAATATTGCAAAAGCACATTATTCCACAATGGATGAAATTTCATGCAATAAATACACTTTTATTAAGTATAACATTTAATAATATTTAATGATAATATTTTGTACATTTGTTATTTTTCTTTTTTTCTCCCCAATTCTCAGCTCAGAAAGCAATTGCAGTGTTTCTATCTATCTAGCACACTGTATGATAAGTTAGTTCTGATATATTACAGTTTTACAATATTATAAAACAGACATGCACTAATATAAATACACACACTATCAATATAGAGCAATACTAAGGAACAGATTTGATGCACACGTGGTGACTAAGACTAGAGGAAAAGCTCTGCTTCCTCTATATGTGATTGTGCTAGAACCTGTTCAGTCATGGCTAGTGTGTTCATAATTATTAATCATTTTCACAGCTCTTTATCCTAATGTTTTTTATGGGTTCCGATGTGAATTTATTCTATGAAGCCCCAACTTCAATAGAGTTCTATGGAACTTCATAATGGCTCTGCATTACATGCTACAAAGCAACACATTAATCGCACAAGTGCTCACTGTCTGCCCTGCTGATTAGGGAAAACTTCTCGATTATATACTCTATTACATTTCTTTGCTTTTCAAAAATGTACCATTGTAAAATGTTCTCACTATTTCCCTATGTACATTACATATAAAGAATAAAAATTAAATGTATCATTCTCTAGTTGTACCTTATTTGTATTTTGTTAACAAGGTTTGGTAAAGTCTTTGTACAAATATTCCCAGTTGATATGACAGGGTCACAGGTTCTTTTACATTTTATATATGATTTATATATATTCAACAAGTGCTATTTTCTAACCAGAACAGAAGGAATGTAGAGTAATAATTTCATTGATTAATTGAATCTCTTATGTATTGCACACACAAATACCTACACACTCCGTTTCTGAGAATAAACAGTGTTATTAGCGTGTTAATTCAATGTTGCGGTTCTAAATGGGAAGGTGAGAGGTCAGTGTGGCTCGACCACACAATACACGCCTTTAACAGCCCACTTAGCATCCCTCTGTCACACCTCTGAAGACACACACACACTCTCCCTGTGGCTTTTTCAGTCACTGACAGGGCATGATTGACAGTGAGATGCAGTTCAGTGATGTAATTAATTTTAGATTGCTCTCTTGAGAGACACTTCACGGTTCTGGGAACTGTCACAGCCCTCTGGTTCACTCAGGAACCCGAATACACACACACACACACACACTTATGCACACCCTGACAAAAAAGATGTTATGATGATGAGGCGTTATCACCAAAGCTCAGCAGCAGGGACAAAAGATAAATAAAATGTAAAAAAGATAAAGTAATGTGTGATGAGAAGATAAGGAGACAAATGCAGGCAAGCATTGGACAGGAAAAAAGGAGTGAGATTGACAGATAGAGAGATTGAGAGCTTGGGAATGGCTCCTCGTTTTTCAAGAAAAATTCTGTTAAAATCAAAAAATAATATTACATAAGTGAATAAATTAACTGTGATTTTATATATTTATGTAACATTTTTAGCAGTGTTAGTATTAAATGACAAAATGTGGCAGACATTAGTATCATTATTTAAATGCACATCTGGCTTAATCCTAAACCACTGGTGCTTATACTTTGATGCAAAACTTGAGGATGAATCGAAAATTGTTCACAACTCAATTATATTAAAACTGTTCTGTTGGCTACACTGTTACTTCTGTACAAGTTTGATGTCTTCCCAGTCACTGCCGTGTTAAATCAATTTATATGTGACTGCAGTGCAAGACAATATGGCAGCCTCGCATGGCCTAATGATGAGAGGCAGGCAGTGATTCATTTTTTGGTTGTCTGAGAGTGTGTCTGGTTTCAATATCTATCGAAAACCCGAGGACTTAATTTAAATTAATATAATCTCAGGAATTATTTAATCCAGGAAATACTATTGAGAATGAGAAATAATTGATTCTTTAATAATAATTCAGGTTAGCAACAAAATAGCTAGCTTACTAAATCTTAGCTAGCTAGCTAACTAGCGAGCAAACACACTGCCAAATGAAGACCAGCCTTGCTCTCTTCACAGCAGTTATGGGCTTCCAAATATTGCTTTACAAATTTGGCATATTTATCCAGCTAATATTTAAACAATAACAGTAGCTTCATATTCACAAGAATCACCTTCATCAGCTGTTGTAAATTACTTTCTGTACTGTAAAGTCACATGCTAGTGTTTTCTCTCAGAAACATGACTAAGCCCCTGCAGAGAAAGGGAAATCCCATAGCAAACACCAATGGCTTGAAGTGCGCATGTGTTAACTAAATTAGTTGGTAATTACAGCAATGAAAATAAATTAGTTTGTAATACATTTTAGAATTTGTTTAAATACTCAAATTAAATGAAAATCCCAAATTTTAGTTCAAATTGCATTCTTAGTTTTATTTAGAGAATAGTTTCAAAGTTGAATTTATTTATTTGTGTAAAATCCTTTGCAAATCAGTTGTGGCACTGCCTATGCAATAATATATGTTAACTGTGTATTTTTGCCTCAACTATCAGCCTAAATTTATTTTTGAATAGAAAAACTTGTTGACAACTAGGCAAGATGTATTTAAAAGCAGGGAGATATAAAAAATATTTATCTGTCTTTTTTGAAATTACATTCTACCTTCTACAATGATCTTCTAGAGTGAAGATCATTTTTTACATTTTTACATTTTTTAAGAAAGAAACATTGCACTACATGCAGTACAAGGCTAAATTAGAAGGTGTATAAGTATAGAAATGTAACAAACTCAATTTTCAGAGCTTTTATCTAATATCTAGCTATTATCACACTATCACAGATTTTCATACGTACCACATACAATATACTACATGAAGAATCAAAAAAGATAAACTATTCATAATTCCTATGGAACTGTGAAGATTGTGTTTTAAGAGAAAAAGAATGTAACCTCATAAAAATCATCATAATGTTTAAATAAATCTCTTTATGCTCTGTAAATAATCTGATTTAGAGACATGATTTTATTACTTCAGCAGATCGTTTTTCTTCCTATAATTTATTTACAAAAAGCAGAATAGGCAGCAATGGGTTTTAATCCAAAGTGGGGTGTCCTGGGACCTTGCTGAGCAGAGTTCGCATGTTCCCGGCATGTCCATTGCCCTAACCTGACTAGGATTACGCATGTAATCTATAGCAGATTATCTCTTTGTAAAAAACAATAATATATGTAAAGTATGTATTTTGAATGATATTTGGATAATCTGGATATAAGAGGCCCGAACAACCTCCTGCATACAAAGCAGGGTCTATAATGACATGATCTGTCAAGGTTGGTGCAGAAGTGCTTGAGTATCTTTCACAGAGACCTGATTTCAACCCCAGAACACTTTTGAAATAAAGACATATCAAATACAAAGACATATCAAATTAGAAAAAACAGGAAACTTAACATATAAAAATCAAAACCAACAGCCATCAAACAAACCCTATTAATGATTCTACCATAATTTAAGTAACCGAGAATAGATGAGTAAAAAACTATCCTAAGTGGGCACAGCCATGTTGTTTTCCAGATTGGGTTTCTGGGCACATTCCCTAATCACACTTTTCGGTAGGCCCCAAAGCATGGAAAAACCATGACACAACCTGTAATTAAATTGTATTTATTTATTCAATTATTTATTCATTCATTTCCTATACCCGCTTAATCCTAGTTTACTTAATCCCTAGTCACAGGGAGGCTGGTGCCCATCCGGCAACTATGGGCGCAAGGGCAGGAACAACACTAAACAGGGCACAAATACATCAGGGCATAAATATATTTACACTCTAAAGGGCAATTTAGAGACACGAACCTATTATGCATGTCTTTGAAATGCAGGAGGAAACCGGAGTACCTGGAGAAAACCCAGGCAAACACAGGGAGAACATGTAAACTCCACACAGAAATTTTCCAGTTTTCCCACCTGAGGCTCGAACCTGGATCTTGTTGCTGTAAGGCCACAGCACTATCCACTATGCCACCGTGCCACCATAAATTGTATTATTATGTTGATATGTTGTGATCTATAATTGGTGATGTGGAGTAACAAAATAGTTTTTGTAAAAACTGGAATAGTATATACTTGCATACACCCCTTTGCTATAAAACCCCTAAATAATACCTAGTGCTAAGAATTCACTTCACAATTTAAGATATAATATATAAAAAAGTCACATGATCTTTTGCATGATGTCAGTGTAAATACAACAGTATTGAAAAGCCTTGAGTTTGCAATACCACTAGGCAGGCAACAAAAATACAGAGGAGTTCTCCATTCAGGTCAGAGACAACATAAATGCATTTTAACACAATAAAAATAATATGGAACTACTAGAAACTTTATTACAGAAGGCTGTCCACCAACCTTCACATGCTAGAAGGGGGGCGTTCAATCATTCATCATTTAGTAAATGTACATACCCATTCATTACTTTATTTTGTTTCAGACATTGTCATTAAGTATAATTCACAAAAGTCTGTAACGGCTCCATAGTTAACTCGAAATTTCTGATTCCCATTTTCACAAACCTGAAAAATTCAGCATAGTGTATCATGTCATATGCTATCAACTCTTTGCAATGTTAGGCTACAAGATGTGCTCTGTGGGACAGAGACAATCTTCCCAATTGTGTATCAACTCTAAGTAATTTAAAGACAGCTACAGCATATATTTGGACTGTGGGAGGAAACCGTAGAACTTAGAGGAAACCCACGCAGACATAGAGAGAACCTGCAGTCTTCTCACACAAAGGACCCAGGATGAAAATCATTGCTCAACATAGCATTTCTAAGTAATCTGATGTGAGCAAAAAGACATGAAAGTCTGTGGAAATGTATGTAACAGTGGTTGAACCGTATCTGTACTTTAAGCAGTTCGAACCACATTTCTCACATAATTTTGTAAAAGAATCATAAGAAGAACTAGAAATAGCAATATCGTGCATATTATGAACACAATAGCATGTGTTGAATTGACCACATCTTAAGACTAACAAATGGTAAAATTGTTGAAAACTGATGAGTATTGAATAGTCCTGAGCGACTACAGCCATGTTGGTTTGCATCTGATGCTTGTGGTAGCTTTAATCACATGTAATTGTCACATTTTTCAGTATATAACTGGGCAAAAACTTTGCATGGCCTATATAAAGATTATAATATAATATAAATATAAATATTTAATCTAATATAGAGAAAAGCAATTTTATTTAGTTTTGTTTGGTGATCAACAGAATAAATTTGTCCATATTTATTCACATGGAATGAAAAATTTATTTGAAATGAGCTGCCAAGGAAGAACTGGCAAATGTAGATAGCAATTATAAAAACATGTAAGGGCCCAGGAGAACCACAAATACAATAACATCCGTAAAATTCACCACGGCTAAAAACACACTCATTGTGAAATTGTAGAATGTTGTTTTTTTATTTAATGATATTTGTGACCTGAAACCTTCCCATGAGTGCAAAATTGGCCTGGGATCAAGCTGTACTCATTAGTGCACCATGTTCATCATCAGAGGAAAACATTCACTTTTCATCAGGGAGGAAGCTTTTAGAGTCTAACGACTGTTTCACCACTGACATCAATCACAAGTTGGCGGAGAAGGGCTGGGAGATGTCCCAAAACTTTTTCATTTCAAAATAACATGCCCTCAGTACCACAGCGGTGGGAAAATTAATCAAATGAACTCATTTTTTTCTTTTGGAATTAGCATCAAAAATGCGTTAGTTAAATATTTACTTTAAAAAATTTACAGACTATTTGGTTAAAAAAGATGACTGCACCAATGGTATAAATGCACAAGACAGACAGATGATGCATACAGCACACACACATCCAATTAACAAGCCTTTCATGATAATTTACTGCTGAGTGTCAGTTAAAATGGAGGAATTTAATATATAGTGATCTATGAATCTTCAAAAATGGCAGCATGACGAAAGGCTTGAAATGAACAGATGAGCAGGTGTCCTACCACTCTCTTTGCTCTCTCTCTCCATTTCTCTCCCTCACTCTCACTTTGTAGTTTATCCATTGGCTCTTCACTGCACTGAAAGAGAAAAAAAGACACAGAAAAAGACACACCTTTCCCACACATATATGCAGACAAGTGTTAAGCACTTACAGTGACCTATGCTAACAGAAAAAATGTCCATATAAGCAAAGTCTTCTCTACAGGCCTAAACACTCAATTGTATTTTATTTTTTTTTTCTGTCATGTGATTTAACATTAGGTAATTAGATTAACATTAGGGGTCAGTCATGGCTAAATGGATAGGGTAGAGGGCTAGGGACAAAGAGATCACTCGTTTGACACCTAGTCTAGTCAAGTCGAGTGCTGTTGAGGCACCCAACCCCCTAACTGCTCCGCGTGTGCCTCAAAGAGGCAGCACAGTGCTCTGGATGTTCACACCTGGATGGATTAAATGCAGAGAACAATTTCCCTCCAAAGATCAATAAGTAATCAAAATACATAAAATAAATAAATAATCCAATAGCTATTTTACATCTATTCTAGTTTATCCCTGACTGTTTTCCCTGATTTCACACAAACTACATTTTAGTTCACTTTGGATGTGGGTTTTTTCAACAGCACAGATCATCTATTAAGCCATAAGATGCTGGATTTTCAGTTAAATTTCATTTTATTCCTATAGCATTTGGTATAATGAGTCTAAGTTTGAGATTTTTGGTTCCAAATGCCATGTCTTTCTAAGATACAGATATAGTGAGCGGATCTTTCCCACTGGGATGTATGGTATGATGGTATGGGGGTGCTTTGCTGGTTTTATTCAAAATCCAAGGCACACTTAACCAGCATGGCTACCACAATGAAACATTGTCACAAAACAGCTTTACAGAAATTAAATACAGAATATAATCATGAAGTTTACAACAAGTTACTTTTAATCAGTATTTATCTTTAATAACAAACCATATAGTGTCATCATTTGGATGATAACAGACTAAATGCAAGTGTGTGACGTGGTGAGAGAATTGAAGTTTGTAGGATCTTCTTAGCAGTCATAGCCACTCCGGTTCACTGAAAGCTGACAGGTGAATCAGGCAGGTGTAGGAGATGAGGATTTTCAGTTTCCACTGAATTACTTACCTGGTTGGCAATGTCACTAAAATGCCATAGCTAACATTTACAATAAGTTGCAGCTTGTTTTCATTTCTTCAGAAAAGAATAGGCAAATAATGCATCTTAAAACTGTACACACACATGAATACACACACACACAAAATTCCTTTGCCCTTGCTCTGAAGGCAAAACTCAGCTCATGCCAGTATATTTAGACATGGCCTTGCAAACTGTCAGTAACACTACTGAGAGACACAGAACAATGTAAATTTAGTGTTGCCTGACTCAAGCAAGATTAAGAAACTTGAAGTTGTAGTTGATTTTCAATTTAGGTAGATAAATACTGTAGATAGATAGATAGATAGATAGATAGATAGATAGATAGATAGATATAATTTTCTATTGTAAAATGTCTCTAATGATCATTTAGATCTTAATGCAACTTTCAATACTTTTGACCATGCCATCCGACTGGACTGTTCAGAGTATTGTATTGTTCTGCATAGAAGTGATTTGCCTATTATTAAGTATTAAGATATAAGGGAAAAAATTTGCTACACCTGAAAACATTACTTTCTACACTGCAAAACAGCCCTACTAAAAACAAGCTAAATATTTTTAAGTTTAATCAAATTGTCTTGAATTATGCAAAAGAAATCTGCCAATATCATAAGCAAATTTTGCTTGACTGTAATTCTTAAAACTGGCATAAAATTAAAAATGAAAGGTAGGTTTACTTAAGCAAAACCTGCTTGGCTAGATTATTTTTCTTTTTAGAAAAAACTAGACTAATTAGCCTGAAACAAGTTTATTATTTTCTTGAACATTTTTGCAGTATAAGTTCCCAAGGGATCCATTTTGGGCTCTATTCTGTTCTCTCTGTTTGTGCTCCTACTTGGCTCAATCTTCTGAAAATATAGTTTTTTTTTATCATTGTCATGCGAATGACACATAGATACAATATCAGTTGATAGACATACTTTCTCATTCAATTTTGAAAGGACACACAAGGAAACTTAAAATTGTTAAAATTTTGTTATAGAATTAAGATTCTTCAAAGTAGGCAATTTTTGCTTTGATTACATGTTCACATCCTTGGAATGATCTCAATCAGCTTCAAGAGGTAGTCACCTGGAATGGTTTTCCAACAATCCAACAGGAGTTCCCAGATGTGATGAGCACTTGGCTGCTTTTCCTTTACTTTGCTGGCAACATGGTGGCGCAGTAGATAGTGCTGTGGCCTCACACCAAGATAACCCGGGTTTAATCCCCAGATGGGGTAACCTGGGAATTTAATGGGTTTAAACATGGGTTTGCATCTTCCAGAATTCGCGTGGGTTTTCTCCGGGTGCTCCGGTTTCCTCCCACATTCTAAAGACATGCATGTTCTCCCTGCATTTGCGTGAGTTTTCTCTGGGTGCTCCGGTTTCCTCCCACAGTCCAAACACATGCATGCTAGATAAACTGAAGATGCTAAATTGTCACTGACTTGTGTTTGAATATGACTTGTGTATAAGATATGAAACTTTTGTATGAATATAACCTTGTTCCTTTCGTCAATATAACTATCAATGTTGAAGATGACGTTAATAAACCAATAAAACAATAAAACAAAAACCTCTGCTGTCCAGCTAATCCCAAACCATCTTAATTGGGCTTAGATTAATTAATTACGAAGGCCAGGTCGTCTGATGCAAAATTATTTCACCCTTTCTTGGTCAAATAGCTCTTACATAGCCTGAAGGTGTTGAAAAACAAATGATGGTCCCACTATTAGCTGTGGTAGCAATGCTGTTTAAGTGTGCCTGGGATTTTGAATAAATCCCCAATAGTATCACCTGCAAAGCACCCCCATAGCATAACACAATGCATCACAGTGGGAACAACACAAGTAGGAACCATCCGCTCACCATTTTTGCACCTTAGACAGTCATGGCATTTGGAACCAAAAAGTTCAAATTTGGACTCATTATACCAAAGGACAGCTTTCCACAGGTCTGTTCCTTGGCCAAATAATTCTCTTCCCCTTGTTCTTCCTTAGAAGTGACTTCTTTGCAGCAATTGACCATAAAGTCACAGAAACAACAGTCTTTGCTGAATAGTTGAGGTTGAGATTTTTTGTGAAGCATTTAGGTGGGCTCCTATCTGGGGTGTTGTAAAATAAAATGAAATATCCATCCATTTTATATAAAAACAAATTTAAAACCTTTTTTGTTTTGTTTTGCCATCAGAATCATATTAAAAACTTTACTTTTTAGCTTACTTTTTAGTTGACACTTGCTGTCTTTAAAATGTGCTGTATAAATAAAGTTGTTGTTGCAGTTTATTTACAAACCCAATTCCAAAAAAGTTGGGACAATTTACAAACTGTAAATACAAATAGAATGCTATAATTTACAAATGTCAAAATCTGATATTGTATTCACAATAGAACATAGACAACATATCATATGTCGAAAGTGAGACATTTTGAAATGTCATGCCAAATATTGGCTCATTTGAAATTTCAAGACAGCAACACATATCAAAAAGTTGGTACGGGGCAATAAGAGGCTAGAAAAGTTAAAGGTACAGAAAAGGAACAGTTAAAGGACCAATTAGCAATAGGTCATTAGCATGACTGGGTATAAAAAGAGCATCTTGGAGTGGTAGCGGCTCTCAGAAGTAAAGATGGGAAAAGAATCACAAATCCCCCTAATTCTGTGCAAACAAAAAATAGAGCAAACACAATGCACCATGCCATCCACTGTTGCCAGCTAACACTCTAGTTTAAAGGAAAAGCCATATATAAACAAGATCCAGAAGCGCAGACATCTTCTCTGGGCCAAGGCTCATTTAAAATAGACTGTGGCAATGTAGAAAACTATTCTGTGGTCAGATTAATCAAAAACTGAAGTTCTTCAACTAGAATCCTACATTAGACAAGAATGGTTTAACATTGCTATAGCTTAACTTGAGCAACTTGTCTCCTTAGTTCAATTCACTTCAATTTTATTTATATAGCGCTTTTTACAACTTTTGTCCCAACTTTTTTGAGATTGTTGTTGTCACAAAATTTAAAATCACTTAATTTTTCTCTTAAAATGATACATTTTCTCAGTTTAAACAATTGATATGTCATCCATGTTTTATTCTGAATAAAATTTGGAATTTTAAATCTTGAACCTTTAATATTTACAATTTGTACTTTGCAACAACTTTTTTGGAATTGGGTTTGTATTTACCATCAGCACCCATGGCTATTCCTTACAGGAACAAGGGTATATAGATAAGAATACTATATTCATACAGTTCAATTTTAATTCAGGTTTATTTATATCATGCTTTTAATAATGGAACATTGTCGCAATGCAGCTTTACAGAAATTAAATACAGGATGTAATCAGGAATTTTACACAAGTTTAACTTTTTATCACTTTTTGTGTTGTTTTTATACACAAGTCGGTGCCAACAAGTTTCCAATTCTCCAGGCATTCATGTTTTGTGGACTGTGGATGGAAGCCCACAAAGACATGGGGAAAAAAACAATTAAACTTCACACAGAAATGACCCAGATTGTCCCACCTGGGGATCAAACCTGAGACAGCACTAGCTACTAAAACATTGCTTTTAAAAGCAGACAAACAAACCAGACTATACCTTACTATTAGAACTTAAACAAACCAAAAGAAAACTAGTTGAATGCTTTTCACATAAAATATTATTTTACTTTTGGCCTCTACCTTTATCAGGGGTCGCTAGCAAGTCTTTAACCTCACTCTGTTCACTGCATCTACTGCTTTTATACCAACTACCTGCATGTCTTTTCAACCTCACTCTGTTCACTGCATCTACTGCTTTTATACCAACTACCTGCATGTCTACATTCACCACATCCATATATCTCCTTTTGGACTTCCTTCTACCAATACATCCACCTACCAATATGTCCAATGTCCCTCCTCTGCACATGGCCAAGCCATCTCAGTCAGCCCTTTATAACTTTGTCTCCCAATTTTCCAACCTGTGCTGTCCCTCTAATGTTCTCATTCCATCCTGGTCACTCCTAACGAGAACCTCAACATCTTAAGCTCTGCAACCTCCAGTTCTGCTTTCTGTCTCTTAGTCAGCGCCACTGTCTACAAACCATACAACAAGGCTGGTCTCACTACTCTCTTGTAAAAATTTCCTTTCACTTTTGCTGCAAACCTTTTGTCACACATCACTCCTGACACTTTTCTCCTTCCACTACATCCTGCCTGTACTCTCTTCTTCACCTCTTTATCACACTACCCATTTCCTTGGACATTTGATCCTAAGTACCTGAACTCCTGCACCTTTGTGACCACTTCTCCCTGTAGCCTGACCGTTCTACCTGCACTCCTCTCATTCACACACATGTATTCTGTCTTACTACAGTTGACTTTTATTTCTCTCCTTTATGGAGGATACTTCCACCTCTCCAAGTTCTC
>JAOUQT010000013.1:1972941-1983750 GCA_025769995.1 Xyliphius kryptos | reverse complement strand
CACCGGGGTGCCAGTTCTCACTCCATTTCATTCAGCACTGCTAAATGGTGGAACGACCTTCCTAACAACATCCGTAAGGCTGACTCACTTAACATTTTCGAGGAAATTCCTCAAAACCCATCTCTTCCACACACACACTTGCTATAATAAAAATTTTAAAAATCACCAGATGGAATAATGCGCAGGGTTGAGGGTGCTTTAGCTGTTTTTTTTTCCTTAAAATACTTACTTGTGTTGTTCTCTCATTTATAAGTTGCTTTGGATAAAAGCGTGTTTTAAATGACTAAATGTTAACACTTACAGTGGGGCCAAAAGTCAGCTACTGATGACTGATGTGCAAGTTCTCCTACTTTTAAAGATGAGAGAGGTCTGTAATTTTCATCATAGGTACACTTCAAATATGAAAGACATAATGAAAAAAAGAATCCAGGAAATAACATTGTAGGAACTTATTTGTAAATAATGGTGGAAAATAGGTATGTGTTTGGTCAATAACAAAAGGTCAACTCAGTATCTGTAACATAACCTTTGTGAGCAATGACAGAATTGTCCAGCTGGTGTACACAATGTAGCCGCTATTTTGCTCCGGTTTTCCATGCAGATCTCCTCTAGAGCAGGGATGTTTTGGGGCTGTCGCTGGTCAACACACACACACAACTCCCTCAACACACACAACACCCTCAACATCCGAGCCCACTCCTCGATCCTGAAATTCTTTTTACGGCGCCACTCCTTTGTCGCCTGTTTGGGATCATTGTCATGCTGGAAGAGCCTACCACGTTCCATCTTCAATGCTCTCACTGAAGGAAGGAGGTCTTCACATAAGGAGGTCCTGTCCCCTTTGCAGAAAAATTTCCCCAAAGTCTGATGCTTCCACCCCCGTGCTTTAGAGCAGGTATGGAGTTCTTGAGATGCAACTCAGCATTCTTCTTCCTCCAAAAAGGTCTACATATTTCTTCCTGGTGTCTTTTGACAGCTCTTGGCCATAGTTGAGTTTGAAGTCTGTCAGTTTAAGGCTGTGGACAGGTGTCTTTAATACAGATAATGAGGACAGAAGAGCTTCTTAAAGAAGAAGGTCTGTGAGAGCCAGAAATCTTGCCAAATACTTATTTTCCTCCATAACTTACAAATAAATTCTTTAAAAATCCAACAAAGTGATTTCCTAGATTTTTTCCTCATATTTAAAGTTGTTCCTCTCTGATCTTTCTAAGAAGGAGAACTTGCACCATCAGTAGGCCCCACTGTTTCGGCCCTTTTTCCAACTGGAAGCACCAAAACTGAAGCACAAAGTGTGGTTCCGCACTTTTGCATTGTGGGCTGTAGATCAGAGGAGGCGGAGGGTTTCAGATGCTTTGAGTAGGCATCCTGATCCAGGAGTGCATGCTCATGTTCCATTGTATGTAGATACGGTGATTATATTTCAAAGCCATAAGATTTAAATAAGCACTAGTGGATGTCGTCATCATTTTTGCTTTGCAGTTGATGACATTAAGCTGTGGACACAGTTCTTCTTTTGTCGTTCGACGAGCCTTTATTCAAATTCACTAAACCACTTTGTCCCCAAAGCATCGCAATTTACTTATAGTGCCACTTCAGAGGTCCCTTGAGTCCAGTGGCTTCTGAGAGTCGGCTTTCGCTTGCATCAGCTGCGGCCTACCTGTCCTCTGGGGGGTTGCATCGGCATGCGGAATATAACTTCAGTATATTGAATAAACAAGGTTTCTCAGGCTCCGTCTCTGCTTGTTCCCATCTACTCCTTGTTTTATAACCAAAACCCAGCGCCCCGAGGCGGGCTTGTACTTACTACCCATAAAAGTCAGTGGACTGAAGACTATGGCTGTCTACAATGGAACAGCGTGCAGTGACCTCGCAACCTCCCAATGATCCACTGATCAAAGTCAGCACAGGAAAAAGGTTTCCTCTCCACAGCCACTTTCAACTCCCTGCTGAAGCACAGTAGCTGCTCTGAAGCCGAATTGATATTAATGGACATTCCTCTGGGGTTACAGGATCGAATTGGCATGCGGAATATAACTTCCTGTATCCCGTCGCACGAGGGCAAAACACCACGGCTAACTCGTAATGTTTAGAACGTCAGATCCTCCTATTGTGCTGGAAACCTTTTCTAATGTGCTCTTTTACGCCAGTGTTAATACTTCAGTCTGGACGTTGGAATGACGGAGGGTCTGGTGTGGACACAGGGGCCTATTTATTATTATTTTGCGTCTTAATTGTAGTTCAATGTTGATTTAATGTCTCAGATCCTTTAACAAAGATTAATTATAATGTAAAATTAATATTGTATCGTTACAATTAAGGTAAGGTTTTAGGGTTATGGTTGAGGGCTGTCTTTAGAGTTAGGAATTATGGGAGTCTGGTATTCATACCATTCAGACATGGGCCCAATGGCATCACCAGGTAAAGTTAGTATTACATTAAAGTTTAGTATTAGTTACCGTATACGAGCTGAGGTCAAGGTTAGTCTTTAAGGGTTTAGGGTTAAGGTCACAGCTCTAATTAGAGTTACTATTCGAGTTAAGGTTAATATAAGGGAACAGTCAGAGAGTTTTGGTTAAGTAATGAGGTTGAGGTAGCTCAGTGGTCTGGGTGTGGGGCTAGCAATCCAAAGGTTGTGTGTTCAAATCTCAGGACCGCTGAATTTACCATTGTGGGTCCAAGACCCTTAACCCTCATTGCTCCAGGGATTCTGTATGTACCCCTGTGTTATGACCCCAAATATTAAAAGAGAACCTTGTAAGTCGCTTTGGATAAAAGCGTCCGCTAAATGACCAAAAAGTAACCATCCTTGCGACCTTAAAGTCATTGGTGCGATTCCTAGTCCCACCAAGTACTTTGGATAAAGTGCCCTTGAGCAAGTCAACTAACCAGAATTGCTCCCCGGGCACCATGTACAGGCCTGTCCATAACTCTGGGCATGTGTGCTCACTTCACTCAAATTCCTCTGTGTGTAAGAACAGTAGGGAAGATAGATCACTTTTATTTATTCATTTATCGTCTACCGCTCAATCCTGTACTAGGGTCACAGTGGGGTTCCCATTGCTCATCCAGGGGTGAACATTTCAGGCATTGGGCAGATACACCCAGGACAGCGTGCCAGTCTTTTGCTGGGCACACACTCACTCACACAGACACATAGACCATATAGGGGCAATTTAGAACAGCTAGTTTAACTTGAATGCATGTTTTTGGACTGTGGGAGGAAACTAGTAAACCCCGGGAAAACCCAAGTGGAGAACATGTAAACTCCACCCAGAGTGTTTAATTATTGGTAAAGGTTAATAATATTACTGTTACTTCTTTTTGTAGAAAAGTCACAGTCGGTGAGTTAGTATTAATGTTACAATTGCAAGTTTTAGAGCTCAGTTCCACTTTAGATTATTTTTAGGATAAGAGAGCCATTCATTCATTCATTGATTATCTTCGGCTTATTCCTTTATGAGGGTCGCGGTGGGGTTTCCCATGCCCATCCAGGGGAGAACATCTCGGGCGCTATTTTTTTAGCATTTCTTTCTGTCTGCCACTGCACTGTGACTGTGAGACACGAGTCAAGCGTGTTTAAATATTCACAATTAAATACATTTGACTTTATTTCAGGCCTTCCTGTTAGCAAGCAACCTTTTGGCAATCCTGTGAAGGGTTGTCTGAAATCTAATTCTGAGGACGACAACATCTGACTCACCGTCGTTGATTCATTTCAGACCAAATGAGGTTGGGGTTAAGCAAACATCAAAAGACATTGTCTCCTTGGGCCACCCCTTTGTGCTGAACCCACAATGCTGCTCTAGAACTGTCTGCAATTTCTGCGTGGTCTTTAGTATGAACGCAGAAACCGATGCGCCGAGATTAAAACCCTTAAAAACCCAAACGTTCTTTCCCGTCTTTGGTCTTGAAACAAACCGAAGTTCACAATAATGCTGTCGTACATTAAGCTGCTCAGTTCTCGTCATTTTTTATTCACTGGCAGAGGTCACAACGTCACAGATCATGGAGAGGAAGTCATTGTCTTCCTACTTTCCTTCCAATGAGGTAACAGGTCATACTTTCACTCTGGGTGATAAAGGAGGCCGCGGGAATGTTGTGACAGACATCACCTGATTTTATTTATGGAGCGCAAAGTTTAAAAGCACTATGTAGCTCCAAACCTAATGAGGTCCAGACTCAAATGAGGAATCGTCTGCATGTGAGTTTAAAGTGACGTTCCTGATTGGTCACTCATGATAATAAAGTTTATCAATTCTTTACTAATCACCTTGACACACCCACTTCATTATTAAAAAAGTACGCCCCCATTGGTTTAATCATTGGATTCAGCTGCTTTAGTTGGCCCATTGGACACAGGTGTAAGAAATCAAGAACTAAGCCATGTATAATGGATAACTATGTGTTGTGGGACACTTTGGGGAAGGTCCAGTTCTGTTCCAGCATGCCAAAGCAAGTGATTTAAAAGTACATTTACATTTAGTTAATTAACAGACACTTTTATCCAAAGCGACTTACAAGTATTACAACTTTATTGGGGTCAGAAAACAGGGTTGATACAGAACCCTGGTGGAATGACGGTTGAGGTCTTGCTCAAGGACCCACAATGGTAACTTCAGAGATCCATGGATTTGAACCCACAACCTTCTGATTGATAGTCCAATGCCCCAACCACCAGCTACCAGCTAACTTCTGTTCTCAAAGTCATCCAACATTTTGGAAAAAAACTAAACTCATAAACACTCTTTGGATAAATGGAACGAAGGTCTTACTGTCACACCAATTTTTTCATTACTACAAGTTGGGGGTGCAACCAGTCAGCTATGGAGAGAGAGAGAGAAACGATATCTCGATTCTCCTGTATGTCCTACATGTACAGTGGATTTGCAAGACCAACATATGCCCACATACTAATACTAAAATAATACTACTCTCACATCCACAACAAAGAGATAATTCGACTCTGAGTTCTAGATCCCTACCTTTGGGTTCGGACTCCAATCCTACCCCTTTTTTCCCGCGTGCAGGTGCAGATGGAAGAAAAAACGCAGTTGGAATGGAAGCACGATGTGAACAGAGATTAAACTAGTTTATTATTTTTAAAGAGGAAAAATATTACGCAACCGAAAATAAAGGAAAGAGAAAAAAAAAGCAAGTCTTCTTTTTTTACACTAGTGATTATTAAATTTGTACAACCATTCAGTCGGCATTACATAAAGAAATAATTCTACATCTTTGTTTCTTTCGTATTTTTGGTACTCTGAATTATACATACAAATAACAAATACAGGAACTTTTTTTTCACAATGCATATAACCTGGGCCGGAAGAAAGTCTCTCAGTGAGCAGTGTGTGTTTGTGTGTGTGTGTGTGTGTGTGTGTGTGTGTGTGTGTATGTGTGTGTGTGTAACTGTGATTGCCCAAGACCTATTACACATCCATAAGAGTAGCTGGCTGTCAGAGGAACAGAGCTGACTACACAAGCGTTTAATGCGTTACACAGCGAGCCTGTCCTTTTCCTGAATTATCTCACATTCCTTTCATTTCCCTCGCCGTCCTATCCCGGCTTTCTCTCAGCCTCTCCATGACATCCGTCGACTGCCTCGTTTGACTCGTACCCTTCTTGTCATTAGCTGCCCGTGGGCGTTCTTTTTTTTTTTTTTTTTGTCCTTGTAAGGTTTTGTTTTTCAACTTGTTAAAAAGTCTTCATTAAATGTATTGTATTTCATACAATTTGTACAAATGTGCAGAGTCCGTCTCCGTGTCTTTCACAGCTCGGGGAGTGCTCGCTTCAGAGGATTGTGAAGATGAAGATGGAGGGATGGATGAAGATAAAAATGGATGGAGAACAGGCTTCAAAGCCCTTCTGCAAACCTTTCAGGGTGTCCGTGTGAGAAGAGAGGAAACCTACACACAAGTAACCATGGTGACGGTGATGACGTGAGCACATTGTATGAAGTGATGATGGAGAGTCTCTTAATCGCTCACTCGCTTTCTCACGCACTCCCTTTCTCAGGTTGGTGAGGGAGGACCAGGAAGATCTCCAGCAGTCATGTGGGCCAGGAGAACTGGGTTCAGGGGTGTCTGGGATTGAGGTTGAGGTTGAGGCTGAGGTCAAGGTGAGGTTCTGAGGTAGCCTAGCCCATTGCCGTCACCATACTGGAATGGTGATGCGGAGCGAAGGGCAAGCTGGACGAAGGGTGCATGGGAGTGGGCGTGGTCAGCATGTGACCAGAGTGCGAGAATGGAGGGAAGGAACTCATGTGACGTGACAGGGCAGCCGCCGGGCTGAACGAGCTGCTCTTCTCCATCAGGCTTTTGGAAAAATCATCCATGCTGTCCTGCGACTTCTTGCTCTTCTTCGACTTGCTGGACATCTTCCTGTTGCGCGTCTGGATGCCCTCCTTCTTCATGGTGAGGGGTCGGTTGATCTAGAGAGGGGGAATTAAAGAAGGAACGTTAACCCAAGATCAATTTCAGAACACATGTGAGGATATGCATCATGCAAACATGCTGGTCTACATATACAGATGTACATGTTTATGGGTCATTCATTATTTATGACTTTATGGTTTATAGGATAGACAGGCTTTCCCCAAAACTATGGACTGCAGAATCTTCTTCAAACGACAAATTCATGCAGCAGTATATTCTTTAAATATTGGTTAATTTATTAAACCAGCAGAGGTGTCCACATACTTTTTTCTACACTATCACACGGCAGAAATGCACCTAGGTCAGTCATACTCTCACCCATTCACTCCTAAAGGGGCAATTTAGAGTAGCCAATTCACCTACCAGCATGGTTCGGAGGTAGGGGGACACCGGAGTACCCCGAGGAAACCCAGGCGGACAAGGGGAGAACATGCCAAACACTGCACAGATAGGAACCAAATGGATGAGGCCTTCACACTGAACCACTGTACCTTTTACATAGTATTATACATCACGTTTAAAAGTACATATTTTATTTTTACTTCCTTTATTCGACTGAACTTTCAGTTTAGTTTACGTGAGGTTTCACAGCAGGTGAGTGCTAAACTCCCACATTTAGAGTTTTGACAATCAGCCTGAGACCTGTTCGCATTTCAAGTTCATATACAACATGTTCAAAAGTATCGGGACTTTACAGGAGATTTCCCGAGATTCCTTTCCCTCTCCATTTTGCTCCTCTTGCAGGACATTTTAGCCGATTTATCTCATAGAGCTTTGTTAAAGGTTGGGAACTGATGCTGGGTGGAGCCTGGTTTGTAGTCTCCAATCTAACTCATGCAAAAGGGGTTCACGTCAGGCCAGTCAAGTGGTTTTACACTACAACGCTTGTTCAAAATCTTAATTTTATACACAAATCACAATGAAACATCTGATTTCAGTGATTAAGAGGAGTCTACCTTATACGTATATTATGTTTGTTCAACGTTGTTCTTCGTCAATAAAAGACATTAAATGCAATTTTTTTTTACATTTTGGACTGTATTACACACCCCATACACTGTATACACCGTGTTTGGATTTCAAACTCCCAAGAAGCATCAGTGTTTGATAAGATAAATTGTGACATGCTTTTAATACAGACAATACCGAAGTCTGAGATTCCATATGATCATTAAAATGCTTACTCTGGAAAAAGTGCTTCATACATGCACATTGATGATGTCATAGTCGTGAGTTTGGGTGAGTTTGGCTGAGTCACTCTCTGGTTTGACATGCATGCCGAAGAAACGCAGCCCAAAGGCAGCTGATTGTCATTACAGGACACATCTGCCCGCTCTGTGTGTCTGGAAGAATTACCAAATTCAGCCTCTGATTCGGTTTGAACTGGACTCGGATCATGCCAGGCATTCTAAGCTGAGCAGCCCCAGAACTGTGGTGAGCAGGGTGCGGGCGCGATGGCACTGCCTCGCCACTTAACTCTCCCGCTAACGGAACTGACTTCCTGGCTGACTAACAGGCTTTATCCCTACAATCTCCTGCTCGCATACTTTTCCTGCCTTCCTGTCGAACGGCGAGCGACGAGGCCGTACCGCGAGCACACAGACATTTAGATGTTTATCCGACGTACAGATTTTATCTGCAGTCCGTTTTTAATGTCTTGTTCGACGACTCCTGGTTTATACATAGTGACGAGCTTGGGAGGCTGTTGGAACCCGGGTTATTCAGCACATCGTATTCAAACTAATGAACTTATCCTAAGGTATTTACAGTAAACTTCAGCGAGGCCTCGTTCTCAGTGAACACCTGATTCCCTGAAACGGTGTCAACACAAAACTGGTAGAACGTATTATGTTAAATTACTCAATATTTACATCACGCGGCGACATCGATGTGGCAATATGGCAGACTTTATTACACTTGCACTCCTAAGGGGTTAAGGACAATTCCCAAATGTTTACAGACTACTACTGTGTCTTTTAAAGGAAGTAGTACTATTAGAACAGACTGATGTATCTGTATACATAATACTGAGCTCTTATTGTTTCATAACCGTCACGAGTATGAGGACAAGCAGCACCAACACCAAAGGAGGAGGTCTATGATCCGTCAAAGTGCAAAACATCTCCATCGCCCATGTAGAAGTTTTGTTTTTTTTCTGAATCCTAAGGTTTAACAGACTTCTGAGTTGTTGTTGAAGCGTACAGCTGTGGTTTCAATGTCATTGTGTAGCGGGGGGGGGTTGTCTACGCCGGTCAGAACATCTCTCACATCTCTAACATAGAAGCCCTGACCGTCACGTAAGACACACGTGCTGTGGTTATTCTCCACACACTAACCGCTTTTTTTTTTTTGTTATTCTGCAAAAAGCCTCAGGTGACCACAAGAGCAGTCTGAGTGTAGAGTCGATGCACACACACGCACATGCACGCACACACTCACGCACACAGGCAAGGTTTCCTTCTCTCATAGTGTTTCAGTCAGAGGCTACTGTGACTCCAGCGGAGGTGAAGGTTAAAATGGGTTCATTTCTCCCCTGACATTTGGAATTGGTTTCAAAGACCTAAGGACCAAAACTGGCAGGTACGCCGCTCCCGGGTCACTTCCAGCGATAAGATCCTAAATTTTCACTGATAAGAGGCGTCCAGAAACGATTCCGACGACAACGATATGATGTGAAAAGCTACTGCTTTTTTTCTCTATGTAATTTAACACACTGTTTCACATTCTTTTCACAAAAGTCCTGGGACCAGAGCCTGTATGGGGTCCTACTCTGAGGTGGTACCGCTCTTTTGCAGTAAAAATGGTTTTCAAACTTCTAGAGGAGACGGGGATTCCATTAGAAGAGCGTGCGGGAGATCAGACACTGATGTTGGATCAGGGAATCCAACTGCAGTCTAGTTCATCCCAGGTGTCAATGAGATTGGACTCACTCAAACTCACTTAGCCAGGTCTTTATGAGTCTTGCACAGGGTAACAGGGCCTTCCCCAGGCTGTTTTCATAAAGTTGGTTGCATACAATGCTTGGGAAAGGGCTTGAATTTAGTATTTATGATGTGTGTCCCAATACTTATAGAGCATTTCTGAAATGTAAAATAAAATTTCCATCTCACCAGGACCCCCCAACACACCTTCAACATGAACTGAATCTTAACACTCTTGTGGGGTTAAGGACCCACCCGAAATTTACTGCTAGTGCTGATGTTTAGCTTGGAATTTCTTCAAGACCATAAACTTGTATTTATAAATATAATTAGTCCTCATATATATGCACATCATTTTTTAAAAAGAGAGGCAGAGTGGTACTTACATTGTGCAGTTTAAAGTACAGGCCGCAGGCGTTGCACACCGGATCACCATTGGCGTTTCTCCTCCACAGCGTTGTCGTGGTTGTTTGACAGTTTGCACAGGAGGTTCCCGCTCGTCTCGCGGCCGACTGGAAACAGACAAACACAGACGCCGACGTCAGACATCTGAATCGACGAGCCCATGTTTAAAATGGCCACAGATTGAGATCACAAACCGACCTGTGAGGCCCAGCCGTGCAACAAAACCAAGGTCCTAATCCTGCATCTCATCTCAAAAGGTTTGTAGAATAACGCTAAGGAAACGATGCAGGAAGCGAGCGGTTCAGAGCCCGCTCCTGCCTAGCTGTGCACTCGGACATATTAACGTGGCTCCTCCACGCTTTCTCTCGTGCAAATATTTAGAAAAGGACATGAAAGCCAAGGCTTGAACAGCGGCCATTAGGGCTGAAGAAATTTTCCTGTGAAACTTTGGAGTAGAAAACTTAAGGCCCTGCGTCTTATTTAAAACAATCGAGCTGACAGTTTGTTCAATTAGAGGCGGCGCAAAATTTCATCCCCGTCGCCCCTCGTTGCCAACAAACGGCTAACTTTTTGGAGAACCTGCTAAAAAGATGGATTTGCATTCACTGGCCGAGCCTTCTTGCCTCTTGATACTCAGTGGAGGCCCACAGTGTTTATCTTAATATATTTTAGAACCTCTTTGCGTTCCTACACTTGGTGCATTTAGGTTTTATTCATAAACATGCTCTGAAGATGACCCATGTCCCATAATTAGTGAAATTAATAAATTAAGGTTATTAAAAAGGAAAGAGGGTGTCAGCAAATTTTGGAAAACTGACTCAACAGTAGATAAGATGAGCAACCAATAGCCATGACTGTAGGATTATTTTAAGTGGTGAATCTAAATGCTAATGAGGAGAGCGATTGATGTGCCTGACATTGACATTATAATCCACAAACACTTAATTGATGCAGAGCTTCAGGGGTAAAGAAACACGGTGAGGGGAAATGGCAAGGTGGCGGGGTGGGACGGGCTGGGACGGGACCGGGGCGGGGGGGTTCGATCATAC
>JAOUQT010000013.1:1848286-1862520 GCA_025769995.1 Xyliphius kryptos | reverse complement strand
CGAAAGGGTGAGGGTTGCATCAGGAAGGGCATCCGGCGTAAAACATGTGCCAGATCCTAATGCGAGGAACTCGCTGTGGCCGAAAGGGAAAAAACCGAAAGATGGGGAACAAGTTGTTTCCTTAACAAGTTTTAGAAAAAGGACATGACAAGTTCATTCTGGTTCTGGTCCACCGTCCTCCACACTTGTTTTTTTCTAATCATACATGGTATTTAACTCAATAAGAGTCACCATTATTTGACTCGAGATGTGTGCTAGAGTAAGATGAAGCATTTAAATATCCAGGACAAGGCCCTGCATTCAGATCACATCAGCCATAATTTTTCCTCTATTAAATTAAGTGCTATCAGATTTGATTCACTAATCATGCATCTGAAGAAATTTAAGACCTAGATCACAGTCTCACCTTTTCCTACGAAGCAATGGATACAAGGAGCCCAGATCAAGACCATCATTCTGCAAGGATCCAATAGCAAATATTTAAATAATGAATATGTTATCTGGGCCAAACTAAAAACTTTCCCCTTGTGTGGCCATATCAAGATGGGCTACGAGTAGACCCCAGACTTCCTCTGGAGTTATTAAACGGCAGTCATGTAACACCACTGAATGTGATCCTGTGACATCGGACACTAAACGCTTGTTAAGAAGGAGAAAGGATAAGATTGCAAAGGGATAATTAGGAGGACAAAGTTGTTTTGATCTCCAAAAATAACAATGCAAGCCTCATGGAGTCAACTGGGTTCAGCAGTAATCAGTTCCGGGTAATTTTATACCACTTCAATAAAACTGAGTGCACTAGTGAGTGTTTACTGATGGGATTAATCTGGTGTGCCATTTCAATCCACCACTTCAGTTCATTAGTACTGTTAATAATTTGGACATCTACCTTCAGTACACCACAAACCCCATGTTGGAGAAAATCTGTAATTGTGATTGCGTAGATAATGAAACAAAGTGAGAAATTCTTGAACATTGCAGGATTACATGCATGTGCATGTGTGATGGAGCAAGAGTGTTAACGAGAAAAATCCTCCATTAATAAACAAGGCAAATCAAATAGGAGACTGATTCAATATGGATGGATGTGTCAATGTAAGAGGTTTATTTAACTGATATTTTACAAACAGAGGGACAAATACTCTTTTCATTTGATTCCAGATGACTGAACAAATATTTTTTGCCTGGGAGCAGGACAGCCTACATGGTCCTCTTTATCTGTGGGAGAGAAAAAAAAAAGATATTAAACAAGAGCATCAAATAGAGCTCGGCACAGCACAGATCTCAGGGTTGTTGAACTAAGTGGAACTAATTTTGCTCTCCTGTTTATCAATCTGTGAGCATCGACAGATGCTTTTTAATGATAAAGTTAGTTTGTGCCATTTATCAATATTTTCACCAGTTACATTTCTTTTCATTCAACAGTGAAGGGTCTATTATAGTTCCTTTTGACAACATTGGGCTTGCTAAGAAAGAAGCAGCTTAGCTCCAAATAACTTCTTACTAAGGTTACAGGATGGCATGATGTTAAATGTGTAACATTAAGCCAGGCATGATGTTAAAGAAATTCATAAATGCTGACAATGCTGAACTCCTTAAAGTTTAATCAATTTAAAGACTTTCTATTCTGCCTCTCCCTTTTATGAGGGGTCACCAGAGTGAGTCAATCTTATCCAGCTCAAGGCTGGTCTCACTACTCTCTTACAGACCTTTTCTTTTCACTTTTGTTGCGAGCCTTTTATCACACCTGACACTTTTCTCCATCCATTCCATCCTGCCTGTACTCTCTTCACCTCTTTTCCACACTCCCCATTTTCTTGGACAGTTGACCCCCAAGTATCTGAACTCCTGCAACTTTGTGACCACTTCTCCCTGTAGCCTGTTCTACCTGCCTCCCTCTCATGCACACACATGTATTCTGTCTTACTACAGATGACTTTCATTGCCCTCTTTCAGAGTTCTCTTCAAGCTGTTCCCTGCTCTCACTACAGATCACGATGTCATCTGAAAACATTATAATCCGGAGTGATTCCTATCTGACCTCATCTGTTAATCTGTCCAATGAATTTTATTTAATCAATTTAAAAAACAACAACGTTTAAAGCAACAAATCTGCTACTCAAACACTCCTATAGTGCTACAAAGCATTTCTGCTGCACTACAGTTTACCTCCATTCAAGCCTCAATCTCTGATTGCGTGGAATTTAAATATGTGTATGTAAGAACTAATGGATTTAATCTGCAATTAAGAATGTTCTGTAAATTGCAGGTTCTGCAGGTCAACTTGCTTTCACACACATTTATTTGCCAGGAACATAAGCATTATTGAATATAAAACAGAAAGAGTGCCTACGTATGAAACAGGCCAACTTTGTAGAATGGATGATATTCTGCTAACTCCATCCCATGGCATACATTACTAAAAATATCCTGTATGAAATTGATATTTTTTCTTTCAAACACCATATAAATTAAAATAAATGTATATGACTTTCCGTTAAAGTAAAAATATCAAAACGAAGACACGGTGCAAAACCACTTATTGTAGCATGTAGAGTATCAATGGAAATCCTCGTATCAGTATTTTAAATCTAGTGCCGTCCTGGATTTACACTCACCAGCCACTTTTCAATTACACAAAGATATTAAATCAACCAATGACATGCCCGCAACTCTATGCATTTAGACAAGTAGAGGTGGTCAGTACAACTTGCTGAAGTGGGAATCATGCATCAGAATGGAGAGGAAAGGCGATTTTGAAGTGTGTCATGGCTGTTTGTGCCAGATGAGGAAGTTATGTGGACAAAAATGCCTTGGGGATGTGGGAGGTCGGAGGAGAATGGGCAGACTAGTTTGAAATGATGGAAAGGCAACAGTATCTTATCTTTCACCTGTCCAATTGTCTCCCTCACTTCCTAGTGAGAGCACGCTGGCATCTATTTGTTGGACTTCTGTTTCTCACCGTGTCTCATGTCTTGCTTTTTTGTTTTGTTTGCTTTCTTTTCTGTTACCATTTCAAACTCACCTAATTATATAGTGGTCTGAGCGGTTATCACTCGCATCTGGTTATTAGCCCTAGTTGTTAGTCGAGGGTGTAATTCCTGCACGGCATTTTATTTAATTGCATCATCATTAAATATTATTTTGGCTTTTGTTTTTTTTTTGTATTTTGTGGCCCGTGGTTGGCGATGGCGGGTCGGAACGATTGTCTGGATTTTCGCCGACCCATGCTACATTTCCAGCTTCCAGCCCAGTCTGGCGCTAAACATGGCTGTTCACGGCATAGCATGTGGACTAATACTCTGCTTTGTGATTGGTGGAAAGTGCACCGGTGTGTTTGTCGGCTTTGGATGTGATTCGTCATTGGGTTTGCTCGCACACGACCATGGACAATTTGCCAACCTGGTACTCCCTGATATCGAAGGACGTTTCTTAGACTGTTGGTCAACTCTAGCCTTTAATGCTGCTGTATATGCAAGCCCCCCACCTTAGTGAAATAATGCAAGACCAATAATGACCAGGGTTTTAAGTTAAATAAAACATGCTAACTGATTAGTAAAAGGAAATTTAATGCCCCTCTCTGGTCTTATGACAAATGCCCAGTGAGCTGAGGATAGATGACTGCATGATCATGCATATAGAGAAATAGAATAAAAGAGAGCAAACAACAAGTATACACCCATAGAGAGATCTTACAGAGCAGCAGCTCCAGAGATGATTTCAATCAGCTCCTTGGTAATCACAGCCTGGCGAGTGCGATTGAAGGTAAGGGTCAGCTTGTCAATCATCTCAGCTGTAGGGATGAAAGATAAAAATATACATTATACTCAAATTCCCCAGATACATTGCTTAATAGTAAGCCACTGTTATGGCAAGTTACAAATCTGGGGGATGGGGAGTAGGAGAGCAAAGGTTTCACTCACAGGCGTTCTTGCTGGCGCTGTCCATAGCAGTCATTCTAGCACTTTGCTCACTGGTGGTGGATTCTTTAAGCCCATAATAAATTATGTTAACCAGGGCAAATTCCTGATAGTTCCTCAGCACATCAGCATCAATGTCATCATAAATGCCCATGTTCTCTGCATGACAAAAGACAAAATATTATTTAGTGTAGACATTTATGATCATGTGTGACTGCGATGCTTGTTCAAATATAAAGAGTTTAGTGGAAATCTGTTCTTTTTATTATTAACCTAGTGATGGTAGTAGTATACAGATCCCGTACTAATCTGTTAATTACTCCATAACACCCTGCATGAAACATCATAATTAACTATAAGTATAATAATCAGCTGGTACAGCGTGTGCTGATGGGGGGGGGGGAAATCCCTTATTAGTAACAGGTGTTTGACTCCCCAGGGCTGCAATAGCTAACAAGAGTTTGGGTTGCTTTGTCAGTTTATCCCCTGCACATCTGTGCAACTAACCATAGCAAAGTAGTAAGGGGCATATGAAATAACCATCAAAAGCAAAAATGTAGTTTAAGTAATTAGAATAAAAGAATGATTTCATTTTTCAGCATGTTATAAATATACACTGACAATAACGCTATTACAAACACCTGGAAGGTGATAAAGTGCCCCAATTAGTGCTTAAGTCACAATGGGCTCTCAATATAAGCAGTTGATCTGTCCATTGCATAGCAGATGGCAATATTTTTCCAGTAAAAAGAGCGACTCTGATCAAGGACAGAGTTGGAGCCTGGAGGTGTGGTGCCAATGTTATAGCATATCTGCACTCAGGAGGTGTACCAAGACTAAAGAACCTTTCCAAAAATATCCAGATGCAGGTCACACAGCAGCCGCAGTGTGAAAACAATAATAATAGGCACACATATAGTGCCTTTTATAACATTCAAGGTCACTTTACATTCAGAGATAATTTACATAAAGACAAACAGGAGACGAGGTGAAAAGATGCTGAGAGAAAACCAACTCTTTCTTAAAGTTTTTCATTCAGGAAGAGATGATGATTGCAGAGACTTATAGGACACGAGCGCTACACTAGGAGGTGAACTAGCATCGGGCATGTGCCACCATGCTTATATTTTCACATTGCCAGTTCTGTGCCCAGACATCGTCATGCTGCAATTAGGCATAAAAGGTGGGCCAACCAGTTGTAGGCTAAGTGTTCTAAATAGAGTGAAAAGTCAGTGTATACAGAATGATTAGAAAATCACACATCAGTGTGTAATACTATACAGTTTCTACTATACAGTAACTAATGCTGTCCAAAAAGGAAACATTTTCTCCTCTGAAATGTCATGGAGTTCAATTATAATATAGCATACAAAAAAGTACAAGCATCTCAAAATAGTACTTGCTTGTTTGTTTTGTTCCATTGGTTTATTATTGTCATAATCAATATGGCTATTGATGTTGAAGACAGGAACAAGGTTATAGTCATACACAAGTTTAATATCTTATACCCAAGTCATTTACATACACAAGTTATTTACAACTTAGAATCTCCAATTCTCCCAACATGCACATCTTTGGACTTTGGAAGGAAACTGGAGTATACCTACACACGTTCTCCCGTGTTTGCTCCACACAGAAATTCCCAGGTCGCCCCATCCGGGGATCGAACCCGGGTCCTCTTGCTGTGGACACTATCCACTGCGCCATTGTGCCGCCCCCCAAAATAGTACTTAAGCACGGTATTGAAACAC
This sequence comes from Xyliphius kryptos, assembly GCA_025769995.1. Taxonomy (NCBI): domain Eukaryota; kingdom Metazoa; phylum Chordata; class Actinopteri; order Siluriformes; family Aspredinidae; genus Xyliphius; species Xyliphius kryptos. Next base: position 1,856,849 of record JAOUQT010000013.1, on the reverse strand, counting down.
ATAGTAACTTTCCACCACTAATAAAATGCTTCTACAAAGTACTAAGCGCCACATCACTGGCGCTCACCAACCTGAGCCTGCAACTGTGTCCACTGAAAACAGAGGCTTCTCATCAGTTCTGTAAGAAATGACAGATCTGCAAAAAAATATACAAGAAGCCTTGTGAGCAACTAACAGAATAATCTAAAGGCTTAGACAAACAAGATACAAACATCCAACAGGAATAAAAAAAAAAAAAACCCTCACCTGAATCGGTTGTAGATGATGCTGCCCTGATCAAACTCATAGCCAGAGTCCAGCAGCTCTGTGGCAATGATTGAGGCGTCACTGAACGTAGGGGGTTTGCGGCCCACTTCCTTACAGTTCATAAGAATGTGTTTTCCATGGGTCCTGCATTCAGACAGAATTCATATTTATACCCAAAGAGATCAACACTATAGTTTATGACTTATTTATTTTTGTAAAATTAGAACAGGTTCACCAATATCTCCTTAGCTGTACAGCAATTACCAACGACAAAGAACAGACTGTGTTTGGTACAATAGTACTGTTTATTATTGGACCCCACTGCATAAGAGTTTAAAAATCTTTATGCATGTTTGGTTTAAACAAACTTCAGTCAGATTGGGCAAAAGTAACTTTGGGGAAAAAGAGGCTCAAACCCAGGACCGTCTTGCTGTGAGGCCCTAGCACTAGACACTGTGTCGCCCACAAAAAAAAAAATTCTGCACATCAATAAAAAAATAAAATAAAAATAAGAGCACTTTTCTCTGCATCTTGAAGAACTGAGTCAGATTCTCCAAGATGCTCGCTTAGATGCTTACGCAGGAATGTGGAGACTAGTCTTGGGGAGAACATTCAAGTTTTCTTTTATGCCATTTAATGTTATTTTTTTATCATTTAACTCATTACACTTCTATCCATGTCAATAAACACCTAAATTAAAACAATTATCTATTTATTGTTTAACGTCATCCTCAGCACCAGTGTCTATTCTAATGACAGGAACACGGTCAAACTCTTACACAAGTCTCATATCATACATGACATATCAATACACAAGTTAGTGACAATTTATAATTTCCAATTTACCTAGCGTGCATGTCTTTGGACTGTGGGAGGAAACCGGAGCACCCAGAGAAACAGGGGGAGAACATGCACTCTACACACAAAAAATCCCAGGTCACCCCATCCGGGGATCAAACCGGGTCCTCTTGCTGTGAGGCCACAGCACTATCCACTGCACCACCCCAAAACAAATAAATAACGGACACTTAAGAATGAACATGGCATCTTCGTTTACATCATGTCTTTGTTGTGCTTAATGCCATGTCATACAGTTCAGTGCATGTATGTGAACTGAGGGATAAATAAATTGACGGCACATTCAAGTCAGCAAGGTAATGTGCTAGACTGTAACCAGCATACACCGAACTGTGGGAAAACAATATGCTTGCGTCATTAGCACCTAGGGACCTTCACACCAGAATTTGCAAGCACCATGCAGCAATCTACAGATCACTAGTGGCTACTCTAATGCTAAGGTCATACTCATACACAAGTCTCATTTCACAAGTTAATGACAATCTAGCATTTCCAATTTATCTAGCGTGCATGTCTTTAATCTGCTAGAGGAGAACCCAGAGAAAACCCAGGCAAACATGCAAGCTCCCAGGTCGCCCCACCAGGGGGTTTAAACCCAAGTCCTCTTGCTGTGAGGCCAGAGCACTATCCATTGCGCCGTCCAGACAGATCATGCAAATACTTTTACGGTACTTTTACTTTTTTTACGGTAATGTACCAAGTGTCTTTGAGAATATTACGCAGTTCTTAAGACTAAAATTTTTACAATTTGTCTACAAAGTTGTAATCAGTTATGCAACGTGTTTAGAAACAAAAATATAAATTCCCTTTTTCTGATTAGAAAATGCAGAAGACATGAAAACAAACGTTTATAAACATATTCCATGCTAAAAAAATTGTAAATAGAACAGTGTGCCCAAAGACTTTTGTACAGTATTGTATATAAACAAGAGAAATACACGTACTTGTACAATAAGCCTCTAAGCTTATCTCCGACATTCACCACCATAACCTCTTTGCCAGCGCCAGTGAGTTTGGCGATTTCATTCTTCATAGTTTTGGCCACGCTGGAGTGAATAGCACCACACAATCCACGATCAGAAGACACGCCAATGATCAGGTGCTTGTTCTTATCCTCTGGAGCCTTGATCTCAGCCTTCTCATACAGCGCTAAAGAACACAAATATATGCACGTAAACTCTGGGACACAATCCTGTCAATACATGCTCATTGAGATTTTAAAATTAATTTCACTCAGGATATTTAAAATCACAATACTTTTACACAACAACCACAGGATATAGGAACATCTGAGAGACAGCATATGGTCACTAATAATAGCACTCCAATGGGTCATTTGTCACAATCAGTTCTTATATAAAAGGTGTTGACCTGTCTAATGCACAGCAGAAGTATGACTTTGTCCACAGACAAAGTCTGGAGGTGGTGTGACAATATTTTAAGAACATTAACAAAAATCCAACCAAAGGTCACTAACAAGGTGAAGTGTAAAAGCTGCTACAGTGAAAAATTAATAAAAAATTGAGGTAAACCAAGCATTTTATTGTTTAACAAGGTACCAGATAAGAACATATTCTTATTAACAATAACCGCCTGGCAGGTAGAAGAAGCTACCTAAAGAAATGAGGTACATCAATAGCAGGAGCAGAAAAGGGGGAGGTAAAACAAGAAGTGCCAGTTGTTTCTAATCCAGAAAATGTTCATTGCTTATTCTATCAACATAATAATAACATATCCACAACTTACAGAGAGCTCCAGAGCCATAAACACGAGCCGGCTTCAAAGCTCTCTCAGCGCGAGCGTACTTTGCGGCGGCCACCATCTTCATGGACTTGGTGATCTTCTGGATGTTCTTGACAGATTTCAACCGAATGGTGACTGCATAGCAAAACATTCATTTGGGTCAATTGCAATGGCATTAAGATTACACAATTATTCAATAAAATAAACTAACTATGTGTTATGGATAAGAAGAATGAATGCTACATACTGTCCTTCAAGGTAGCCATGGTCCTGACCTGCCCACTGCAATGGAAATCAGCATATTAACCAGCAATCAGAATAAATGAAATGACACAACATAAGTAAGTGATGTACTAGTTGTACTTATTATCTGAAGTATACAAGTAGTATTGCATTTATACTCAAATATATCCTAATTCAGTGTTTATCACGTTCGCGACGAATATCAGGAAAATCTCAGTGTGGTGTGCAACTCATAAGACAACAACGTTCTGCATGTTAATCAGCCTGAATAAACCCATAAACAAAAGGTTTAAGTTTTACATTAAAATGCAGTTAGCATGTCCGCTAGCTACACGTCAAACTGCTGTGAAGTTCATACACTGAAGCTAAAGCCGCTTTGCTACTCGAGGTTACTGCGGCCTATAATACTCTTCGCCCTTACATTATCACACGTGCATTATTAATCCGGTACACGTTTAAAATCTATTAAAACAACTGGGAGTAAACAAATGTCAAAAAGAACAAGACAGTAATTATTGTAAAAATCTAATACCATTGTGGGTAGAACACCACCGCGCTGGCTCTGGTGAACATGTTCACTGGCAATGAAGGTCAGAGTCGCTACAATACGCATGCGCGTTACTATAACCGGTTGGCGAGTCGACACTTATTCTCGCGATACTCTCGCATTATTACTGGTACACAAGAAGGTGTGACGTTTTACACACACATCCGACTCACAGGAATACGCCGTGTAAACAGCGCAGCGTGTTGATACCGAGAGATCAAACTTTGGTTTAGTGGTTGTTTTGAAAATGGGGAAAGCGGATTTTCTGAGTCCTAAGGCTATTAGTAATCGGATTAAAGCGAAAGGTTTGCAAAAATTGCGATGGTATTGTCAGATGTGTCAGAAACAATGTCGAGATGAAGTAAGTTTGTCTTCCTGGTTATCTCCACAGCATTTTCACCCTGATTTCTAAATGTACTGGTTACTTCATAGTACCACGCTAGTTATTACAAGTATTCAATAGAGTACTTAGTTTCTTAATGAATGAATTTAATTAAATGTGTGTGTATATATTTATGTGTGTATATCGTGTGTGTGTGTGTTGTAGAATGGATTTAAATGCCACTGTTTGTCTGAGTCTCATCAGAGGCAGTTACTGCTGGCCTCAGAAAATCCCAACCAGTTTATGGATTACTTTTCAGAGTGAGTATTTTTCTGTTAATTTAATTTATATGTATTCATATTTACTATTTTAGACACTGTCCTGTTTATCTGGCTCCTGTACCTATAGTAAAGAATGTACAAGGAAAAGCTACATTTCCATTTTTAAAAACGGTAATGTTTTGGTCACACACACACATATATACATATATACATATATATATATATATATATATATATGTATATATGTATATATGTGTGTATATATATGTATATATGTGTCTGTGTTGTAGGGTCCCATGTGTGGAATTTTTCTGAAAAGAATGAATAATCATTTGTTCACTTTGCAAGTTGGAAAAAAAAGAAAGGGAGATTGATCTCTTTGCCACTATGCTTGCACACAGCGAAATTGGCCATCCGCATATAACCCATCCATGCACTGAAACACACACATACTGTATATACAGTGCTCAGCGTGAATTAGTACACCCCCTTTAAAAAGTAAGATTTTAATTACTATCTCAGTAAAAACCAAAAGAACAATTTTCAGTATTGTGACAAAATATTTTTCATAAAAGTAAGTAAAATGTATAATATTACTTAGATTACAAAACCTTTGGTTTAGCTCTGATGAAATATCTGATTATATTATTTACAAAAAATAAAAAACTACTAAATATAATATTAAGTAACCACCTTGTTTTTTTCCCTCTAGAATTCTGTAGTCTATAGGTTGGTTTTACTCCCTTTACTTCACGATGTTACCCAACATGGTCTTAAATTCTTTTGTGAGACCAATAATTGTAATCAATGGCCCACATTGAGTGGAAGTATTTAGTAATATATGATTCTATGTTGATTCTGAAATAACAATCAATGTTTTTGTACACATCTGTTGCGGTGTATTTATTTATGATGAGCACTACACACACACACACACACACACACAATGTTAAACAAGAAAAAGAAAGAGGAAAGTTTAATGGTGTTTTAAATACTAATTTATTATGTTATTTATGATTTAAGTATTGTTTGGAATTTTTATTATTTTGTTTTCTTTCCACTGTCTAAAAGTGGTTTTAGCCTATATCTTGTTAGGAATATGTGCTGTTTTGATTATCAGGCCTTTTAATTTAAGGATTATAGTTTTGTATTTATTTATTTTTGGAACTTAAATAAAACAAACAGAAGGAGGTCATGGTGTTGATTTCGGTGCACATGAACACTCTAGGCCCTCCATTCAGTAATTTTGTACATAATTCACTAAGACTTAACTAAGACTTAATTCTGTTTCAGTTAGAATTAAGAATACCATTCCAGAAGTTTAAAAACACATGATTCTAATTGACTTTTTAAAATATAAAAAAATCCCTGTACACTATTATGCCAGCCACATGCTCAAAAAAAAAATGTAATCAAGCTAAAAACAATGAGTAATAAGTTTCTGTTCTAATTATTTTCTTTCAAAACTTAGACATTAAGAATGATCAACTGATGACAGGAACATCAGTGATGTCCGTCCTCTTGTCAATCTTATGAATGTTAACAATCTTGCTATATATTAGATGAAAATCTAAATTTACGATACAATAATCTGATCACAGGTTCATTTTTATGAAATTTGCAATATCTGACCTGTTTAAAAAAAGCCTTGTATTAAAATTACGATCATTGTGATTTTATTCACCATTTACCATAATGCACCGCAGTAAACCTGGGAAGTAGATAGTGGAATAATCCCCACTGCTCTGTTGGTGCTAAAGCACTGATTACTCTAAACCTGTATGAACATCCTGAAACCTCTGTTTTTCTTCTCAGTGAGTTCAAGAGTGATTTCCTGGAGCTGCTAAGACGACGATTTGGTTCGATTACACTTGATATTTATACATATAAATTTATTTGATTTTTTTAAATCATTATATAACACTATATAATTGTTTTTCATCCTTTAAGGAACAAAACGAGTTCACAACAATATTATATACAACGAGTACATCAGTAATCGTGAACATGTTCACATGAACTCTACTCAGTGGGAAACTCTGACAGATTTCACCAAATGGCTGGGGAGAAAAGGTAAACACAGAACCGGGAATTCTGAATGTTGTGATATTAAACTAGAATTAATTATGCTCCATGATGTTTCCTTTCATTTGTGCTTTTTATTGTGTAGGTTTGTGTAAAGTGGATGAGACGCCCAAAGGCTGGTACATTCAATACATTGATCGTGACCCGGAAACAATCCGCAGACAGGAAGAGCTGGAGAAGAAGAAGAAGTCAGATCTGGATGATGAAGAGCGCAGCTCCAAGTTTATTGAAGAGCAAGTTCGACGAGGCAGAGAGGGCAAAGAGCCGGAGGTTTGTGCATGAGGGAGTGAGACAAATCGTGAGGGCGAGTGTCGGATATCGTGTGACACGGTTACAGTGTAAGTAAAGGGACAGTGTTGGTGATGCTCTGAGCTTTACAGTTCTACCGTTTAGCTCACAGTACTTTGATTGTATGTGGATTTGGTGTTTACTGAGTTAAGGAGGGAGACTGAGGAAGAGAAAGTTGCCTTCAAAATGGCATCAGATCTGAATGATGAAGAGCGCAGCTTTGAGTTAATTGAAGCGCAAGGAGCCCTCTCTGTGCATGAGGGTGTGCGACATATTGCAAGGGCGAGAGTGAGACCTCATGAGTGCGAGTGTCAGATATCGAGAAAGACACTTGCAGTGCATGTAACGAGAAAGTGTTAGTGATGCTCTGAGATTTACAGTTCCTTCGTTTAACTCGCAGTGTTTTGACTTGTATGTGCAGAAGGATTCGGTGTTTACTGAACTAAAGAGGGAGAATGAGGAAGAGAAAGTTGCCTTCAACATGGCTGCAGGTTCCTCCTCTTTAGGCGTACCTAAAGCAAGGTTACATTGAGTCATGGCAGCATTACACACCTTACGCATGTTTTATGAAAATTCAGTTTTTATTAATATTATTCCTATATTGTATGGTTTTAATGTCTTTGTCCTATTTCTGTTTTACAGCACATCTCTGGGTGCAAACGCTCTTAAAGTAGCAGCTTCGGTTAAAAGAAAAGACACATCTTGTTCTGCCGACTCCAAAGAGAAGAAAAAGAAATCGGCACTTGATGAGATCATGGAGGTACCTGTTTTATTTTATATATTTTTGATTCATTTGAACATGATATTAAGGCGCCTACTTTTTCCATTCTCTAACTTTCATACCCTTTCACTTAATGTTGGTTAGGGTCGTGGGGAGTATCGTTGTCTAGCTAGTAGCTCGGCTCCCAAGGCAGAAACTACCCTAGGGTGACACTCCATTGAAGAGCACACACACACTTGCACATTTAAGAAATTCAAAGACACAAATTTGCATATTGCATGTTAATGAACTGTGGGATGTTACTGGATAACTAGAGGAAATTCACACACATACGGGGAGAAAGTAAAAAGTATTTTGTTTTTGAAATCGTGTGTGTGTGTGTAGTAATGGTCAATATGATACCAGTACAATTACGAGCTAATCAAGTCCTACTATCCAAAGAACTTAAGTAATTAAGATGCAATAAATATAGTGTAAAGCTGTAGTTGCATAGTTACTGTGCAAGAAATTGCACTTGGACAAGTGTGTCTTCAGCCTGATCCTTGAAGAACGCTAAAGATTCTGCTGTTTGAACAATCAAGAGAAAGTTCATTCGAGCACATTGTTGCCAGAGCAGAGAAATGTTTCCATGTTTTTCTCCTATGCATCCTGGATAATGGTGGGTGAAGTTGAGGTGTACTTGACGCAAAAAGGCTCTAGGGGGATTTGACCATCATGTAAGGAGGAATTGGCTTTTTGACTTTGTAGTCCAGCATCAAGTTTTTATACCTGTAGTAAATCTTTTGTCAAGATTGGTATCGGGGGTGTCTGAACTAGGGCATGTGATATGACTTTCATCCAGATGTACATTCAAAATTTAAATTCTTTGTTCTCATAGTTTGGTGTGAAGGTCTGTATGGTCCATTCCTCTTCCAACATGACTGTGCACCAGTGCACAAAGCAAAGTCCATAAAGACATGGATGATGGTGTGGATGAACTTGACTGGCCTGCACAGAGTCCTGACCTTAACCTGATAGAAAATCTTTGGGATAAATTAGAGCAGACACTGAGAGCCAGGCCTTCTCGTCCAACATCACTGAGTAACCTTACATGTGCTTTTGTAAGAATGGTCAAAAATTCCCAGAAACACGCTCCTTAAACTTTGTGGATAGCCTTCTCAGAGTTGAAGCTGCAAAGGGTGGACCAATGTCATATTGAACCCTATAGATTAGCTCATATGTGAGTCAAG
>JAOUQT010000013.1:1681623-1692635 GCA_025769995.1 Xyliphius kryptos | reverse complement strand
TACTGTTACTCATCATCTTAACTACAAACATAACTCATCTCTCTCTAAAATGACAGGTGTTTCAGTTTCATTGTCTAACCCCTGTATATACACACACGTCATTCGAAAAATTCTGATCGCTTAGGCTCAATCGGAATGAAATTGTATTCCAAACAGGAGGGATGGGTTATGCCGAGCTTTATTCAAGAAAATGTCCATGTACACACCTCATCCGATTATTGTTTAAGGAAATTACACCACTGCACATGTAAAAATACTGATATTCCGAACAAAGCTTGGCGCATGTGTATGCTAGTCATAATAAAATGATAATATACATAATATTTGCAAGAAATTAAATATTAGCCTGTAGTTTTCTTTAGAACAGGAGTAATGGCAGCCAGCTTCCAGCAATTAGAAAATAGTCCTGAGGTCAGTAAAGCGCTAATACCCTGGGTATTAAGAGGGCAGACTAAAGAAGGGTAAGATTTCTAAGGATGTTGGCAACAGATTTAATTGGCATGTGGTGGCTCTAGATGTCTTAATTAACTGCAAGAGAAAACATTCCTGCCCAGTGTTAAAAAAGGGACGAATATCCACCATTAAAATATGTAGAGAAAGAATAAAAAATCAGCTGATGCTAGGCAGAAGGGAAACTGAGAATAGATTGTATGTATTTTTTGGTTAAATAAGGCCATGAACCGAGAACAGTTCAGTTGATTTGAAATAGAAGAAAATGTTCCGTCATAATAGCCCACTGGTATTAGGTTCCATAGACTCAGGCATAGGAATGTGATTAAGAAAGTCCATAATGGCAGGAGGGCTGTTTTTTATATTTCTAAAAGTGAACAGGCGTGCATCGTGCTGCCCCTGCTTATGACATGGTAGAATAAATTTAAAGAGGACAACCTTATGGTGAGAAATATATAAATCAATACCATGAAGATTAGTAGGAGAAAACTATATCCAGAATGTGACCCTTGTTATGTGTAGGAATGTTTGGGGTAAGTTATGGAAACTTATTGACATGATCAGTGTATGATCTGTAAATTTCTTCCTTGGCTAAATATGTACTTACACAAATATAGAATGCAGATATCAAATATGAGTTATTAATGTGCAGGCAATCAATTAAATGGTGAATTTAGGATGCTCTAAATCAGGCTCAAAGAATCAGTGCCTCACCAGCCACCAACATCACCGCACATCACCGGTGCCATTTTACTCTAACAAACACCACGCTTTCTGTAACATTTCCTGGAAATTTCAAACCATTATTCCATATATCCATATATAATTTTCAAACCAGTTATTCCCAAATTCTTCAATCAATTTGTAAATTAAACTGATGCAAAACATGCCACACAAACAGTGCATTATCCAACTGTTACGTTTACCTTCTTCCAGACTACTCTGCAGGTGGCTGACTATGGCATTGAGGATCATTTCCACGTTCATGACCTGAGAACACTGAGACAAGCCCAAAGCAAAGAGCTCATTCCAACAGGCCTTTATCAGAGTGATCCCATTCTCTGGCCTGCACAGAATGAGTGAGAAAGAAAGAAAAATAGAATAAAGACAGAGAAAGATGCACACAGAGAGAGTTAAAAAGAAAACTGAAGAAAGATCATATAGGCTGAGTGGAACCTGAATACACACACTTACCCAAGAGCCTGGAAAGCGGGAATGGTGCGTGCCCAGTGCATGGAAAGGAACAGCAGACGAGAGGCTGACTCACAGATGTAGTTTAAATTGAGAAACTCTGGTATGGGCAAGGGCATCATCAACTATACACACAAACCAACATTTTACTTTATATGATTAATTTTACACTTAATAAAATTCTACCATTGTGGTTATTACATTCAAAAACTAAGCCCCAAGATATTCTACAGTGTTATGGGTAAACAAACCTTTCCAATAAAATGTACAACAAATTTGCACATTCACTTTCAATTGCATCTTTGTCTCTTTCTGTTATGGGAGAGATATGGGAGATATGGGAGAGAGGGAGAAAGAGAGAGAGAGAGAGAGAGGGAGGGATGTGATATTGAACGTCTGACCTTAAAAGGCACGTGCATGTCAGAAAGCAGTGGCCCTTCTAGCTCCAACATGGTGACACTCTGCTCCTCAGGAACACTCCCCTCTGCACAATAACCATTCCCATCCTCAGGCTGCAGAACTTTGGAAAATGAATCAAAGGCCCTGAACAGACGTTCCCAGACATAGATTATTAATGCCGCACTGTTCTGGTTGTCCCTTTGTTACTATATAAGACTCGTCAGTGATCTTACGGAGTCATGTCGCTGGAATTCTGCTCGTCAGTTTGGAGATCGGCGACAGACCCACCCTCTGTGCTCATGCTCTCCAGTCCTGATTGGTCGGCGCCGCCGTCTATCATTTCGCGGCTCTTGTTTATATGGGCCAGGGACGAGACCACATTAGCCAGAGTGCTGAGGTCGCCCTGAGAGTCATCATTCTGCATGAGGATATATATAATATATACATTATACTAAATATACACACTTAGCATTTATTTTACAATATACAAGAGTGCACAGTGAATACCCTTTATAAAAATAATGTTTATTTATCAGTGATTTTCCAGCCATGTTAATTCAACAAATAAGGTCAATGTTATTATAATACTAGCAGCAATACAAGCCCTCCCCAGTCTTTGGACTGTAATGAAAACCAGAGCAGGTATAATCAGGTCAATATTATTAAACACAAGTGTGTGTTACCTGGTCGGGTGAGGAGGGGATGAGGACCGTGTTGTCCAATTTGGACAGAGACTGCTGGATGTTCAGAAGCATGTTGGAGTTTAGTACACTGGTAGACCTGTGCAGAGTAAATATATGTGTCTGCACGTTACAAACAACTCCCTAATGCTGATTTGTCATAACTTCAACAAGATTAAGGATAGATTATGAGTTGAGTTCTGCATCATGCAAATGCAAATTATGTGAACAATAATGCGTTGGAATCAGGGCTGGCACTGGAGCATGCATACATACAGTACATAAATACTTCAATTGTCACATGTATATTTACCGCTGGTTAATTTAAATACAAGTGGATTAATAAAAGGATAATCCTATCATTATTAAATATTTCTGCTAGGGGAATAAAGTAATGCAATATAGTAAAGAGTTAACTGTAAGTTATGCACAGTATAAAGTCCTCTCCTGGACACCCTGTATGTTCTTTACTTACACAACCCCCATTCTTAAAAGAAAAGTTGAGACATTTTCTAAAAATGCAGTCAATTCTACAAAACATTATTTTATTAATATAAAACAAAGTGAAGCCAAAGGCAAAAGTTTATACAGAATTGTTTTGGAAGGCTCTTAGTAACACATGGGGTCCTCAACATTAAGCATGAAAGGAGAATCAAACAAAGTCTTTGTATTTTCAAGTAAAAATGGATTGTGTTCCACCACAATCATTATCATTTATAATAGTATGTAGTATGAAAAAATAACAAGCTATCTATTTGTTTTGTCCATGAATGCCAGTCTAGTTTACTGGACCAGTGTTATTTGGGACACCCTGTGGAACAGTGGAAATGTGTTCCGTTTTAGAGCGATTTTCATGTTGCAGCTTGTTTTGGGAAAGTAGACACTGGATTTTATGTCACAGATCAACATGACTGTAACCAATAAAAAGTGAAAAATTCTGCATCCATGATGACGTGGGTGATCTACATATACAGTGGCTTGCAAAAGTATTCACACCCCCTTGAACTTTTCCATATTTTGTCACATTACTATCACAAACAAACATATTTCATTGGAATTTAATGAGAAAGAACAACACCATGTGTTATACAATTGTAAAGAGGAAAAGAATTATACGTGATTAAAAAAATTTTTTACAAATAAAAAACTGAAAGGTGTAGTGTGCAAAAGTATTCAGCCCCCTAATTGCATTCAGAACTTGCCATCTGGGTGTAATCTAATTTCAGTACAAATACAGTTGCTCTGTGATGGCCTCAGAGGTTGGTTAAGAGAATATTTGGAGGGACCATTATATTGGTAGTTTGGATAGAAATAAGCTGCGGTCAAGATAATGTTTTTCCCCCAGGGATCTCTATGCCTATTTCAGCAGGATACTGTCAGGCTTAATTCTATACATGATTTACAACAGCATGTGTGCTTGACTAACCTGCCTGATAGTGCATGATAATGAGCATTGAGCAGATCACGTCTTGTATACAGCAAGAATGTGGGAATAAGCAACTTGCAAAGCAGTGACAACTCACAAATTATGTATTACAATTAAAAGAAAAGTTGATATGGTTCAGTTGCAAACATACCCTGACCCAACCTTTCTGAGTCCTTTTGTCTGTTTAAGGTTTAATTATATTAAGCAATTTTAGATTTTTAGAAAGTGTCCCAACTTTTCTTGAATTGAGGTTAAACATGAAATTATTACAACGCTGCCCAAATGTCATGCAAGTCTGGGCAGGATGCATGTAAAAGTTGAAGCACATGCATTCAGAAGTGTAAACCCGGGCCCTAGACACAAACCTGACTGCCTCCTTCTCATTGACGAAGGTGGGCATAGCAGCCAGGGGGCTGCAGAGGTTCTTGCGGATGTAGATTTTCTCGATGGAGGGGGCACAGTTGGCCGGCTTCTCCCTTGTCACTTCCACTGGCTTCCTCTCGCACTGTACAGCTAAGAGACCCATACATGACAAACTTAGTAATAAACCCAGTGCATATTAAGATAACTTATAAAAAGAATAACCTCCAAGATGTTCCTTTAAAAAAGGCTAGAATTCAAGATACCACACTCTTCATTTGTGATTATATTTGCACTTATAGTAAATAAAATCATGGAACTTTTAAATTCTAATATTACAAATAACTGTCTGTGTGTGTGTGTGCGTGTGTGTGGTGTGTGTATTTGGAAGAAATACAATAAAAAGTAATTGAAATGAGATATCGGGTTGAACAAAAACACAGCTGTCATGTATCTGATAAATGTCTCAGAATACACATAGTAATTAAAATTAATCATGAATTGCTATACACACTTTTGTGTATGTGTGTGACTCACAGTCCTGTTTCATGCCAAGGGCCATGCAGCGCTGCAGTCTACAGTATTGGCAGCGGTTGCGGTGATGCTTATTGATCACACACTCCCCTGAGCCACGGCACGTGTACACAAGGTTCTTGCGGATGCTTCGCTTGAAGAAGCCTTTACAGCCTTCGCAGCTCACAGCTCCGTAATGACGACCTTCAGGGCAAATCACAGAGGAATGCTACATGTTAACCCTGTGGTCCCCGGTCATGTGCAAAGCCATGAGTCTACAATAACACAGATAATGCTGAATCTCCCAAATGTGTAAATACTATTCAAGTTGTTTCAATCACTGGATTCAGAACATCTAGTCAATTACAGCATGCAGTCTACAACGTGGCAAACATAACTGCATACCAAAGTTGACCCATATCCAATTCAGCAGATCCACTAGTTCATTTTATTTGTTTGAAACTCGTCTCTCTATTGCTTCAGGGTCCACCATCTGTCCGTGGTCAGTGGCTCTGTTATTCCATAGAAAGTACATGTATCCTTTTGCTGCAAAGTTGACAGGTCAACACCCAAACAGCCGACCGAGACATAACTAGAGCACTTTATTATATGCAACCTGCTAGCTGTTCCTAATCCAGTGGTCTTCCTGCCTTATATTATTCTCCATTTATGGTATTCTATAACGTCTTTCAGAAATCAAAGCACAAGCATAGGTTTTGCATATGTGAATATACTTTGTATGTGTGCAGTCTCATACCTGAAGCTTTGTCTCCACACACCACACAGTACTCTACCACAGGTTTAAGAGAGCCTTGTTCTGTTCCTTCAGTAACAAACTGTGGAAGATCAACACATACAAATACTCTCTCTAGTGCATTCAATTATATATGGGTTGAAAAGGGTTTGTAAATCATCAGATTCTGTTTTTATTTATGTTCTATTCAATGTCCCAGCTTCATTGTAATTGAGGTTGCATAAAAAAAACCTAGTAACTGTTATGTGTAAAGATTTAGACACACACCTCCATCAGTAGCAAGTTATGTTGACTTGCTTGTGTTTAACCTTTTACCTGTATCTGCTGCCCAGCCAGTTCAGGTGAAGCGAAGAGCAGTTGATTGACAGCTGATCCGTCAGCTGAGGTCAGAATGACTTTCCCTGGTGAGCTCTCTTGCTTTAGGAGGAGCTTGTCCTGATTTGGATAATCCACGTTGGCTAATATGAACTGTTGCTTGCCGGGCCCTGTTGTTACTATCTGAAGCTTTTGACCCAGCTGCTGATCTGTCACAATCTGACACACACACACATTAGTGTTTTATACAGCAGTAACTGTAGAAAAAAGTACAGTCAAAGGCCAAAGATTTTGAGAATGGTGCAATTTTTTTAATACCTCAGTACATATGGTGGCAATTTGCATTAACTCCAGACTGTGAAGAACTATCAGATGAATTGCAATTAATTGCAAATTATTTCCGGACACTGCATTTCTGCCAAATAATATGGTCGGCTAAGATAATTTCAGCGATGGCTGTGTTCAAAACTGCTTATTACATACTACTTGCATATTTAGCATGCGACCCAACGCAGTGAACTACAGGTACCCAGATGACATACTATTCATGATTCTGACATGCACAACGACCTCACTGTCTCAGCCACCTTCCCTTTAATACAAAGCATTGGCCGGTGGAACACACAATGGGGAGAACGCTGGCAACTTGAGAATTTATTGTAAATATTTATCTTCACTACATTTATGTTAGGAATTCAATTATTTTCTGAATTCTGTACCATGTGACTTTCATTGTTGTGTTTAGAAAAGCTTTTTTAAATCATGTTTAATCTGGGATTAACTGAATGTCTTTATACAAATTAATAAAACATTTCTAGTTTAATGAGTGAGTAATGTGTGTAAAGTTTAGGCATTGGACATTAAAATATTGGGTCCATGGCCAGGAAACTCCCCAGATCTCAATCCCATTGAGAACCTGTGGTCAATCCTAAAAAATAGGATGGACAAACAAAAACCCAGAAACTTTTATCAACTCCAAGCAATGATTAGGCAACAATGGGTTGCCCTTAGTGGTGAAGAGGTCTTAACAAAGACAAAAAAAAACAAAAAAATGGGTCAACATTGTAAATATTAGATTTACATAAAATAGTCATTATTTGTATTATAAATGTATGTAATGTTTATAATTGTACTTCATTTTACTATAAAAAACATCTGAGAAAAGGTTTGTGCCATTATTAAAACTTTAGCCGTGACTGTACAGTATGATTATGATTGAATTTAAATTACAGTCTATTACCTGCAGACCTCCATCTGCTGACACCAGCTGAATTCTGGGACTTTCTCCAGCCATGGTCTCCCCACACACTCTTTGGGCTTAAATACAAATGCCCATCTCACACCCACGCACCTGGGACACACAATCTATATAAAGACAAATGTTTTTTTTTTAAATCAACATTCATTTATCTTCCGCTCAACCCTAGACAGGACACCTCTCCATAATATTGTGTACCACCACCTGACTAATATTCTGTACCTCTTCCTGACCACCAAACAGTGTGAACTGAGGAATCTATGAGTCATTGGACTTGTTTTCTGAGTTCATCTCAATGATGCTTGATGATATTGAGATATGAGAAACCTTTGTCATGCTCCTTAATTTATTCTTAAACATATTTTCAGCGCACATGATCTTGTTGTAAGAAGCCACTACACACTACTAAATTGACAAAGATTCCCTACCCAGAGCATCATGCTTCCTCCTGTGGCATGCCTTCCCACAGTGAATCCAGAAGCAATTTCTTCTTCAGTTAAGCAACATACATGCACCAGGTCACCTTCTTCCTCTGCTGCTTGGACCAACTATGAATTCATGTGCATATTGTAAGTACTTTTGGTGTTATTCAGGGTGGGAACTCTGGGATTAGTGTGTAGAAATTTGTGATACACTGTTCTATAACTCTTTTCTATCATAACCAAGCTTTACTCGCCATGTGTATTAGTGAACCCATCACTGGATCACTGATTATCCTTCATCTGAACAAATTTTAATATGTACTAACCACCACTTACTGTAAACACTGCACAAAACCTGATGTTTTGGAGATACTTGGACCGAGTCATCTAGCCTCAATTGAAAGTCACTCAGATGCTTTTACATTTTCAAATTTTCCTGTGTCCAGCACATCAACAAAAGTGCTCTCTAAAATATCCCAGAGATTTACAAGTGCCATTGGTGTTAATGCTAGGGCTGATGATCAATGTGTAGAATGAACAATCACTGTATTAAGAACACCTGTTAGGTGGCATATAATCACTAATAAAGTGCCCTTATTTGTGATTACATAAGTCAGCCCTCACACCACTCAAGCAGCTTGAGCAACTTTGAGGGCAGTTTTTGAAGCCCTGATGAGTTGGCACATTTTCCCATAGCATGTTATTGTAGGTGTACTAAGGATGGAGAAAGCATTAACAAACATCCAGCTGAGTTTGCATCGGCCATTTGTGGCTGATATAAGAAGTGAGTGCCGACCTAGCTTGAAAAAGTGGCAGAGGTGCTGCATCGGGCATGGTTTGACTTTTGTATGGAGTCTGTTTTTGAACTCTGAATGCTGTAATTAATCACAAAAGGTGTTCAGACACCTTATTAGTGTTCTAAACATTCATCAGATCCTTA
Source organism: Xyliphius kryptos (assembly GCA_025769995.1). NCBI lineage: Eukaryota > Metazoa > Chordata > Actinopteri > Siluriformes > Aspredinidae > Xyliphius > Xyliphius kryptos. The sequence goes on along the minus strand of JAOUQT010000013.1, from coordinate 1,683,927 downwards.
TGCCTGCCAATTTTTCTTACTACTTCCGTAATATCGTCACAAAAACGCTGTCCACATTGTCCCTAATAAATTGTCAATGTGATAAGATAATCAACGTTATTCACTTCTGCACACAGTGGTTTTATTGTAGTGGGTCATGAACTGTATGTGTGTACAATCAACAGTTACACCTTGCTATTAAAAGGATTGGACCCCCTTTTGTCTTAGTTCTTCGTGGCATACTTTCAACAGATAGTATTCTAAATTTCCTGGCGGTAACGTATGGTTATTTGAGTTACTGTTGTCTTTTTATCATCTCGAATCTGCCCATTCTCCTCTGACCTCTCATAACAGGGCATTTTCATCCAGACAACTGTCAATCACTTGATATTTTCTATTTTTGGGCGATTCTCTGTTAACACTAGAGATGGTCGTGTGTGAAAAGCCCAGTAGTTTTGTGAAATACTCAGACCAGACCTCCTGGCACCACCAACAACCATGCCACGTTCAAAGTCACTTAAATCACATGTCTTCCCGATTCTGATGCTTGCTTTGCACTTCAACAAGTTGTCTTGAGCACTACATGCCTAAATGTATTGCGTAGTGGCCATGTGATTGGCTGATTAGACATTTAAGTTAACAAGCGATTGAATAGGTGTACCTAATAAAGTGACAGAAGAGTGTATATTATTCACACAAACTGATATAACTTACATATTATAATATATTTCTTTTTTAAGCCCAGAACAAACCTTCTGCTCATCAATACACGCAGATGAAGTGTGCATATAAAGGGTTTAATTTCTTTTTAGGAAATTAGCTTGATTAGCACGCTGGCTATTTAGCATAGCATGGCGGTGACATGTGTACATAAATAACTATATATTAAATGCAGTTATTTGGCAATAATTCCGACATGGTTATGGAAGACTGCTGTCAAAGTGAACGGAAACGTGAGACGGAAGATAAAGAAAAGGCTTTTCCTGTAGGGTGAAAGGTCAAAATTGAAGGGTTAAAGGATAAATAACGACTCTCAGGGGCTGCGGCTTTCCGCAGGGATTAGCAAACACGCCATGAGAGAATTACTCGCGACAAAAAAAAAAACACTGACAATCCCTATGTGTTTTAGATTATATCATAATTTACACTCTGTGCACTAATTGAATTAGAAACTTGATAAAACCACGCGGTACACAGGAGACGAGCGCAGGAAGCTAGCCGATAGCTAGAATGGCGCTAGTTTAGCTAACCAAATTAATAGCTAGTAAAAAGCGTTACGTTTGTAATTATATTGGAACAAACATTCGAAGATGTGCTAATATGCATAAAGAATCGGTAAACATCATAATTAATTGGATACAATTATAAAATAAATTAGATTTTGTCTTGAAGTTGCTGACACGCTAACTAGCTACAGCAGGCCAGCTAGTTACAGCGTTGTTTATATATATATATAGATCACTCGTTTCTGAGATAACAATACACGCCTGACAAGCGTGAAACAAAATATCTAATTTTAAAAATATATTGCTCTTACCGTGCCACTCGATATTTTATCACCAAAATTATAATGTTTCGATAACTTTATTTCCAAAATCGCTTCGCCTCGGGGAGGTCAGAGTTCGCGACCCTTATACGCCGAGTATGAAACTGCGCAGGCGCAGAAATCGGAATGGAGGAAGTACACTATAACGAATAACGTATTTTGTCGTTTGCTGCTTATCGTTCCGGTTATATTTAAATACTTAATTAAAATAAATACTAAACGTCGCCTTTAGAATACACGTATTCATTACGTTCGTTTTTTTAACCAGGCTGTACGTTCGAAACAAAAACCGGCTGCGTAAAAACATTTATCAGCTCTGGCCAATTATATCTGTACAGTATAATACATTCTGAAATACGTTCTTGGAGTGTAAGCAAATGATTTCTTGGGTGTTACAGCAACCCGGAGCGGTTTGCTTGAAGATGAGTGGTGTGTTGTGGATGTGCATTTTGTCCTGTCAAATAATAACGTATGTCGGCTGTGACGTCATAACACCAGAAAGCACACGTGTATGTCGTTAGATAACAAAAATCATCCTGCTTTTATTCACACTTTCCTTTTCCAACAACAATGGGCAATGGTGTATGACAGAGTTAAATCATTAGTATGATTGACTCCACTGTAATGACAAAATGGCACATGATGCACTATGTTTAAACACGTCAGTACAAAGTGATTCCATATCCCCCAAACTACAGGGGTTTAGACAATGAAACTGAAACACCTGCCATTTTAGTGTGGGAGGTTTCATGGCTAAATTGGACAAGCCTGGTGGCCAA